>JABFDZ020000097.1:26185729-26205342 GCA_019775955.2 Pollimyrus isidori
TAGATAGATAGATAGATGTGTGTATCATACATATAAAACATGGAGATGACCTTAAAGAAACCCTTATGAAGCATGATGCTTATACAGTATTTATCATTGAAAGTCAGAACACTTCTCAGCCTTCCTGGGCAGGGAAGTGTCTGAGTGGAGAGCAGACGCAGCCTGATGGTTTGAATGAAGGATTCAGGAGGAATAATGAAGATTCTGGGCTGGCCATGGACCAGCTGGCTGGTCAAGTAGCATGAGGATTGGTGAGCATACTGCTAGCATACTCTACTCCACATGTGTGTTTTGGACATGTGGACGTACTGCAAAAAAATGGAGTTCATGAGGTTCTGTTCTTGGCAAGGTAGTATGGTAACTTGTATATTGGCATATGTTATTCTACTAATATGTGCTTGTGTTGTGTAAAACCATTTTTGTCTTTTGACTTGCCTTTGCTCAAGAACATCACACCTTCTTGAAAGCAGGTGAAACCCAGTGTGTTATGTTCTCGTCCATGATGATGTGACAACTCCATCTGAATATGGGGGAAATAGTATATAACAAAACTTTGAATGTTTTTTTCCAGTTGGCTCCCACAACAGACAGACTAATCTAGAGTGCATAGATTTCTGCTTCTGCTGTAAAACGAGCAGTGATGCCGTGTAATCCCCTGCTGAAGAGTTTCAAACCCACAGCCGAATGATATCTTACCTCTGAGGGCTGTGGATTTTACTTTGTTCAAACCCCCAGGAGGCCTAGAACACAAGATGCCAACTTTCAGCTTGCCTCATGCTTCCAGTACTTTCTAGTAATGCCTTCTTGAGACTCTGCCGCAGGCAATGCTTGATGGGATATCACCCTATATGTATGGGAAACTTCAACTGAAGTTCACCTCATTAAGTGGGTATGGCACTGGTGTCAGATTTGCAACACATACTCAATTGAAATGTTAATCATGAGAAAATAAGTATACTGTAATATATATATATATATATATATATATATATATATTATAGTATACATATTATATACACACACACATGCACCTACTTATATGGATAGGTAAATAAGAAATGGATAACATTTGTGTCATATCATGTACAATAGCACAGAATGTTATTGGTCAAACATGTTCCACTTTTCGTTATGTTGTTTTCCTTCCATCAACCAGGTGACCATCAGGGTGTGGAGAATAAAAGATTCATGCATTATTAACAGAGGAACAGGTGCCCCCTGGGTTAGTTCCCATTGAGTAGATGAATAGTGAACACCTAAGCTTCTCAGGGCATCGGGGAACAAATAAGTGCACCCTCAAAATAGCCATTACTAAGATACATCTGTTAGAAATGCCAGCACTAGAACACAGGGGAAATAAGCACAAAGAATTCCAAACAGGATAATATGATACACTCCTATTTTAAATCATGGAAAAATGCTCCAGAGAGCATTCTCCATCTAGAGGCCAGATACCATGTGGAATGACAGATTAATTAAAAAAGTGTCTTTTAAGAGATCTACTGTACAGCGTGACCGAAATACACATACACATTTATGCTTTTTTATATATGTAGTAAAAGCTGTTTTCTTTTCTATAGAAATATTATACATCTTATATTGTTTGATATTTCATATGTAAATCTTCACCCATCTTCACTAGTCAATGTATGCACAGCCTAATACAAAGCAAATCCAGAGCTGAATATGAACCATTGAGCCTGTGTGAGACAGGCACATTGCAGACTACTAAGTGCTGTGAAAAAGTGAAAATAGTGATACGATTATAAGAGACGTGGAGAAAGTGACTGTCCCTTTTGTGTAACGTGACGTGAAAACCAAGATGCCCTAGTTCCTGCAGATGCTGACCAGTGATGCTGATTCCTAGTTATCCAAGTATATTGTGAAAGAATAATATGTTTTAGATTAATATATTGTTAAACCCTGACAGGATACAAGACACTGGGACCAGAGAAATGGGGCTGAAGTGCAAAAAAGAAAACCGGGTACACTTACTGTAACTTGAGGGGGTACAAATAATATAGTATTATGCTATTATTTATGTATTATTTAACCGCAGATTCAGTCTTAGATACATATTGATCTCATGTTATTACATCATCAGTGCAATAACACATCTTTTATCTCAAGCAGTTACTATATTTCTTAATATATCCATTCATTCTGCAGACATTTGTGAACTACTGAAGGAATAAGTAACGAAAAACACAACTAAAATATGGATCTCATGTTTGTTCATCATTAATGGATTGTGATGCATGTGTTATCTCAAACAGTTACTGTATTTCTTACTATGTTTATTAATATCTGTTAATGTTGTAAACCTCTGTGAACTAGCGCAGGAACTACTGAAGGAACAAGTAATGAAAAACAAGTTAAATACTGATTTAATGTTTGTTCATCAATGAATTGTGATGGATCTCGTATCTCCGATACCTATTATATTTGTTCATGATTTGTACTTAGTAGTAACTGAGTTATTATTAAGTATTTGTGCTCCCTTTAAGTAAAGTGTTACTGAAACCAGAAACATCAAAAATCTAAAAATATGCCTTCGCTAGATTAACATTACAGCTGAATTCTGGAACAAGATGGTGACAAAAGATAAAACTCAACTGGACAGGAATAGCCTCAACAACCTGGAAAGTGGACCATGCATGGGGTCCTACACTCAAACAGATCTTGCTCAGTCTCATCGTCAACTAGTGTTGGAGCAACAGATTATTATTAAGCAGGAAATGGAAAAAAGGCCAAATTACTATACGAACTGAAGCTATTAGCTAAAATGTATGTCTTTAGAGTAACAGAACATTCAGTACAGGAATGATTTAACTTATGTTCATCATTTATTTTTATGTTCTGTATTCTTTGGTCTACTGTTTGTCAGACTGAAAGAACACTGAAGACACAGCTATCTGAAACATAAAATGAAATTCACTTGTAACCACAAGTGATACATCTACATACATTATACACTGATTATTGATAATACTAAAGGGGGACATTGAGTTTCTTGCCATTATTTATTAGTGGCTTTCCTTCTCTAAGGAGCTAGTACACATCCCTCGGATGTATTGATGCGGTTCTTAACCCACATCTAAGGGCCAATTCACATTTTACTTATATTGCCTACCTGCCATATTGAGTACTGCGTGCCCTCTGCAAGTCACCTAATTATCAAGCCCTTTATTATTTGGCTCAGGTGATGTGGAAAAGCGTAAGACTCAGGTCTCAGGAGGACATAATGGTCAATATAGGTGCAGGCCCCCATACATACCAAGATGAATATTAGATGTGGCCGCCATTGAGAACAGAGAAGGGTTATTCACAAAAATATATTTTATTAAAGGTTTATTACTATTCTTTTTGTTTTATAGGTACAAGGATGTCCATAATCAGGGTCTACAGTGTTCTCCTGGGACCTACTGTCATTGCCCAGAAAGTGTGTGCACTCTTTTGTTCTACTGTGTTGCTTCCTGTACTATAGCTGCTGTTCTGAGTAACCCTTATTACTGTGTGTCCTTTTATAGAAATTCACTTTGAGTTTGCACTTTTTTTTGTGGTTTGGAGCAGGAGGACTTGGAGATAATGACTTAGAATTTAAGGGGGTTATTTTTGGTTGGTCTCACTGTGAGGGTCGGGAAAATAATCACAAATCCATGTAAATTAGATTTTATGGTCTATAACATCTGAAGAATATAAGCATTCTGTTTGAATTTGGGTAGCAGTGAGGTTAGTAGGCACTTAGGTAGTGCTGCCATATTACTAGTTTATTACTATTTAAGGAAATAATTCCCTGTAAGATAAGTTATACAAATTGGGTACTCTCAGTATTACATGCTATGAAATATTAATTAATATTATGCTTGAAAAAATGTTATCGTCTAATTTATCAATATTCTTTACAACCTTTTTTTCAGAATTAGCTTGAGTAAATAACTTGGAATTAGCAAGTCAATGCTTGCTGAAAGTTGAACATTTTTCATCAGTGTTTTCAGTGGGCTAGCTGTGAAAATATAAATGGAACTTCTAAGGAGTCAGGAAGTGAATTAATCGCCAAATCAGAGATGTTTGTTTTGCCAGGGAAAACACAAATTACCAATGCCAAATTGCTGTGCCTACCAGTAGTGCAATACATAATCATTTCTGTTTCAGTAAAGTGTAAGGATCTTATATTAAAATTATAGATTCAAGTCATCGTGTAAGGAAATATCTTCATGAAATGGTTTATCCTTGTTTTTGAAAGAGCCATGCAACAATTTATAATGGAAAAAATTAATGGTGTATGTACCAGTAAAATCAGTAGGGGTACACAAGATGCTTCCATTAATCATCACAGCTGGCTCATAAAATAGCTATGTTAGACTTTCAAGCTCCAGTTCCTGTTATTTCAATATGTGGCTTTAACGCATCATTGGAGCCAAGCACCAAAATGAAGCATGTGTTAAAAAATGGGATTAATGGAATTCTCTTACCACACACCAACAATAAGAGGTGTACAGTAAGTACATCAGTGATTGCAGTGATTGCAGAATTCAGATAAGAGCATTCTTTACTGAAATATACAAATGTATGTACATACCATATCAGAGTATCGAAGCCCGAGGGATGTTACATTTAAAGGATAAAAGTGACCTTGAACTAAAAGGGCTGACATACACACTGCATGTGTCATGTGTTGTTAAAGATCCATGGGAGTCTCGATTCACATGACAGGTGTCTTTGTAAGTACAACCACATTTACATAACATGAACATCCAGCATTTGCCATCTTAAAGGCCATCGTTCACAGTCATGATAATATCTTGGAACAGTCATTGGTGCCCTTGTCATAAGTGCTAAACAAATTATCATGCATAGTTGCATTTAGAATATGAAACTTTATGCTCCACATACACAATGAATGTTAGGATTGTTCAGAAAATCTCAGACTACAAAGTAAACATTTAGAATCAAATAAATGAATGAAAAATCATTTTCTTATTTTCTAAATGCACTTCTATCTTCTCAGCTGAAACATATATATACTGTACACATCATATATCAATTATTCATATGTCTGTAATGTATCAATCAGTGGTCTCCTATGGTCTTAGCTTTTAAAATGGGAAGTTAAATTCTAGAACAATTGTTGCTGTGCTGAATCAACAACAGCAGGCTGCAGTGCTTTTATCATATTCCATTCAGAGCGACAAATTTCCCCTGAAATCCCAGGGCATACGCCAGGCTAATGCATATTGCTAGACCATGGCCTTAAATGATAAAGCTTCCTGTCAGAATGATCCAATACACGTCCTATTGTGTCCACATAGTGTGTAAGCCTGGGCAGATGGTTAAGCCTGTTCATTGCATCATAACTCTTGAGTAGTAGGAGGAAAGCAGGGAATGGACAGAGGTGAGTGAAAAATGTGTCAAGCTGTACAGTAAGGCTGATGGTGTGTAATAAATTTACAGCCCATGATGCAAACTTGGAAAGAAGAATCCATCCTTTGTTTTCCCCCATTTCATTATGTTCTTCTGGGCTTTTGTTTTTTTCTGTTATTACAGCACTCTCTAATTTTACCAAAATCAAGGGTATACAGTATCATGAAATTATATGAGTAAATTCATCTAGACAAGAGCATTGCATACACATTGAAGCACACATTAAAGCGAGTGATTTAATATCGTCCAATTATTTGCTCAATATAGGTCAATTTACCAATTTCTTTGAATTATCTGAGATTTCATCTGCTCGCTGGACTTGAGTACAAACTAATTACAGGGGGAACCAGCTTAAAAGTGCATCAGCACTCACTATCCTGAACATAGCTGCACAGATAAAAAAAAAAAAACAGATAAATACAATAAAAAATGTAAACACAAAAAAGCTTGATTATCAATTTATATTTTTGTCAGTTTAAAACATATCACTTGCTACTTTGCATAACCAGAATACAATTATTTAACAATAAAATTTTGCATATATCCATTTGCAGTGAAGCAAACAGTTAGTTCCTGCTGAAACGATGTATTCTAGTTCAGTACCAGTGTTTCAGCTAAGGAGCCCCAAACTATTTTTGTCATATCTGCTCCCCTGAGTATCGTGGCTGGGGAGTTCTTCGCTCAGATGCCAATGTCCAAAGTTAGAAGCATATCAAAGGTATTATATTTATCGAGCATGGCGATGCCGTGATGGATGCTACCGTAGTGGCGAAGGAGCACTTTGATGTTCATGGCCTGCTTTGATTAATGAGGGGCCCCGCTGAGAACCTGCATGCAGGCTAAATTAGAAGCTTCAAAATGGCTGATTCGCACTATTGTGCTAATTACTTCACAAGCCTAGGGTCGGGGTAAACCAGAGCATCGGCTTCTGGAATAATTAAGAAGGGTATGATAAATCAGAAAAGATTTTGAAATCATAGCCTTTCTGCATTATGGGTTTTATGAAGCCAACAGTTAGACATATTAAGTTTAAAGAAAGCTACTGTTTATAACTATATTGATACTATGGAACAGAGACAACAAGTGATACTTTTGAATGAGCATCACAGAATTGTGAGAATGACAAATGAAAAAAAATCCATCTGACCAATGTCACGCCCACCTTATGTTTATTCCTGATTGTCATTACCCACTTCCTGTTTCTCTTGACTTGTCTTGTGTATTTAGTCCGCATCTGAGTTAGTTTTGGGAGATCTGTCATTAATGTTAGTGATGTTTGTGGTGTTGGTTGATGTTTGTTCCTCGTATGCTAACTGTCTACCCGAAAAAACCCTGTTTACCTGCATTTACGGCTGGACTGACCTACTTACCCACATGTAACACATGTAAGCACAGCGCAGAAAATCAAACACCAATGGCTCGGTCTGCTGCAAGAAGTTGTGTATTGGCGGTCCCGGCCCGAAGTCCAGGAGGACCCCGTAGCCTTGGAACTGGCCAACCGGGACGCGACCCACCCGGGCAGGAGTATCCCGTCCATAGGGCGCGCAAATGCCTCCGTTGTCTGAGGCAACACGTGATGGAGTGACGGGAGGAGTGCCTCGCCTGGAGCCTGGCTGCCGTGTTGGGCGTGGTTACACCTTCAGCAGCGAGCAGCTAGAAGAAGAGGCGGAAGAAAAACAGAAAGCAGCAGGAAGAGGCTTCCACACTCTTCCGGGGAACCTGCTCTTTGTTCCCCATCTGGCCGCTTACCTGGGAAGACACTGCCGCTGCCCACCTGATCAGCCTCAACAAAGCCGCCTCACATGGAGGCTTATCACTGGCGGGTGGCACGCCTGGCTGGTAAGGGGATCAGCGCCATGAGGGACGCAATTCCCCAAATCACCATGGCTTTTAAAGGGGCAACATCCGCTTTAAAGACGCTTGCCCGGGCAGCTGTAATGGATGTTCCAGACCTGCCTAATGTTCCAGACCTGCCCGATGTTCCAGACCTACCTGTGCCAAGGTCCCCGTGCCGCCTGCTGCTTTTCCTGAGGTGCCTGCTACGGCGCCCCCTGTGCCCGCTGCCCTGCCCGAGGTCCTGGGGCCCACGGCATCACCCACTTCTCCGCCCGAGGTTCCGGCGCCTGCGGCTCTGCCTTAGTTCCCGGATCCCGCTGCTCCGCCCAACAGCACGCCCGCGGCTCTGCCTACTGCAGCTGACGAAGAGTCAGCCCCGGTCCAGTATTCCCCTGAACTCTCTGACCCCAAGGAGATCCCGGACTGTAGCACCATCACTTCTCCTCTCGTGGAAGGGGAGGAGGAGCTTGAATGGGACCCCTCGGGGATCTACCTACAGGACCCCAAGGAATCTAGTGGGGAACGGACTCCTCCACCTATGCCCAAAAGAGGTGGAACCCGACGAGGTCCCTACCTTTCGGTGTCCTGCAAGGGGAGGGGACATAGAAATCAGGCCGGGGACCTGGCTTGTCCTCGCGCGCCTTGGCTGGGGCTCTGGAATTGCCTGTGGTTCCTCCGGCTCTGGGTCGGCGGTCACCTCCGGATTCCCCCCGGTGCCTCGATGCCAGTCCTTGGTCCCGCCTCTGGCTCCATGTTGACCGCCTCCAGGCCCCCCTACTTTGGCTCCGGCTATGCCTTCACCTGCCGCGGCTCCCCCTCCTACCTGCCTGCGCCGGTGTTCCCTCCTGCTCCCTCAGTGTCCCCTCCGTCACTCCCTTGGCCTGTCTCCTTGGCCCCTGTGTGGTCCCCTGCTGCTCCTGCCTCCCTCTCGCCTGCGGCCCCTCCGGCCACCACCCATCGCCCACCTGGGCTCTCTCGGGCTCCCTTTTGTCCCCTGTCTGTTCCTGTCTGGTCACCCTTTTCTGCTCCTTGTCCCTTTGTCCCTCTTGTTCCTGCTCCTTCTCCCCCTGTTATGCCTCCGTTCACTCCTGGCCCTTTTGTTCCGCCTGTCGGTTTTCCCCCTGTGTTTCCCTTCCTGGTCTGTCTGTCTACATTTGCCAGGTCTTGTCCTGGCTTCTGTCTGTTCTGTCTTCCACGTCCTGTTTTCCCAGTCTCGTCCGTCTCTGCGATGCGCCCGGAGTATTCACCTTTTGGGGGGGGGGGGTTCTGTCACACCCAGCTCGTCCGATCCTTGTGTGTGCGTGGCGCCCACCTTGTTACGTTGTGTTTATTCCCGATTGTCATCACCTGTTTCCTGTTACTCTTGGCTTGTCCTGTGTATTTAGTCCGTGTCTGAGTTAGTCTTGGGAGATCTGTCATTAATGTTAGCGACGTTTGTGGTGTTGGTTGATGTTTGTTCCTCGTATGTTACCTTTCTACGTGAATAAACCCCGTTTGCCTGCATTTACGGCTGGGCTGACCTGCTTACCCGCTCATTTGCTTGCCGACACGTAACAACCAAGTTGTTAACTAACAGGTTTAAAATTTCAGGGTTCCACTTCTTGCTTTTGGATAGTGAATCGACAAGGGAAGCTGTTTTATTGTTGTTTTGCATTTTACACATCATTCTTGTCATACACCAGCATGTTTCTCTCATAATCAGCTCAGCTTTTGGCCTTCTATTCAGTCAGTAACACAGTATATCTGTCTTTATTCAGTGAAATCAAACCTTTTGACAGTTTGACAAAGAAAGCATAAATCAATGATTAGGAAAATTAAACATTTAAGAGCACACCTGACATAGCTTGATTTGATATTATAAGTAATCCAAATCTAGAGAGTGTGTTGCCATTCATTGGTGAGGTAGAAATGTGGAACATTGCAAATAATAAGTGGAGGAAACCTAAGGAAACAAGTGGAATAGAATGTGTGATGGGAGATTCAGAGCCGTTATGGCATAATAAGGGAATGTACAAATGGAACAATCTAAGATCTAAATATTACATCGCCACTTTAGTTTTGAAGGATGATTGGCTAATATTGTGCCTAAACGTGGGTAAAGTTATTTGCAAGAAGTAGACTACATCATTAGAACACATAACAGGTCTAATCACTTAACTGCTCTAACAGAAACATCATTGTAGATTAAAGTTTCTATAGTCAATAAGTAGTCCAGCTTTTTTGGTTAGGAGTCTCAACAGACGTTATTTCTGCTGGCTTTGTAGAGACTACTTTACTCCGCCTCTGTTTCTGCGTTCATAACACTCCAGTGTTGGCTGCAGATATCCATGATTCAGGTCGCAGCCCAAGAGATTTAGATCATTTCCGGATCACATCATACCATCTCTCTATGCTTTTTTTAATGTTTTTTTCATCTTTGGAAGCCTGCCTCGTTTACCGAATTTACACCAGAGTCAAATTTACAGTGATTGTTTATGTCTTTTCTTCGTCATATTACTTGCCCAAGAGATGTTGTACACTCGTTGTGCTCTGTGTTCTACCTTATGAGTTTCTCTTTGATAATATTGCAGTTGATGCTACACTAACGGCTATTCTTGTTTCTCTGTACTAGTAACGGCAATCGTTTGCCATGCCCAGTCTCCTACATCATTGTCTGCAGATAACTGCTTCTCCTCTTTGCACTTGTTCCACCCAGCTTCTCTGCCCTGTTGTCAGCTCCGCATTTAGTTTCCTTATTGTCAGTTTTATTCGTGTGCTATTGTTTTTTTTCTTTTTACCCAGTGTTTTTATTTTGTAACATGGATTCTGGTTAATTTATGCATGATAATTAGTGGTCTACTTTACTGTACTTTGCTTTGCACTGTTAAGTGCTGTGAGAACCCTCCCCCGTCACTGCACTGTGGTCCTGGGGCACTGTTTTTACATGCCTTTGTATACGTGTATATGGACGGTATGATAATGAAGCTCACCTGATATCACTTTAAATGGCAAATCATTTTCCAGGAGGGCACAGAAAGACATACGTGTATACGCATTCAGAGCCTTTGGCTCACCAACTGGTGTCCATCACTGGATTCCGCCACTGGATTCCATCATGTGCCAGTGGGTGGCTCCTTACAGTGCTATTATAATTTTTCTTCTATTGTTGTTTTGATTATATCATCCCATTAAGTAACATTTAATTTTACTCTCTTCTGTGTGCTCTATTCACCCCCTGTTTCAGATGTTAGGGCTTCAGGGTCTTTACTAAGTTCCTGTCTGTTACCCCCACCCCCTACTGCTGTGAGATGTTCACTGTGTGCTTTTCATCAATCCCCAGTAGGTATAAACTATGTGTCAGCCAAAAAAAAAATACAAAATCTGACAGCACGTCAACTCAGAAAAAAACAAAAGTTGTATTGTACCATAACTGCACAAAATGAGTAAAATATAATTTGCGATACATATCTGTCTTGTGGGACATGGACATGGGGTCAATGTCCCATGGCCATTTCTTAGAACAGTGTTTCTAAACCTAGTCCTCAGGGACACCGAAACAATCTATATTTTTGCTTCCTTCCAGCTCCCTGCTAGACAGTCCACATTTTTGTGAGAGCCGGGAGGAGCAAAAATGTGGACTGTCTTGGGGTCCCTGAGGACCGGGTGGGGAAACACTGTCTTAGAAGCTGCTGAGCATCAGTGTAGTTTGGCCACATGGCGTTTGCTCTGGGATTGCAGCATTAAAAGCTGAGTTATTTCCCAGTGGTGGGTCCTGAGAGGGGAGGAAGCATCAGTGGAAAGACAGAAAAATGAAAAAAAGTCTTCAAAGACAATGCAGTTCCTCCAAAAGGTGGCTTAAGTTTATCCCGCTGTGGATTTCCTTTGTTTATTAGCCTTGGTTCTTCTTTCTTTTTATGTCAGCAAACTCATGAGGGCAAACTTTTTATTTCTCAAAATATGTGCCATCATCCAAATCATACTGAAAAAAACATTTGTTCAAAACAAGTCATCATCTTGGCTTTTATAAGTATGATACAAAGTTGCCTGAATATTAAAATTTTAAATAAAATATAAAAATGTTGTCATTTTGCATAAGGCTTTTAAAATGTCGCTGTTTCTCTAGTTATGGTTCATTTCATATGAATATGTCTGAATATATGTGCAATAATGTTTTCACTCTGGTTACAGAGCATGCACTGGAAAAGCACGTTGCTCTGTCCACCACATGATAGAAGGATTCTCCAAAGAGTCACACTGCCAAAGGAGTCCTCATCTCAGATCACTGGATAGCATATTTGTCTCACAGCCATACAGCAAGACCCTCCTACAAAGGTATTGGGAGCATCCCTTTCCAGTGACCTCGTGACCCCCATGCTCTTACAATCTATCCACTGACTTCATAGGAAGACATAGTACCACTGGACCCCACGACCCTGCCCAAGCACTGAATGATGTAGGAGAAGGAACACACCCCTGGCGAACCCCAGAATCAATTGGGAAGACCTCAGAGGTTCTGCCTCCACTGTGTACTGCACTCACAAAGGCTGCAAAGAAACTCTGCTATCTGTGTTTGCACTTGATAAGACCTATCAGTGCCAGGATGTAGTCGATTGTAGATGTTTTAGGTGTAAAACCAGACTGCTCCGGTTGCTGATAGGTGAGCAAGTGATCACAGATTCTGTTGAAGACGGCTCTAGCAAGGACTTTATCCAGCACTGAAAGTAGTGTTATCTTTCTGTAGCTGCTGGAATCCAGGCGATCACCCTTCCCTTTCCAGGTAGGGACAACAAGATCCAGTCAGCTGGAATGATGCCTGTCTCCCACATGGAAGATCCCTTCAGCCTTGCTTACCCCTACCTGGTTCACCACCTTTACAATCTCAGTGAGATTAGGTGATTCATAGCTAATCAACTGTGTACCCAGAGATGTCCATCATGCTAGCTGAAAGATCAGGTTTAAACAACTGCTCAAAGTAGGCAGCTCAATTGGTTACAACTGCAGGGTAATCTGCAAGGACTGTTTGATCAACTGCCCTGACTATCACTCCGAGGAACAGTTCCAAATGTGCATAATGCTTAGATTCCTCTGTAAGCAGGACGTGGGTCCCTAGATCATAATTGGTGTGTCACTTGCTCACAGATTCCTCTAACAAACACTTGCTTATCAGCGCTCAGAGCCCTTGCAGCTGTCCTTCTCATTTCCTGGTACAGACCAACGTTATCATCTAGCTATGTGCTGTGACTCCTCTGGATAATATCCAGAGTGCCCTGTGAAATGAAACACCTCCTTCTGGGAACACTTACAACACTAACACAGCTCTCAGTGACCTTCAGGGTCTTGTTATGTCTCCTACCTGACATTAGAATTGACCCAAGTCTGCAATTTCCTCACACAAACTATGCGCAAACTCATCAATAAAAGCCTGATCGTGGAGTCTGGCCAGGTCCAGCCTCATCCTCTTGGTAGATGGTAGCCTGCTGAACGTAAGCTGAATATTCAGAGTAGCAACAACAAGTCTGCAGTCAGAATTCTCAAACTGTGCACTTTTGTAGTCCCTGTAGTTCTCTAGGAGTCTCCAGCATCTGCCCACAAGGATGTGATCAATCTCAAGACATCACTCATCATGGTCAGAACAAACACTGCGACAACAGATAAGACACCCAGAGAGTGCCTTAGCCTGAGTCTCATCATATGCTCGTAGAAAGGAGTAATACTAGACATCATCAGGGGGTATTGATCTGCCACACAATGGCAGCCATCAGAGTGACCAGACCAATAATAGGTGTACCCACCTACAGAGATCTGGCCACTCCCTGATCTGCGTACCTCAGAGAGTACCGCCACTGAAGAGACAAGAAGTTCCACATACCTACCCAGATGGGCTGCCTCAGATAAGGACCCAAGTGCTGCGGTGCAGCGGGTGACTTCTCAGCATCACACCAGTTCCCATCCACAACAGGCCTGACCCTTTTGGCTCTGGCGGTTTAGAATCTTCTTAGAATGAGGCTCCCAAAGGCTTTCCTCCATCCCCGTCATGATACGTGCAGCTTTCCTGCAGGCAGCTGCAGCAGAGATACTCCCACAATAAACAAATAAGAGTCCTGTCTGCTTTGTCAAAGCTGTGTGAAGTTTTTACAGTGGCTGGAGTGCCGATCCCACCACCAACCCCCAAGTTTTTCCCTGAAAGTTGCAGGATCGCTTGCAGGGCTGGATGCAGTTTACCATCATACCTGGGACATTGTTTTCACTGCACTATAAAATTTGGTTTGTCTCCAAATTGCCCATAGTGTGTGACTGTGTGTGAATGTCCACGTGCATGTGTCCTGCGGTGGACTGGCATATTAACCTGAAATATGCTCAAGACATTGGTAACCAGGATAAGTGGTTAGAAGATGGATGCATATCTGAATATGGATCTAAATCTAAGATACTGTGTGTTAATTCAATGTGCGTGTGGTTTATTCCATTAGGCCTATAATCTTTTCCTCACCCAATTACTTGGTTTCCTGATGGTGTAATATTTTCATAAAATATCTCTCTTACCATAAATATACGTGCCAGTATATCTTTTTAAAATAATTGTCTAATTTTGGTGAAATCCGTTTCATTTCATATCATAGAGGCTTCTTTGAGATAATATAGTACAACAAGTGAAATAATGAACTCAAAATGAAAAATGTATGTTCTAAGGTCAGTTTCACAATGGTATTACAAAAAAGTGCACATTCCCACATGCAAAAATAATGTATTCTCATTACGAGGTGCAATGTTAATGTGCCCCCACTGTCTTAAGTAATGACTATGATTATCTCCACATTTTTTCTTGTATTATTCCCATAATTTATCTCCCATAAGATTGAAAATTAGATTTCTAATACTACTTAATCTATGCAGGACTAAATCACCAAAATGTTAATTAGCTAAATTAATCATATTTCTATTACTTAAACTAAGAAGCAATCAAGACTCAGGAGGAGAAGAATAGAAGCAAAGCATGCATTAGCATTAAGAGTGTTGTTAAGCGACATTTACATTTGATTTAGCTTTTATAACTAATTAACGTGAAGCTGAACAATTTTCCTCTTTCTTAATAAACATCTGATTTTTTTGTGAAGATGAGGTACTGTATAGTGACCTAATAAAGGAAAGAGAAAGCAAGAGGAATGATGTCAGGATAGGGACGAAAGTATTCCCATAACCCTAACCCCGTACAGTTCCAATACACAATCACATCTTAACTGCATGTCTTTGGATTGCGGGAGGAAAATCCACAGTTTTCAAACTCCACACAGATAACTAGAGGTGGCATTCAACCTCCGGTGTCACCTATATAGAAAACAAATACCAAGTAACAAAAATGACTAGTTATGCAACACAGAGTTAAGGCCATGATGAAGACAAATAACCAGCTGCCCCCCCCTCCCATAATTTATAATATTAAGTTAACCTATGCAACAGGGGTCCAGCACCTTCCTGTCTAAGTACAGATTAACTGGTTGTCACACAGTTATCTGAGAGCAACAGTTCAACAGAGAGGTTGACAGAGGTGCTGAGGAAGATGTGCAATTTTGATAATGATACCAATAAATTAAAATGCTAATAAATTAAAATGAATGCTAACAAATGGAAAAAAATATGCCAGAAGTGTGGATTCTTTCGTACTGAAATTAAATAGAAGTGTTATGATCCTGTTGTCTTGTTTCCATATCCATTACTCCCATGAGCAATTACAATTAAAACAAGGGTGCTTCAGGAATGCAGATGACCGGCTTGCTGTCTTTGTTCAGTATAAGCCTGTTCTCTGTGAGCTGTCCTTCCTAGCACACTTAATGTTAGGTCCCCGGCTCCAGTGGGCGGGACCAACCAGGTGTAACCGATGGCCTGCACGTAAGACCAGCATGATACAGGAGGCGATCGCCTTGTGTTCGGGGCGAAGTATTGAGCCTATGTTTACCAGAAGCCATACCAAGCACTTTTTCATCCTGCGTCTCCCTGCTGGCCCTGGTTCTTGTTCCTTGCCTGCGTCTAGCTTCCTTGCCTGTTTCCTCCCTCTCCGCAGCCCAGCTCCCGTTCCTGATCGCCCTGTCCTGCCCTGCCTGGTGTCCCGCGTCCATCCTCCCACCTGTGTGTCTCCCTTGTCGCTCCTTGCCGGACGGATTACCCGAGTATCGACCTTCTCGCCTGCCCCACGACCAAGTCTCTTGCCTACCGTTTTCAACTTGGCACTTCGCGAGTTTCGGCTCAGTAATAAACACCCCTTACCCCTCATTTTTGGGTCTGAGTATCTGTTGGGAGACGCAACACTTATCATATATGTATAGCCTGAATGAAAAACTGGTCAGAATATTGAGTGTAAGATTATGATTAGTATACGGATTTATACACATTGATGCAATGGGCAGTTTCACATCTGTATAGTTCTACGGTACAAAGGTGATCCTTTAGTTCTAAATATACATCTTAATAAAAACAAAAGAACTGCAATTTAGAATCCGTACAAAATAAAATGTATTTAAAAATTGTAACAAACAATTACTATACAACCAGTTAGAGTTTAAATAAACTAATTATCTGACAACTTTTAATTGTGAGGTTAGCCCTCAATAGGAAAAATACAGTATAATATTCACTGTAACATATGTGACATTAATAAATAATTAGACGTATTCATAGACCTTGAGAGGTTCTGATTTGTAAAAAATATATAATTAAACTGAAACCACAGAAAATGGCAGCCAATTAAAGTCTTGTCTCTTTTGTAGTCATGGCAGACAAGGCAGTTCATACCCTTACACCCACAAGGGAGGAACACAATAATTAAACAATAACTACAAAACCTGTGAATAATATTAAAGTAATACTTTAAGTCCTCAGTGATCGTGATCTTTCAGTATTTAGTTAGCGAATAATGGGCTGACTTCTAATGGGAGAGTGGGCAAATCACAGCAAAATTTAGCTCAAAGACAACATGAATGAATTATTCCACTCATCTCCCACTTGAGATTTGATACATTAGTTCCACAAGTAGCTTTATATTACATTAGTAGAATAAAATATAAAGTAGCAAGTATGCTTTTTGCGTATGATAAAATGTTAAACTTGTGTGTTTATTGTGCCCCTTTTGTGAACATCTTTTTGTGAAACAGCTCTACTCTATATATTGCGATTTAATTGAGGTATTGAGGTATAATAAGTTACATACCTTTACCTGTATGTGTGTTTTCTTAAAAGTATGATTCTTACTAAAAATACTCCAGTGACTCACCATGAATTATATTATATACAGTAATGTATATACAATTGCGTAATTATTGCTTTTTGTATGATACTCTATCTTCACTTTACTAAGGGTGTCCCTATCAGTATTGCCTGCCCAAACAAAAGATAACTCAAACTGTTATCAGCAACAGATCGGCCTGTGAGGGTGACTCTCATTGACTCATACTAAAAACAGCTTGACATGAAAGTAGCCTTTTAAAACCATCCCCCTAAGAGAGGAATTATTTTGCATGCTCGCTGTTTTCCTGAGTCCCTTCATTGCACTAGAACACCTCACAGTCTTGGGTCTTCCTATTATTCCAGTCATAAAGGAAACACATTAAACATATTATGGTGTAATAATTGAAGAAAAAACATTGAACCATTTCAGCACATTGGCTTATTGCTTAACATCAGTAATAACTGGAACCTTCACATAACAAAGAATTCAAAGACATTGATAGCAAAGTTAGAATGATAGAATGTTCTAGATGACCTACAGCTCTGATGGAGGGTTAAAAGCAATGATCCATTTTAAAACTAAAAAGAGAGTCAACAAGAGGACACAGGACTGTCTTCCATCCTTACCCTTCAAGTTTCTGTTTTTTATAAGCACATAGTAAAACAAAATGCTTACTTAGGTGTCAATTATAATATTTTTTTTAAAACAACAAAGGCAGCAAACTCCTGCAAACCTGTATCAGGTAAATGGTTGTAAGAGGTATGGATGGATAGATGGAGGAACAACAGTAAATAACAGCAGGTCTCCTACACAGACACTTTGCACAAACATAGCAGTGATGATGTCACACTATCAATCCTTATATATGCACAAACACACTGACAACAGGCACACATTAAAAATTAACCGTTTGAAGAGGCGGCTTCACATGTATCACGCATATGTACTGCATGATTGTGAAGTTTTATGCCCGTTTACTAGCCTTATGGTGTGAGGGTAAAAGCTGTCTCTGTCTCTGAATCTTGTGGTGTGACTGCTGATGCTGCTGTACCCTGTGCCAGAGGGAAGATGGTAGAAAGCGCTTGAGCTGGGTGATTGGGGCCTTTAATTATGCTGTCGGCAGTTCTGAGGCAGCGTGTGGTGAATCTTTCTTGATGGGAGCTCTGTTTTATTGATGACCAGAGCTGTCTTCCCCACATTCTGCAGTGCTCTGCCATCTTGTACAAGGCAGTTGCTATACCAAGCAATTACTGAGCCAGTGAGAATAAAAGCCACTGTGGACCTTTAGAACCTGGCGAGAGTTTGATGGTGACATTTCAATTTTCCTCAGCCATTTTAGGAAGTTGAGGTGTCAGTGGGTTCTTGTCTCCATGTAAATCTTCCGGAGGATGAAACCAGCTCCATGGACTTGCTGGTGACAGAACTCTGTCAGTTCCAAGATCTGGTAATAGAGAGTGGTTCTTGCTTCTAGATCTAGAAGCTCGGTGACCAGTTTTGAAGGAATAAAAGTGTTGAAGTGCTGGTGTGGTGCACACAGGACGTTCCTTCTCAAGAAAAGGTGTGAAGTCTTGTAGAGAGATATCTATTGACAGGATGGCATTAGGTTACTTTATAATCCAAAGGAACCTGAATGTTTTGCCACATCCTCATAGAAGATGATATACTGTAATCATAATTAATGGCAAAATTAGACTTTTGTTGCATGTTTGAATGCTTTCCTGTGGTTGTACCCACATTCCGTTTATGATTCTTTGCCTCTAGACTGTGATGCATTGTTGGTGAGACTTCATCACATTCTGAATAGGAAATAAGCAGATTATTTTCACAGTGGCACAGTCGATACATTTTTTATGAATTCTATGACAAGCATTGCACACTTTAAGTTTTTGAACCTGCCCCACTGGCTGTGAGAATGTAAATGATTTTTAAAAAGATTTATAGACAAACTATAGGTGTGAATGATGCTACGATTGTCAATTGAGCCATATTATAGGACAACCACTGTGAGTGCATGGAAGGAACGTCAGAAACCTCCCTGTGATTTATTATGGGTGCAAGTACAACCTCAAATAGTACATTGTGTACAGAGACTTGGACATAAAAACTAGCAAAGCTGGAAAAACAGAACTAAAAGAAAAAGGTCTTGATTTCACTCCAGTAACCAGTCACCCTAAAAAGAGCAAAACAAAAATATAAACATTTCAAAGGAACCCATGGGTTTTCTAATGGGGAAGCTCATTTAAAACTTACAATTCCAATTCCTCAGGCATTCCAAGTTTATATCTTAATTAGTTCCATATTTTCAGGGTTCATTATCAATAACTTATAATGATTTCTAGGTTTAGATAAATAATTTTCTCTCCTTTCAATTTTGGAGCACAGGTATGCAATTTTTTGCTGTCTTTATCAGGTAACTTTAATACGCAAAGGTTCTTAGCTACATTCAGTGGGTATTTGCCCTGCAATGGGGAGCTTCTTCCGTAGCATTTCCTCGGATGGTCCTCCTATCCCATCCACCATTCAAGGTAAAATTGTTGAATGAAAAAAAAAACTAAATTTTTCATTTTAAACTTCAAGAAAGCATTTCCTAATTCATTAAATTTGTATCAAATGTTTGTTAACAGCTTTAAAAGGAAGCAGAAAGGCATTTTCATTCTGCTAACAGTATTTCGACAGTACATTGTTGTCCTTTGTCAAAGTATATGCTGGTACCCTACCCCCCCAAAGGTATGTTAGGAAGATAAATATGTCAATGAGTCAAATTAATTTAAGGAATATACTTTAATGTATTTAATGTTAAGGTTTCATTGTCTACAGGGGCAGCGTGTGGCTCAGTGGGCTAAGCCTGTGTGCCTGTGATCAGAAGGTCGCCCATTTGAGCCCAGCTGCAGTGTGTCTGTGGGTCCTTCAGCAAGCTTCTTAACTCCCAACTCCCTGGGTCCTGCTATGGGTGGCTGCCCTTCACTGCAAGCTTGCTCTCCCCTGCAGTGTGCAAGATGGGGGAGGTGTGAAGAGAAATTCCCCTCAGGGATTATTATTATTATTATTATTGTGGGGGAGGTATGGTGGTGCAGTGCTTAGCACTGTTGCCTCACACCTCTGGGACCCGGGTTCTGGTCTCCGCCTGGTTTCATGTGTGTGGAGTTTGCATGTT
>JABFDZ020000097.1:26211155-26246041 GCA_019775955.2 Pollimyrus isidori
GTTTTTTTAATTGCATTACGGACAATAAAGAACTTTATCACAATATTCTAATTTTCTGTGACAGTCCTGTAGAAGCTGCAGTCAAAAAGGCCAAAATAAAAGTACTTTAGATGTCATATTTTTAGATTTCAAGGATTACGGTTATTTAAATAAATGGCTTGAAAGTTTGTAGTTTTGAAGAAATCGAAAGAATATTAATAATGGCACTGATTTTACTTTGAATATAAGAAGCCAAGTGACAAGATACCAGCTGGTATGTGCAGTTGGACTGTTGTGTTGTTTTACAATCATTTTGGGTTTGATCATTTGTTTTGCAGTTTGAACAAAGCTAATGAACACTAAGCATGATTAGGTACACAGCCTAAAACTGAATGCATCATAGTTTTGGGTCATCTTTGCCAAATGGACCAAATAAAAGTTGTTGTTTATGAAGTTTGAGATCTATTCATAGCTGCAAAATCTCACTTATACCACCGATGATTTCATATATTTGCATTTCAAGCATACTGCAAACATAGATATTGTTTTATTTATAGAAATAAAAAAGTTTCATCACAATAGGGCAATGAGCACTGAGGTACAGAGCAATGTTACCGCCGCAGGGCACACTCACACACCAGTCAATCGCACACCAGTCACTCGCACACCAGTCACTCGCACATGCACACCTACGGGCAGTTTGGCAACTCCAATTTAATAAGAACTGCAACAGACAACAGAGTGATTGAAGAATAGTGATATTTATAACAGGCTGCATTTAACAATTTCTCAGTTTCTCCTCCAGTACAAAACGATTCAAGGATTTAATTTGTGGCAAAGCTATAATTGCAAATTTGTTTACTCTTTATAGGTTAAATTGTGCTTTGGGGAGAATGGAATTAGTCTCTCTGCTTTCAGTGAGGGGGTGATATGACTACAATCGGTAAAGTGTTAAATAAAATGGGGAAATACAGCCTGATGCAAACACAAATCATCACAGGATGACTCTTCAATATTTTTTCCTTCAATCACCAAGAAATCCTTAGCATACATAAATTCAGCATAAATATACAAAATTCAATATTTATTTCTCCAACCTGTGATAATACATTGTATTATACAATGTTTATATATTAAAATAAATGTAAAGCTAGAGCAAAACAAATGTTATTTTAAAAAATAAGAAAATAATAATATGACTGGAAGTAATAATATTTCATGAGCTTTGATTGATCTAATTTTCTCACTTGTTATTGACTGACATCATTATGTAGGAAGCTTTTATTTTCATGGGAAGACAAGTGGAGATAATTTAAAAATGTCAAATTCACATTTCCATTCAGTACACTAGAACAGACAATACATGTTTTATCTAGCCGTGTAATCCCATGAAATGAGGCATGACACACAATTAATGGAATTAGTTGCAGTGCATCACTGAAGATTTCTCTAGCACAGATGCCACTCATGAATACCAGCACAATCTTTCTCTTATGTCCACCGTGGGACCCATTTGCCAAAAGTCAGTACTGGTGAATCCATTGTGCTTTAATTTCACTGGAAACAATGGATGGAGGACCAGATGGCTAATGGCTGTTTTTGAATGTTTTTCACAGAGACACGCTACAGAGAATGAAATGTCATTCAAGTGATGAGAGGAAATCAATCTTGGGAAGATACAGTTCAGTGTTATTAAATGAAAATAGCTTTTTATGTAAATCAGTTGTAATTTGTCTGAGTATCCCTTATGTAAACATGGTTTGTAAAAGAAATGTATGATTTTGAATTTAAACACATTTGGTTTAACTTAAAACATTACAACCCCCTCTGACAGCCTCACAATTTGTCAGTTATAAGTCAGATGTAAACTTGTTGAAATTGAATATACAACTTTGCTCCTTATGACAATCTCTTGAAAGCTGTGAGTCTCCAAAGATTCCTGTTGCAGAGAACTGTCCAAATGCTGTATACAGCATCTAATTTCCACATGTAGCTTACTAAATATTAACAATGTATGATTTATTCTGCATATTCTATGAATAATGTGAATAAAAGATTTAAGATATGGTGGGTCTTTGCAAGCACAATATAAAATATAATTATGCTTATATACTATATAATATGACTTCTATAAAAATGAATAAAATCTACTACAGAACCTATTGCCGCTATTTATTCCATAATTTACAACTGCTTATCCATTACAAGATGATTCAGGGCCTGGAGCCCATCACATTACAGGGGGCCCCCTGTATGGGATACACATGCATGACGGGCCATTTAGAATTGACACTTCACTAGCTTTGGATTGTGGGAATACCCCGCGTGACATACTTACCACATGAGTCACACACACAGGTCTATAATTATATCTTTGTGGGGACTCTGCATTCATTTTTATGGGGGAAGCTCTAATTCCTTCATGATGACCTTAACCCCTACCGAGCCCTAACCTTAACCATAACTAATGAAACAAAACACAAGATGCATTTTTTACTTAGTTTGTTAATCTTCTGAATTGAGTTTTCCATTGTGGGGGATGAAAAGAAAAAAAAAATCCCCACATGGTCAAAATAACATTTTTTTATTACAATGTAGGGACATATGGTGCCCACAATGTAATATATACATGACCCACACACATACATACAGTGGTTTAAACTCTCATCCCTGGAGTTGGGGGACAAGAGTGCAACCCTCTGAGCCAAGGGAGGGAGCTTGAATCTCACCTCTTGCCCTGTATGCACAAAATGTGCCAGCAGTCCAAAGACTAACTGGTGTCTGTTAGTTGCCTGTAGTGTTTGTGTGTGTGTGTGTGTGTGTGTGTGTGTGTGTGTGTGCGTAAACGGGCAACCCCATCCAGGGAGACCCCCCGCCTTGTGCCCTATGCTGTCTGAGAATGGGCTCTAGTAGCCTCAACCCATGCCTCCACCCCCCCACCCCAATAATTGGTATGACTTTATTGTTATTGTCTGTTAGTGTTTATGTTTATGTACAGGTGCCCATCAACCCACAATAGTATTTACCTACAAGCGACAACTTAAGTCTAGGTGATAGGTGACGGGCTATGTTAATAAACATGACGGAATGCCTGTTGGAATGCTTCCCAGTGCTCTGCTGAAATCATCAAAATATGCCTTCTTTCCACCAACAACAGTATAAGTTGACTTGCTGCAGTGAAAAAAATCAGTGGCTTATGGGACAGGGAATTTGGGGCTTGGGTTTAAAAAGATGAAACAGAAATCCATGTTGAACATCATTAGTGAAGCAAGGTACAATGTATCCAGCACCACAGGGTAACTTTACACGGCAACTTCCACATTCAAAGCCTTTATCAAGATAAATGCTACGTCCAAGAGGAGGATATTAATAAATTATGGGATAATGAAGAATGTGAGGGAGCCACACTCCATGCATTAAGCCTTCAATAATTCTCTTGATAGATGTAGCTGAGAGGTCTTCTTGACAGGGTAGCAATGAAAAAACATGGTGGCCTGCAAGGGTGACCGAAGACAAGTGAGAACAAACTGCTGAGACAGAACAGTAAACAGAAGCTTCCACTCCACCAACATGTGCCTGAAGACGGGGGATAGGGTAGGAAGTGTTAGCATTATCCAATCATTTCATGCATAATAAGTGTGAATCAGAAATAAATCAGAAACTGTTACTAGGCTACCAAAAACTGTTCCCAGCTATCTTAAAGTGTTAGATAGAGCTATACAATCAGGCTATTTTAGTTATTTTGATATTTCCATTGAATAAATATATCATTATACTATTCCAAAAATAGTATCTTCGAGAGTCTATCCTTTAATTACAATTACTATACAGTATCTATACAGTATGTATATATCTCACTAAATGGACAGATCAATGAAAATTTTGTTTTGTTTGTATAGGAAAAAAAAAAGATAAAAAGTGACGGGTTTATATACAGTAGCTGAAAATTTTATAGATTTATTGAAGATAATATACCTTGTTTAACCATACTACATTCAGGCTGTTTCAGAGATTCCACAATGTCTTGGATAAAATGTAATGCTATAGAATAAGAGGTTAAGATCCAGTCTCTGAGCTTTCACTGGGTTGAGTGTAGGTTTAGGTGGCTATAATGCATCTGCTAAAAAAAATCGCAGTTAATCCACGCTATACCTGTGCTGGCTAAAGCTGTTTCTTGTGAATCTGATAGATGCGAATTCCAACAAAAACACTGGAGCATAAAAAAGGTCAACCTCAATACTCTTAAAGTTCAATAACGACCAAAAAAAAATCTTAAAAAGACAATCTCAGTGAAATTATTTTCGCTGCACATTGATAAGTGCTCGTTGGGTAATTAAATGAAATACATTGGTTGAGTAAATTTATTGTGCATTTATATTAAATATTATGCATCATATAAAATCATGACCCTCTTTACAAAGGCAACTGGAAAACCTTGCATTGCGCTGCAGAATTAATTGCCAATTATTGTATCAAACAAGTTAGCAAAAGTGATCTGTGGGTGTTTCCCGATTCTTTCTTTTTCTTGTAAATGAATTTTCACATTTCCCTTTATAAGTTCACTTTATCATTCAGATTTTCTGGAGCTTTGGAAAGTCCAGGAATTAACTATGCTATTCAAAAGACATACTTCCAGTCAAAAACTAAAATCAAAAGCAGTTAACATTAACATAAATTAAAGTTGGGTTCTCTGGAGCATGTATACTTACATGTTGCTTATTTAATGAGTAAATATTGAATTACTACAACACAACAGTGATGATAAATAATTTCATATGTTCATATTTCAAACACCGGTAATCCAGAGACTTGTTACACGTAACTAAACATTGTTCTTAAATAAACCTTGTGCGTGTAAATCTACTGATACTGTAGATTGCAGTGTGATTAGTCAAAACAACAGAACATATTTCATTTTATTTCACTTTACCAATAGATTTACATTGTTAATCTTAAAAACTGTACAGTACAAAGGTATAAATGCATATAGTGTAATCTGCAATAAAGATGATGAAAATTCTCATTGGAATCTTGTTGTATGGGTCATGGCACAAATCATTAACTAAAACTGAAGTGAGATGGACTGTAGCAGGTCTGTCACAAAAAAAAAAATCATCATTTTCTGACATGTCCAGACAGGGTGATAGGGAAAAAGAAACCTTTTGCACACTCTTGCTTGAACATGTCATCTCATAATAGCCCGGCACAGTGAGGGATAACACTTGTATTGAAAGTGGCCATGGCGGAGTCAGGCATCCTCATACCCTTCAGTTTTACACGCCATGAAATTCTCCCAAGGAGCTAAAGGCATTTCAATCACTTTTATAGTGAAAATCATAGCACCGTATTTTACAGTGTATAGGGTGGTCAATAAATGCATTATATGCATCAATGGAAAGAGCTGAGACCATAAGCAAATTACACAATGAGTCTTTCTGGTTTTGGCATGCTCAGTCTAAGGTTTTGCTGTGAAAGTGTGTGGAGTCTCCATCATTATGTATGTATGGCAACAAGCAGCATTGAATGAAATATTAGCATCAGCTGAACCTCGTTAGCTCACGTTTTGATCCCAGGGACTTAACCAAACTTTCTTTTATTGTTTTTTTCTGTTACAATACCATTTATAGTCATATCAATCCACATTTAAGTTCTATTATCTGAGACATACTTAGCATATTTTATGAATATTGAAAGGACATAATCAACACAGGTAAATATTAACATTTGTTTTAAAACAAAAAAAATAAGGACAGTGCACAAATAGTGATGGAAGTCACATCTAGAGTACTTGAAATGGCAACCATAATGTTACAAGTCTTGATTATAGCATATGATGAAATACAAATTGATTGACTAGGCTGGGTTATGAGCCCTTGTAACTGTATGAGTGAAGGCTCCATCAACACACAGTTCAAAATAGCACAATACAACACTCTGAATAAATAATGCAATAATAATTATCAGTCAGGGAACAATTTTTTTGAATATGTTATTGTGACTGGGTCAAGCAGGCATCACCCAGGCACAAATCACAACCAAACCAAGTTTGCAAAGTAGATTTCTTTCCAAGAACTGAACAATGTATGCAACACGTTTTAATCAGTCCCAAGTTTTGTGCTGTGTCTGCATATTTTGAAGCTGGGGTACTAATTCATCAATTCATTCATTTTGTAACATAGCTTACTGTATTATCAAAAAATACATTTGATTAAAACCAGAGCTTATTATTTTTCATTATTTTATGGCAACCAGTATTATAATTTATAGTATTACTGAAGGAAAATCCCGCAAATACACTTAATACTCTAAAGCTTAATTGTGACATGACATAACTTGAGCCATTAAAAAACAGTGTTGAGCAAAAAACTAGAACATTCATGAAAAATACTTCCTCTGCCTTATAATGGGTCAGAGGCTGATACATGAAAACTATCAGAGGCTTCCTCCTTTTTGAATCTGCATCAAAGCATTACAGAGCTTCATTAAAGGCTTGCATATTTTCACTAATTAATTCTTTGTCATCTCCCTGTGGTGTTTGTGATCCGGAACACAGATGGCATTTCTTCGGATTAACACTCACAAATGAAACCTCTCACTATCCGTTTGTTTGTAGAACACGGGCCTAGATATGGCTGTCTTTAGTAAGTACTTTACTAAGTTGCCTTTCATACACATTGCTTTAAACTGAAGGTCTATAGACTTGAAAGAAAGAGAGAAAAAAATCAAATTTCACATGGATTGACTCACAAAGATTCAACTCAGAACAGATAGGGGTCAAGTTCAAATGCACAGCAAAATTGCAAACAAAGGAACAGAATATCTCTCAAATATCTGAAATAACGTTCATTTCCCTTCATGAGAGATATCAGAAGCGCCAGAGGAAGAAAAAAAAAACTTTTACAGAATAAACCATACTGTGTCTCTCAAACCGTGGTATAATGTAAATAAATACATAACAAAAAGAAACATTTATATTGTCAAATTACAAAAATACAATTTATTTTTGAATTTCCGGGAGTTTATTTTTATGTAAAGCAATTCTTCCAAGTGGTATTAATATCATTAATCTTTGTTTGATTTAAGTAAGTAGAAAGCAGAACTCAGCAGGAAAAAAAATCTATTTTAAACTCACCTATGACATTTTTTAAATTACTCAACCAGTACAGAAAAGGAACAGGGGTAATTTAAGGCCATAGGGGTAGTATAGAGGAATGTTTCCCCCAGTTTAAAATAGGGATGGGAAATAAAGTGGTTGCTCCAGATCTTAGCGTTCTTCCTATTTCCCAATAGAACCTGGCCTCTAAATACCCTCCGGCTTCCCCCAATGCCTCAGGGAGTTATGTTCTGCTGTAGTTAGAATTCAGTTCAGCGAGCCAAGGTTCATACGGTTCTGGAAAACCTGGAAATGTCATGGAATTTTAAATGACATTTTCTGGGCCTGGAAAGGTTATTGAAAATAATAAAAGCAGGAAGATTTTCATGACTTTCCCAAAACCTAAGACATTAGCCTATATCTTATATTTGAATTGAGCTAGCTTATTCAGGTTAATGCTAATGAATGTGGCAGCCATTGCAAGCAATCGCTATGAGCACATTAAGGTAATAAGCCTGTTGGTGAAAAAGTGTGTCAGCTTTCGATTTCAAAACCTCTCCTAAAAGCACGCCAGTATTTGCAGCCTCCATCCAATATACCCTTGTGTGTATTAACTCAACTACTAGCACACCATGTTCAGTTGATCAATAGCTCATCAAACTGTTTAACAAATTATGTTAATGAATTAAGTGAATTGGTTCTGAAATGTAACAAATACATGGAATGACTTGGGTGCCCCTTGGGAGATAACTAACTTCAAACGTTTTCTTTGACTGTTTAGGATTTTTGCACAGTACTAATGCTGAACTTATTTACAGTATATTAGACGACAAAAATGAATACCAAGGTAGGAATAAGGATGTAACAACCAGAGAACCAAAAATAAAGGACAAACGTTATCCTAAGGAATTCTGGGATCTTTTCTAAACTTATTAAATCATCTTTCACATCCAAATTTATTGTAATGTTTTTCATTGAATAAGGTGCCTTAAGATTTCAGTGGCAGGTCATAGCAGGATAAATGAAAGTGAATACGAAAGTTCAAACAAGGAGATCTAAGGAATGCCAATGTGTCCAATCACAGTGGTCCAAGTTCTATATAAAGAATAAGTCTAACCCACTTCATTGCCGTTACAGCTATTCGGTTCACCCGCCTCCTCCCCTCCACCACCTTCAGTTCCCCGTCTTGGTCCGGGGTTTGGCTCCTTCACCTCCTGCTGTTAAAGGCGAAGAGGCAAAAGCAAGCAAGCTGCATAAAGTATGTTCCTCTAGGAATAAATTTACCATGTTGAAAATATTTATATTATACCTTTGGAGAATGACATGTTATTGCAGCTGATACACAGTGTAATTAAATGGTAAAGAATATCCAGGATAATGCTATTTTGTAGTGGATTTTGTCTATTGCTCTGGTGGTAAAATAAATCTGTGCAGCACAACCATTGATTGTAAATATGAAAATTCTTCATTCCGTACATGTGAAACACAATGGTGTCTTTTTTTTAGGGTTTATTGGTGATTGTTCTTTGAATTTATAAAATTACAAGGTTCTTATATATCAAAGTTGCTGTTCACATGGCACACCTACCACTTTGAACACTGAGGTCAAGCCTTCAGGGTCATTTCTGCTACTCCAATGGCCATGAGGCACACCAGGGCACCCCCAGGATGAGGTAACACTTTTGACCTTGGTATTTAAAAAATTCTGGCTACGGCCCTCCCTGTATACATAATATGCCCTAGACTGTGCCAATCTGAAAACACCTCACATTAAGCACAGCAATACTTCTAAACTTTGACAGACTTAGATATAATTTGTTACAAATGAATGCCTTTTTACAAATATGATGAGTCCATAGAAAGAGAATGCCACAGAAACCACACAAGGTCAATAAAACTGTATTCCGTGTGAGGAAAGGAAAAAGGAGACTGAGACCAGTGAAGAAATCTCTGTAGCAGGGCACAATGAGACAGAGACCACAGAAGCGCAGACATCATAGACAAAACCAAGGAATGGACTTGGAGGGCAGTGACAGCTGGATGTCTTTGAAACCACAGAATATCAGCCATAAGTGCTCGGAAGAACAGAAACGCTGTAATCCTGAACCCTTTGTTCTTAGGGTTTGAGTTTCCGCAGTTTCATTCTGCGGTATTTAAGGAGAAAAAAGTAACACCCTGCAAAGTTTGCGTCACATGCAGTAAGTTAGTACTATCAGCAAACATGAGGGGAGATCTGTAAAAGTGCAGCTCTGCTGCGTGGTGGCATCTACATCAGCTTGTTTAAAATGATCTGTGATCTATAATTTTCCGGCAAGGCGAAGTGTAGTTCTCCAGATGGAAATTTAAAAAAAATCTATCTCGCCTATTAAAATTTAGCTGTCAGTATGACCCCCTACTTTCCAGATGGATGTCGGCATGTTGTGATTACATGCGTCTTTGAGGACAGAATGAAATACCTCACTGACTGTTTACTTCAATTATCAGAGATATTGCAAAGTTAGATCAGAATCTAGAACTTTTCAGCAATATTTGATGGAAAAACTACCTATCAGGGATCAAAGATATTACTGTTAATAAAAACTATCATAAAAATATAGTAAAATATATTCTCATTAATTACAATAAAAATAAAACTGACAGCATGCATCTTTATATATTTTTATTGCATGAATCAATGCCTTTTAAAAGTAGATTCCTTCCAAGCTATGATAAACAAACCATTGCTGTAAATGACCAAACTAATCAGGAAGTTCAGTTTGTGATGACTTTGAGTAAGACCTAATATCATTATAGGCAAAGCTCACACAATAAAGTTTACTTGACCAATGAGGATTTTTAGTTAGGTGACATATATTTGGGCAGACTTGGTCAAATCTGTTGCAGACTGTGGCCAATTGTCCCACAAGGAAACTGTGTTTTCTGTTGGACCAGAAATGACCTGCCTCGAAGGATTCAAAAAGGAACACAGTTCTTGTTCTTGTTACTCTGCATGGCAGGTAGTATAGCAGTTGATTTTTATAAGAATGAGCAGGGGTAGTCACTGTCTATTTCAGAATGGTGATTCGGGGAGAATCAATAACTAAAGACCAGAGGCCTGTGTTTCAGGCCTGTTTAACGGTGCAACAACATTGCTTCAGCCACCAAGCTCCCACCTCTCTATCACAAAAAGTAATTTCTCATAAGCCTTAATCAAAGATTTTTGGTAACATTTTAACTGAAGCATTGACTCGAGTCAATGACTTGCTACTTGACTCGGTTTCAAGTCTTGGACCCTATGACTGAAGAAGACTTGAGGTTATAGTCCTTCTCTTGATACCATGACCATGACATTAATTTTATCGTTTCAGTGTATAATACTTTTGTGCTGTCTGCATTTTCAATTAGGTAAATGCAAGGTCTCCTGAGATTTGTTGGAAAGATGCATCACTCTCTGCATATACATGGACATAAAAACTGTGGGTTGAAACTCAAATAGTTGAAAAGACAGTCTCTTTTTAACTTCTCTCTGCCTATAAAGAACATATCCTACGATGTACTGTGGTGAGTTTTTTGCTGCAGTAAGTTTTAATCATTAAAAGTAAAAAATGACTGACATAGGTAGGGACTCAAGTTACATGACTCACAACTTGACTTGTACTCGAGTCACAAATTTGATGACAGCAAAAATGATAGAAAGACTTGGACTCGGCTTGGACTTCAGAACAAATGACTTGCGACTTCACTCAGACTGCAATGTATCGACTCGAGACATGATTCAGACATGCCAAGGAATTACTTGCTTCCACCCCTGCATTACATACCTTGAAAATGCATTATAATGGTCAGTATAACAATTAAAGATGATTTATACTACATCTTGAAGGCATCGATAGTGTATTATAGATGAGAGTTTCATAAAGCATTTATTTGCATATTAAACATAGGTATTATATATTACACTTTTTGATGATTATTTATTTTTACATACATAATTTTCATTTTCCCCTTACCTTTTTTACAACTGACTTTAAAACATGGAACCTTAAGCAGACACTGGCAAGTCCTGGATTCTGCTTGTCATACAGTCTTACTCATTGCTTTGACTTCTTTTACTGCATCTCTCCACAAGCTGACAACTAACAGTCGCGAGAATGCGCACTAAAGCAGCGTAAAAAGACCAGGAAGTGTTAACACAAGAGCAACAGAGATATCCAAAAAGCAGAACATCCCACAATTTCGAAAGGCAGATAGCACCCCAGAGCTGCAGACTCTCTGGCATACATCCTCAGAGGAACACTTCAAGGTCAAGATTAGGATACTGGATATTCTGGATATTTAGTTCAAAAAGCAATTTGAACAAGAAAGAAGAATTACATGATTCAGACTAGAAAATATTCTGTTAACTGGTGATGTAGTGAATAAATGGCACGCTAAATAAAGCTTCTTTCAGTGCTGTTATCTAATCCAGTTAGCTCAAGTTATGAAACTGCTAACGCTCTCTAGGGAATGCTGAGACAGGTCCATGGCCTGTTTTTAAAATACTTGTATGTTTATTATTAGGTGCCTGGCTCCTGAGCAGAACTGTAATTCTCTGAGAAGGTTAAAGACACTGCATGATGCTACATCACTGCCTTAAAAGTATAGCAGAGTGTCTTGTAATTGAAAAACTGTTCTAATTAGTAATTGACACAGCAGCTAATTTAAAATGTAAATTGGCCTGCATAAATGAAAAAGCAATATAAATGAATGTTTAATTAATTTGATTATTTTGAATCTTAGAAAAGCTATTGCTTTTGTTTTCATATTAAGATCAGCCTAGTAATAAACGTGTTAAAATCATTTAATGTTCTAAGGTGATAACTATTGTAAAAGTAGATGGAACATATACAGTTAAGTTGATTTTATAAAGATAAGTTGATTTTTTCATGATGAACATAAATGGGGTGGCACAGTGGCCTGTTGGACAAGGGTTTGTATCTCCATACCCAGCTCAATGTGTGTGGAGTTTCCTCCAGGTACTCTGAGGTTAATTGGAGTTGCCATGTTGTCCATAGGTGTGAATAGTATGCATGCCCTGGGTTGGTGCCCCGTCCTTGGTCGTTCCTTGCCTTGTGTCCATAAATTCCAGGTAACCTTGCACGGGGCAAGCAGGTATACAAAATGGATGGGATTTCATAACTTCACAATATCATATCAGATGCTATTTTTTGTTAAAGTAATGGGCTTAGAAAGGTTTTATTTTTGCTGTAAATATTTATGTTAATATTTAATATTTTATTGTATGTCAATGTCTGCTTGTCTTAAGTAACTCAATCTCCATATTTAGTGTACCACATTAATAATTGTTTCTTATCACAATTGGTAAAATGTATGGTGTTCAAAGTGAGGTATTTAAATAGCTTTGACTCCATTGCATTTGCAGGCAAGTCAAGGATGAACCGAGATGATTATATAGTTTGCATTATTTCTGTGCAGGGTGAAAACAGAACTTTTTGTTTTCTACAAACTCACCACTTCAAGAACTGTAAATTATACTATGCAGAATTTGGGCATTTTTGTAATATGTGTCCTGTCCACTTTGGGAATGTTTACTAAGCACATGATGTTGTGTGTTTTAAAAATCCCCGCTAAGCATAGATTTTGAACCCAAGAGGGATGTTTCAATATCTCTCAAGGGATTAGCAACTAAGAATGAAAAACAAGCTTCTCAGACTACTTTTTCCTACTAGTATTGCTGATCAGATACCCCTATTCTTGGGTACGGATCATGATGAATAGTTTCATGCACATACCTGAAACTTTTCGCCATTTGAACTATATCTGGTACCAACTTTGTTGACCCCCCATGTTCTAGTATAGAGGAGACCTATAGAGGAAAAATGAGTATATCCCAATAGATTGTAAGACCTGGTTTGCACATATTTCTCTTAAAGCGATCATGTTAAATTACCAACAGTGTCTATTACATCTCTTTTTCCTCAAACACACTGTGCCACAGAAAAATAATCACAAATAATGAAAAATTTCCTAAACATTCCAATTACCCCTCACTTTATGACAATATTAATCAAAAATATGATTAAAATATATCGACAAGTTTCATGTTGTCCTACTTTTTTGGCAAAAAAACTTATGGGCATTGTATATGGCCAGTTTCTATTCTCATCTCTGCTGACCTTTGCACCTGGTTCCAATTTAAGGGGAAATGTTGTGTAGCCACTGTTTGTTCATTGCAATCCTTACGTATAGCCCATTGCCATTTTCAGTACATCTGATAGTAGAACTGCAGACGGGGTGACTCAGATGATGTCTCCATATTTATCCAATTTCCAACTGTGAACTATTTTGCCTCCAAACTGGGATTCAGGGTTTCCCACAGGCGGTAGATTTTACACACTATTGCAAATTCAGTTAAATGAAATGTGTGTCAGGGCAGCACAGTGGCTCAGTGGGTGGTACTATGGTGTCAGACCTCCATGGCTAATGGTTGGAAGCCCAGATTTTGCTGTCTGTTAGAATTTGCATGGTTTTCACCCATGTGCACTGGTTTCCTCACACGGGCCAAAAACATACTCTGGTGAGTCTGTGTCTCTAAACGGTCCACAGTGAATGTGAGGGCAGGCCTGTTCCCTGCAATGAACTGGCATTCCATCCAGCATGTCCCCAGCCTTGTACTCCATGCTGCCTGGGATAGACTCCAGACTGACACCCTGACCTTGCATAGGTTTATGGACGATGAATGGGGGGGAAGATAGTGTCTTTCATTTTAGCGTCTTGAGAGTAAAACCACTAGTGGACATCATGCTTTACTCTTGGGTTACTGAGTATGTTTATGCCAGAAATTTCTATCCTGAAGGCCAACACATACAGCAAGAATTTTCTGGGTAACTAATTCTGGCTAGGTCAGAAATATTCCATTTTTTAAATTGTTTTGTTTTCTGGGCACACAGTAAATCCACAGCGCAAATAATTGGGGTGGACCTATTAAAGCGCTTGCTTTACAGCATCAGGCACACTCTAGTATAAGAAGTTTGGGGAAAACAGCACAGCCTCAAGGCAGTATAGCCAGCATATCCCCACTGAAAAAGGATTATTAGACTACACTTCGCAGTGCATCTATCCTTTGCCAGCAAATAAAAGGCCCTTCCAGATACTGCCAAAGCGGCTCGATTGCTCTGGCGGAGCATTATTTCTGTGAATTACCTAATTATTTACAAAACTGTAAAAGTCAAATATGCACCGCCAACTGTTCCTGGGACTGCCAGGATGAGCAACATTGGAAAATTAGAAGTAAGACTGCAAACAAAACAGTACTATTACCAGGCCACCAGGCTGTCCTCACATTCAGTCCCCGCTGGCCTCAATCGAGGGGGGGCCATTGCAAATAAACAAAGCAACACAGCAGCTAATAAACTCCCGCCCTAATTACTGGCTGCAGATGCATCAACTGAGGCAAATGAGATGCGGAGAACCATTAATTATCTAATGAAGCCAGCAATGCTGTAGACAAGGTGGAGCTGATTAAATATTAAACATGAGCATATGGGGAGGACTGGGCTTCAGGAGAGAGTGAGAGAGGTGAGGGGGGAGTGAAGAAATGGAAGAGAGACCTCACATCAGGGAGATGAAAGAGGGGCATGTCACTGGCAAGTGATGGCTGTGACAAGAAGGTTTGCGCTCGGAGCCGCAAAGAAGGCAATTAGAGGTCCAGAGGAGAGCGAAACAAAGCAGCGGCGCGCGGGTGACATGATGAAGCCCGACTTCTGAGGCTGTGCAGTAATGAAAGGTGCAGCACTGCTGGGAGCGACGGGCTCAGCTGAGGCTGAAGTCACGGGCCCGAGGTTTATGGTGCCATAAGCTCAGTCCTGCCATGCGGCTCCTGTCACAGTCTCTGTGGATCATCGTGCAGGGAAGCAGCGAACTGCAGCTCTAAACTGCTAGCCTTTGCTCTTTAAGATATTTGTTGTAGAAGGAAGGTAAGAGTTTGTCATGTACTCAGACCATAATTTGCATAATGGCTATCAGGGAGTGTGTGTGTGTATCTGTGCATTATTTAAGGAAAGTCAGTAACCAAAATGGACCATTATAAGATATTATAGTTATTCATAGAATCATATGTAGAGGGTATTGCTCAATTGCACAACCTCCATTCTTTACAACCGTCAAGAGTGGTAATTTGTAGTCAAAATTCTACATTTGTGCCGTGTCAACCCAGTTTACACATGAGTAACATCCCCAGCACTGGCAGTTGAATAAAGAGCATAACTAACAGAAGTAATATGATTACATTAGGAATTACCAAAACATGGTTTCAATCCATTGTACATCAGTGGGATGCCCAAGATTTGCCAGGGCATGAAATGATTTGGACGAGTGACTGCTAATCCAATGATGCTGTATCTCTGGAGTAAACACAGACAGCTGTGACAAATTGTGGTGTCACTCTACAGTGAAGAGTCTCAAGATCAATAAGAATAATAATGGTACCCTTTAAAAAGTCCTTGATTCATATTTAGAACACCTCTCCATTTAGTCAGTGTTTCTGCTACCCATATCTCCAGTGATCATGATAAGTTTGGAGGAACTTGTACTATCATGGTTATCTGTAAATATCAGCTTCAAATTGTGACAAGTGTTGCTCTTTGACGATGCAGTTTTTGCAAAATGGCAAGTTTAGGCCTCTTTATAACTCTGTGAATTGCCTTGAATTACTTAAAAAATACATATGAAAGTATTTATTGTAGGACCTATTTTATGGCTACCAGCTACACTTAATTGGGGATTAAATGTAATATGACTCACCTTTGGTGCTGTGTTAGTTTTACATTTAGTTACTTCAAAGGTAAAGTTCAACATTTCACTTTGTGATTCCATTAACATATACACCCCATTGCATATCTGCATATGTTTACATGCATCTGGTTGCTATTGTCATCCCACATGAAACGCTGGAACGCTGCCAGTCATCATGCTCCTCTTGACTGCAGCCAAAAAGGTTTAAAAAAAGGCTTAAAAAAAGGTTTACACAAAGCACCCTACTTTTCACTAAAGGATTAATTACTTTCTTAAAATGAAAATATAATTGCTGGAATACTGAATGATGTTTTCCCTTTTGCAGTATGAGATCAGAGCATTGTACTGTAGATGACATGAATACCTTATTTATGCAGTATTTAGTGGACAACACAATCTTTGATGAAACAAGTTTGTTATCTGAAATAGAGAACCCGAAGAAAGGAAATCTGAACAAATTATCCTCTGTGTTAAAAACCCCAATCTTTATATTAATAATTATTGCCATCCTAGATTTTTTTATTATCAATAAAGTCTTTAAGTCACCATGTCATCAAATACCATTCAATAAATATTGCATTATCAATATATAAACCTATGCAATGTTTTGAAACCTTTATCACCCAACAAATCTAATCTAAAATGTATTTATCATCACCAGTTTGTCCCTGGCAATTATAAAATTATGCTTCCATTATAATTCTGTGTAAATACAGGCACTTGATGGCTCGTTGGGCAGTGATGTAGACTTGCATTCCTGGGTCTGTGAGTGTGGAGTTTGCAAGCTCTCATTGTGTTTGCATAGGTTTGCTTTGGTCTTTTCCCACAGTCAAAAGACAAATGGTCTAGGTACTGTAGATTCATGAGCATTTTGTCTATAATGTGTGCTCAGATATGTGACATTTCTCCTTAACTAACTGTGACCTTACTTTGGAAAAATGGTACAGGAAAATGGATGGATAAAATGGTTAAATAATCACATACAGAGATTATTATTATTATTGAGTTAAACCTGGCAATAATTTGGTAGATAATTGATGCCAGTTAGCAGAGCCTGATGGCATGTGGAAAGCCATGGATTTGCTTTGTAAATCAGGTGTGATCATTGCATCACTATCAGTAACCTTCATAAGGATATCATAAATATCTTTTCCGTAATCTGAATTCAGCCAACTTTACTCTCAGAAGCTTTGCAATATGGATGACTTGTGTCATCTTTTTAAAGCAAGATACATGCATAGCAAGTTTGGATTCAGATTACAAATTAAAATTAGCATAAAGAGAGTCAGACTTGCTTATTTGCTGAATTCTGCTTTTTTTGCTCTCTTTACACTCAAACCCCGGTAGTGGTTCAACCTCTGAATACTGAATGTAAGCACTTACCTAACTAACCAGCACTTATAACCAGCAAAGTTTCATTCTTACCTACATGTCTTTCACTTATTGTTAATCTGCGACTTAATTCCCACCATACTACTGAATTATGGATTTGACATAAACAGGCATGTTTATCACAGATACTTATTATGGGCTATTATGATATTATACACATACTTCTAGTGTTAACATGCATATATTAATTTGTACTGTTTTCTAATTAAACAGATTGTGAAATCGTTTATTGACTTTTTCATCGTGCGTTATTTAATTCAAAATGAACCTATTTTGATGACTCCCAAATATTTATGCTTATGAGCATTTAATTCATATACTGTTTTAAATGGAATACTAACCTACATGTAACTACAATTAATATGAATGTGTGTGACATGCAACCCTTCTAAGGTGTACCTTGCTATATGCTAAATGTTCTAAACATGTAACTGCCATGAATCCATTAGAGCAAGTGGTTATTGAAAATGGATGAATGAAATATAGCTAGGTATAAACTTCCCATATATCATTGTAGCTGTCACAATGTGGTTCTAGCTGTGACACAAGTGCATATAACATAAAGACTTTGGCTGTTACATGTACTGTATACAAGAAAAAAATAAAAATGTGTGTACAAAAAGAGCTTCACCTGGTTAATAGTATCTCTCTAAATTAGTCTCTGAATATCTCTCTTACAGGATAGCCATTTATGAAAGAGAAAGAAATTAGATGCACAAATTAAGGATACAGTAATCCTACTAAAATAATTAGAGGTAAATGAGCATTTAATAAATAAATAAGTAAATGAGTATTTAATGTGATACTACATTAAAATTAAGACAGTATTACAGCTGTATTTTAAAAATCAGTTTTGTTCAACGTAATGGTCAGCACTGATTCAGAATTTGGCTGCTATCCAGTATTCATATTAAGCTTTTAATACACTTTGACTTAATGTCATAAAAAATGTTAAACAGGATATTGTTCCTTTTGTGCATGTTTATGAACTAACTGAAAAAAGCATGTCTAATACATAAAAGTAGTTATATGGGTAAATGAGGAGGGTTTAGTAATATTTGTTTGCATTTTGAATACACACGCTCAATCAACATTTATTATTAGGCAAGAAGGTAGGCAGATCCAGGTGTACACTGACTCATCACATCAAGTTTTTAGTTCTCAGGCTGAGAACTAAACTATCAGAGCATAGTTATGAGATATCAGATATAAGCCAAAATTTTAATATTATAGTGGAAAGATACCTTCAAAATACAGGCACAAAACACGCAACTGAAACAGAATTGATTTGAACAAACATTAGTGTGCTGATTAACATTAGCTAAAATATAAACATATCTGAGCACTCGGACCATAACTGAGTTGAAGACAATGCACATTTCATTGCTTTCTTCGGGATTAGGATATTGTGGTCTGGTGATTTGTGTGCTGCTGGGGTAAGACATATCAAACAACCAGTAACATAAATGCCAAAGTAATGTTTTATGGAATAAAGTCAAATCATGCAAACTTCTGTCTAAAGTATAAAAAATCCCCCTGAGTCATCACAATGAAAAATATAGCTTTGCTGTAAGTAGTTGTTGCAACAGTGATTATGGAAATTAATACGTATAAAATTGGCTTAACCTCAGTGAGTCCACCCTATCACCCCTCCATCCTCCCCAAACGTACTGCTGATGGGAGAGGAAATCAGCTGTTTACTGAATGACTGTGACAGCGGCCATGACCAAACATAACCACCAGAGGGGGCCAACAGTCAAGTAGCCAGGTAGAGCCAATGCGGTAACTTAACAGACGTTGTAATTAATATATTCAATAATGACAGTACGAAGACTTCGAGCACCCCATACAGCAGCCTTTATACTCAAGTCAAAAACCGCCCAAAGAGAAGTCAGCAACTAGATGGAAAAAACATTTAAAAGAAGGAGTAGGACTTAACTGGTAGAGAGTAATGTGAATGCTTTAAAAGAAAAATAAATAGAGAGTACTGTAACAGTATTCTGCCACGCACAAAACCATGTGCCAGCTGTTGTCACTCTAAAAATGCAGGGTTTACTTAGCTGTACTGATTATTGCCTAGTAATGTATCAGTTTAGTATGTTTTCATACGCTGTTTGTGTTTGTCTTTTTCAACGTGCTACTTAATCAAGGTTATCACCATGAGAAATGCATTTGCAGCACATAAATGCACAACCTGTGAGATGCAATATGTCTTTTTAATTACACTACACAATTATAAAGACTTATTAAACTGCATAAGTTATTGACCATGATATCTATGTTTGTGTCTTCCTGTGATGGATAAGGATATATATCTTAAATGCTGCTTTAATAAAGCTATCTGCTATCTAGATATACAGTATTTGTAAAACAGCAATATTAATTTGAAAGAGATACTCACTTGTCTGTTTACATATACAGTATAGAGAGGTAAAGAGCATGCACTGATTACAGTGTGTAAGGAGCATGCACTGATTACAGTGTGTAAGGAGCATGCACTGATTACAGTGTGTAAGGAGCATGCACTGATTACAGTGCGTTGCTGCACCCACCACACGACAAACCACCTCAGGGGTCAGAACCTGAGTGCAGCCATGTGGCAGGTGACACCCCAGCACCACACTAGTTCGAATGGACCAGTGCGAGGTTTTTTCCAGTGGCCGGAGTGCCAGCCCTGCCACCAACCCCCCAGCTTTTCTTGGTAAGATGGAGGACCTCCATATACGGCTGGATGTAGATTAACACCATACCCAGGATGAAGCAATTGCAGGTTAATGGCCTTGCTCAAGGGCCCAATGGAGTAGAATCACTCTAGCCATTTACGGGATTTGAACCAGAAACCTCCCAGTTACTGGCACAGAGCCACCATTTCGTCCCATGGATACATGTGTATTTCTATGTATTTCTATTTTTTAAAGAAACCTTATTGATTACATTTTACATATGAAATCCTTAAAAATAATTAATAATTCAGCAAATAACATTTTATTTATGAGACAAATTATGCACAAAATGTGCATATTGCTTAGGGTATTTCTCTAATCACCCTCACACATATACTTACACATAGAAATACTCTTTCTGATTACACTTTTAATTAATATTAGAACTAGATAATGACATAAATACCATTAACCTTATTTGCATAGTCATTTTCACTTTCAGAAACTATAGAAAATATTGAAGTCGCAATAAACTTGAAGGTAACCCCCGAAACAAATACCTCAAATAGCAACATGCAACACAAATCACAGCAAACTGGCTAATTGTGTAATGTATGTACATCTGTGCTGTCATACTGGTTAAATGTGCGTCTAGCCCAGGGGTGCCCAATCTTATCCGCAATGGGCCGGTATGTGTACTGGTTTTCGCTGCAACTCCATAATTATATTACTAATTAGAGGACTGTTTGGCTGAAGAGTCCTCACATCTGGGATTGAACAGCTGACCTACAGGTTATCCCAAAAACCTGCATACACACCGGCCCTTTGTGGATACGACTGGGCACCCCTGGTCTAGCCAAACAACATTAAAAGAATTTAAACATTAAACAGTTTAATAACTCTTAGTTTTTTTTATGTGTCATTGTTTTGCTATAAAAATTTGTAATTGCTCTATAATCAAATAAGTTTAGCTACAGTATAGGTAACAATCCTTCAAGATATTTAAGGATTAAGATATTGAGCAGACCAATAATAATAATTTTCATAATCATAATGTACATAAAATCATCCAAAAAAAAAAAAAATGACAACAAAACCAATTCTGGTTTTAGGATAATCTTAATATTAGTTCCAACGCTGGTAATTACATATCCTTTCCTGTTTGAAGGTTTGATCTTTGTGAATTTTCCAATGACTATATCACACGAAATAAATCTTTGTCCAACCATTATTAGGTATCCTTCTAAAAATGATGAAACTCTACATGTAATCCTGCCAGCACTTAACTGTATCATAAGGAATATATTTATGTAAAAGACATACTACTCTATGATAATTTTCTGATTACATTTGAAATAGAAATATTTGATGAAATTCCTTTATACAGTAGCTGTTCTCTTTAGTTTAATACAGCTCAGAACTTTATTTATGAACTCCCTAAATCCCTGCTTCATTAAAATATGGATCAGTTGATAATTTGGTTGATGTATTTAATTATAAACTGCACAATACTCTTGATACTGTTGCAGAAGAAATACGAAAAATTGTATTCCAAGATACTAATTATATCCTGCTCTAAAAAAGTGAAGTAAATCAGTAAAATGACTTACCGAGTTAAAAGTGGGGCACTGACAAAGGACAGCTGTTAGATAAAAATACGTGGCAATAATTAAGAATCTCTATGAAAGAATCTTTTATTCGAAGTTGTTATATTTTAGCTGCGTAAATATTAGATAATGTTGGTAAGTGTACATCGCACCCATGCACAGATGACACAATGCAGTCTGTGTTCCCCCCATTTTTTTTTCCTCAATGCCTAATTCCCCTGATGCCTGGGATCTTCATGCGCCACTTTGCATGGGAATTTGCTAAAGAATGTAGGATGGAGAAGTGTGGTTCTCTTTGCCATACCCAAGACATTATCCTGCTTGGAAATCACTTGGAAATTGGAAATCATTAAGAAAATCTTTGATGGGAAGATTTAGTTCCACCGAACAGCCTTTTGTGCGGGATGCAGGCCTGGCTGCTCATATCTCCCGTTCATGTTCTTGTGTTTGACCCATGACTCACTCTGCGTATTCGGGTTTGTCAGAGGATACAGAGATGCCTGGGTGAGGGTCATGCATCCATCTGGTTCTGCGGTGTTCAGTGTAGCTCGAACTCCATTTACCCTCTGGCACAATGTCTTACATTCCCAGCCAGACTGTGAGCCAGATGCACAGGCACCTGAATGGATTTTGGATACTGTATGACTCCTATTCAAAAACATAAAGTACTGCGGTACTTCTTAATTGCACAGAAAAGCAATCAGCCTGTAATATTCAAGCACCTATATTCAGGATGCTTACTAAGGGTCAGATCCTTGAATATAATCAGCTGCAGGGTGTGGATTCTCCATCGCTCTGGTTTAAAGTGCTGAAATATGATTACTTTCATACCCCCATTATGCCACAACACTGAAAATTCTTTTGCTTTGCTTTCCAAGAGACAGCCTACATATAACATGGCCTACTCAAAGTGCATGGACACCACTCTCAGTCCCCTGTGGTTGCAGTGGATGCGTATTCTAAATTGCCTGGATGGTTGTTATGCGGGAGTCCAGGGAATTGGTAATAGAGCACATAGCGCTAGTTTTAAATCACTTACAGTGCCATGTTCTCGCCCCCAAGCTCCCTGATCCCTCAACAATGTATCGCATTTCTAGGCCTCCACTTAGATTGTCTGTCCAAGTGAGAGCACCACAAATGCAGCGCTTTACTGCTCAGATTTGAAGAGGCACAGATGGTGCGAGGTGGCAGTTGTGTTTGCACTGGCCCCCCCGTGTTCTTTATACGCAGTGAATGCAGTACTCCGTGGGAGGTGAGCAATGCTACGCAGTGGAGTGTATTCAACTGAAAGCCATTTAACATATTATATGACTTTATATAACATGGTATACAAGCTTCTTTTGCTGGAGTTTATTTTTTAAAAATGCGCTGTTTGAAAATAATGCATATTCTGTAGACCAAAATTTTTTGCAGCAGGATTTCTTTATTACTGATACTGTACCTTTTGTTATAAAAAAACATATTCATGCAGATGTCCAAAAAAGATTAGTATAATAAGTGTGAATTTCTGTTTCCATGAATAATGTCATTGGCCGGCCAATGTGGTAAATAGTGCACAGATTAAATTTTTGAACATCTCTGTCAAAAATTAACTTCAGAACACAGCAATTCAGTGTAATATGGAATATTATTCTAAAATGATAGTTTTTAGAAGCACCTTAAAAGTCACAATTGTATGATTTTTTAAAAATCATTTCTTTCAGTGTAATATCATATTTCCCAAATATCATTTTAAAATGAAAGAACAATTCAAACGAAATAAGAATTGTTGTATAATACTCATTTTTTATTTCAACATTTTGAACTGACAGTATTTGAAATAACAAAGCAATAACAGCAAATAAACAAATATCCTCACATTTCCCAATGAGCCATTAAAAAAAGACCACCACAATTTCCCCTTATCTTGTGAAACTTTATTGATGGTTATTGTTCAGCGGATCATATACTGCATGCACATACGATGACAAGGAGAATGCCTGGTCACAACACTTGTTTAAAAGCATAATTTCATAGTAGAATCACAGCAGCGGATAAGATATTTCACTGAGTTGTGCGATTAGACGCACATAGTACACATGAGGATATAACTTAAGTCTGCAGCAAGGATTAGCCCCCCCCAAACTTTTTTTTTGTTAATAAATACAAAACAGAAACTGACAAACACCTCGAATTAAGACTTTTGTAAACATGACTTATGAACAGTCTTAGCATATGTACAGACAAGCTGCAATTCTTCAAGGATGCTTAGAAGAAGGCTTCTAAACAGCATTCCTGTGTGGCATTTGGAAATGGCTGGGAAGAATTATTACATTATTACTTACTTATAATTTCTCTTAGGTATAATCATCTTATTTAACAATCTGTTATATATTATGCATCTGAGAATTATACATTTACCTTGTCATAAAATAATAGGATATTTGTATAAAAACAGAAAAATAAAACGAGCTATGCATTTTCAACAGAATAAACGAAAAATTGCAGATTGTGTGTGCTGTATAATAAGACCGAAATAGTACCAAGATGACAAAATTCCATGATTATCTCTATCTAATGACTGCAATATCTGTAAAATGTTCATAGAAATTTGAATGTTTTTTGTGATTCCATAAAAATGATACACCTTCTGTCTAACAGCTCATCTACTTAACTAAGTCTAAAACATCATATCCCCGTATTTTCTATAACAGACCTTTTCCACTGCACAGTTTAAATATACATTGTCATCTTTTCTATTTTAATTGGTACAAACGGTTCTAGTATATTTATTTCTTTCTGGAAAACAAAAAGAAAAATAGAAAGAGTGGTTTTATCACCGTATTATTCTTTTTATGTTTCTCCTCCCATAATACAAAAGTCAGCAATGATATCAATAATTTATATACTGGTGGTAATATAAAAACAATGTTTCTTTTTAAAATGGTCTTAACTAGGAAGTACTGGCTAGATACTTGGTTAAACAGTTAATCACTGCCTCAGTGAGCATGTTTTGGAGTTTTGCCAGGCAGCTTCTACATAACAATAGTATGCACAAGTGTCTGCTTACATCCCAGGAACATAACCTTTGGCTTTGAATAGTGAATGGTATAAGACAGCTAATGGGATATGTACCTCCCTTATCAACTATATGGGTTATACTAGGGATCGTCAACCTGGCCACACCTCACCCACCCAACCCGGCCACAAAGCCTGCCCCATTCTTCTCTCAATACAAATCATATATAATCAAATTAAAAACAAAGTGTCATGTAAAAATGCAGAAAACAAAATGACTACTATAGTCACTTACACTTTTACAAAAATGTGATAACCCCAGACAGCGTAATATTTATCATATATTATATAATTTACATGATAAAGCACTCTGGAGTGTGGCTTTAATACTTTTTTTCCCCCATTTGATTTATATCTAGCAGCTTTCTAGATCACCACAGAAATCCCTACAACCAACAGCTTATGTATTCTTTAAAAATGAAAGACCCACATTAAAATACACAGAACAAAATATCTGAGGTATAAGATAAAAAAATGTTTATTTTTTCCCACTCTCTCTTTAGAGATGCTAAAATGATGCACTACTGCATGTATTGCAATACCCAGGCCTCGGAAAGCTTCTCTTTTTGTCCCCACTGGAAGGTTTTATTATGGTTTTTGTCATTTAGTATGGAGCAAAACGGCTGTATCCCCCTCGGTATATACTAGCCTGTAATGAAGAAAGAACGAGACCGACATCATCAGCATGGCTCCTAGTCTTGGCATCAGTCAAGGGTGCAAATGCATTCTGAAACAAAGTGATGTACGTAGAAGCTTTTAATACAATTGTCTTTGGCCGGTCGTGTTTACCTACACTGAGTCTATGGTACACCAGCATGGGTACAAGTGATCAGGCGACTTCTCTAAGCCTGGAAAATGGGAAATAAATAAGCTGATGCAAGCAAATTAATAAAAAAAAAACATTGACTGCTTGGATCTCAGCACATTCATCCTAAGTCAGTCATTGTATATGATAAAAATGTCACAATCATCCATGACAACAGGCTCCTGAATCGTAGTCCTGAAACGTGTTATCTGTCATACTCCTCACTAGGGTTCCCATCATAAGGCTCATTGAAAATTTGATGGAAAATGTATGTTTATTATGATATAAAGCTGAGATCCAAACCAGTGTCACAATCTTTTCAAACAAGAACCAATAATTTTATAAATTTAAATAAGCAGCCATGCAAATTAGTATGAACAGTGCAAAGATGCAAAACTTTTCCAGAGTTACACTCAGTCAAGCAGCTGTACACTGGATTTTATTTTAAGCATAGCTGAGATTTCAACCTTTATCGTTTTGTAATTTCAAATATTGCCACTGCACTTAGATGATAGATTCAATTATGAAATTGAGTAATTATCCCATTAGGGGCAGCGTTCATTTAGGTTATACAAAATTAAAAATATATTGGAAATATAATAATTTAAATACAGTGCACTGCCAAGAAATTAAGACATTTATCAAGTTCACTGGAAGGATCAATGCGGCATTTTAGCTGCCGAAGAGGGAGACTCAATTAGGCTAAAGTGAGGAGATGGCAGCTATGATATAATCCATGTGACTGGCAGACTGGCAAAAGGCGAAACGAGGCGAAAATGAAATGCCAAATGGACACAAACGCTGAGAGTGACAAAGTGACGGGAGTGGGCAGAGAGAGCAGATCGTGCTGAGCGCTTACCATGGCACCAATGCTGTATGTGGCTGCTGGAGCAAGTGCGTGGTGGTAGGGGTCGGCAGCATAAACTCGTCCGTAACTAGGGAAAGGAGAGAAGCACATGACCACGCCCTAAACATTTACACTTTCTGCCACACTGCCATCACGAAAACAGGGAAGCTGACACAAAGCTCAGCTGACTTTTCTCTGAAAGGCAGTGCAGTGCAAAAACAACAACAACGAAAAATACGTCAATCACATACAGTAGCAAATACCATAGAAATTAGCACACGACTGGAAGACCCAACTGGCAGCAATTCAAAGCAATTGGAGAGAAGAAAAAAAACAAATGATGTAATAAATAAAATGTGGACTCTGCTGGCATGCAACTGTGGGCCTGATCAAAAGAAATGCCTTCCTTTAAAAAACTTATGACTGATGAGATGCTAGCCATTTCATTACAACATGCTCAACTCATGAAAAAGGTTTTCTGTCATTCATGGTTAATTTTTCAGTAACAGCAGCTGGGTTATCTGACAGCAAATGTATTTTGTACCGTAACTTTACCAGTATTGCATGAAGGGTACTAGTAAACACACAACCTATGCTGTCGCACAAAACAAGGGCTACAGACACATTTAGTTGTTTGGTGTACATGTAACCACAATACAAAGGGTTTTTTTGTGGTATTTAGCACTAAATATTTTGGTAAAAAGTTTTAGTGCATATTCAGCTTTAAAAATGTACGTTATTCAAATAAATATAAATGCAATGTATACTTAAACATGAAAATATTAATATCCAATAAGGTTCACTTGTACTAATACATTTTTAAATGGTTTAAAAATCCTCACAAAGAGGCTTGGAATGAATGTTGAACAGATGCTGAAAAATCACTGAAGGACTTAACATGTGCAAGTTGTTACTATAGTAATAGGCATATAAAAACTGAAAAAATGTCAATAAACAAAGGTGAGAAAACGCATCAGTTTCTGTTACATGAAAAGTGTTAAACATCAGGAGATGCTGCAGCTCAGTCATAGGAAGAGAACTGAGAAAGGATTGACAAAAATATGTATTTAATTAAAAATAATTTTTCATTAAGTGACACAAACTTAACCTTCCTACCAGCAAACGACAAAAAGAAATCTTTGTAATGACCACTTTACATGTAATTCAATATAATTTTCTAACTGTACACCAAATTTTAATTATGGCCACAATTAAGCAGTGATTTCATTATTGTGGCACACCACAATGTAAGGAGCCTTAGCTCTTACATTGATCAGCTAATTTTTAACGTACGATGTATTATACCTTGAGCAGTTGTACCACTCAAAAAAATCTAAATATTGAACAAACCACCTTTTTTTACCTTGGGTGCACATTCTACTTTAATGATTATTATCATTATGCATACTTCATTTGTTATATTTTCTACATGCTTCACATGAATATTATTATTAATTTTGATAAAAGAAGGAGAGTAATTCTATATACAGCAGTCATGGTGCTAAAAACCTACCAAATGAGTAGATATGAAATTAGTTTTGAGTGTATTAATAGCTAATTCTCATGACTGTTTTGAAAAACTGAATATCAGGTATATCTCTTTAACCTTCGGGCCTTTTCTGCATTATTTTTCATTCATAATTTATACAAAACATGCCAGTAATAGACAGCACATGCACAAAGGTCAAGTTATCTTTACATTTGTGTAATTTGCATCAGTATCCAAGTCCATGATAATTATATTTTTTTCTTTTTTCAATTAATCATAAAATCATTTGTCTACTATATTAATTGTCAAAACAAAAACAGCATTTGATCATACTTATCAATTGATACTTGTCATGCTAATCTAACTGACAACAATTTATACAAATAGAATAATAAATTTATAACGACACACAACACACACACACCTACATTGTTCATATACACATAGATGATGAATGGGCAAACTTTTGGGATGGATTGATGGTAGGATGGATGGACAGATATACCAAATATTACAATAGAAGCTTCATAAACAGTAGAAGCAGAATTTAGCTGTTACAGGTAAATATTTTTGGGGATATTAGCCATCCACCCATTTTTAATAGCTGCTTGTTTAAATACAATTTTTGATTGGTCACAAAATACTTCCCAAATGCAGCAACAGATACATGGAAGCATACACACACACTCACTAAGGGCAGCTCAGGGTCATCAATTTCCTATAGTAATTTGCAATTATTTAACTTAGGAAGGACTCTTACGGAGTCTTAAGATTTTTGACAGATAAATGCAAGCAGATACTGCAGACTGGTAGAAAACCAACACTACAACTGTCATTGGGTGACATTTGTTTTTACTTAAGAATAAATGTAAAATATCACCTACTGTATAGATTGAAGTAGCATTTATACCAGCATTTATAAACTCTCTAGCTGCTTTTACAAAATGTACTACAATTCTGGCATTTAACTTTTAAACACCTGTAAACTGTCAACAAAATAATTTTTTTAACAAATAACAGATCTTAGCCCATCAGATAAAAAGTCGACTCTGATAAAGAACTAAAAGCAATGGATGTATTTCTCTAGGGGGGGTCTTCCACAAAGCAGGATGTCTTAGTTAACTAGGTTAACTTAAGCTTGAAGTGATGATTGTCCAATAAGAATTTTGGTAAGGAGTATTCCAAATGGACAATCCTGTCTTCTAGCTTGTTAATGCAGCTAACTTAGAAATCCTGCTTTGGGGAAACCCCCATGCCTTTGTGTAACCTGTATAAATGTCAAAATATGTTTATTGACATATATACAGTACTAGTCAATGAATTGGAGACACCTGCTGAAATTATTATTTTTTCAACAAGATAATGACCCTAAGCTAGTTTTATAGTCAAGACCACCTAAACTGAGACCAAATCATTACCAAGACCAAAGTGTATCGAGACTGAGACAAGACCAAGACCAAGGCAGGGAGATACCAAGACAAGACCAAGACCAAGGCAGAGGGAGACGGAGACTAGACCAAAGCAGGGCTAGCTACATAACTGAACGCACTGTATAATGTAAAGCGCTAGGATCATCTTGCCGGTAGGCATTATGGCCTCAAACAGCAATCCTCAACTCATGGGTCAAGTTCTGAAAGGATGATGAGGCAGTTGGAAGCGCAAGCATTTTAAAACCAGTAAGTTTTTATGCTGATCCATCATCAGATTTCCCAGCTTAATTGTAGAATTAACCTATATAAACGAGTCTAGGGTCTGCAAATGCTTAGTGCAAAACTAGTGAACGCTCAACCAGTCCAAAAAGCCAAACCACAGATGCTTAATTTAAAAGTCACTGGCATATCCCATCAGATTTGTACGATGGGCATTGTGTGGCGTAAATTGCAGAGTGCACTGCATGCTTGTTCAGAGTGTTAATTTAGACCTATACTTGATGTAGTGCTTCGACTGAGCTGGCAATGTAAAAACTGGGTCGCTTTGCAAATAAGGTTGAGAACCACTGCCCTGAAATTTGTGTCACAGCATAATTTGAACCACAGACATTTTTCTTACAATTTCAATATAAATGTTTCTGTGCAAAAGTAACATTTTTTTTTCAAACAAGATGGAACTAATTGGTTGCATTTGAACTTTGAAGCAGGATGTTTTACACCCAATCACAGTACTGTTAACTATTTGAACCCTATCCAGTTTTGTGCATTTTTCTATCCCTTTGACGTGTAAATGCTGACACAGTCCTGATATCATCCTTCTTATGAGAAAAAAACTCCTTGCACCTATCAAAATTTCTCCATTTTTAGTCTCATCTAATACAATAATTTGCACTACAAGTATAATCTTATAAATGTTGACACTGGGGGTGATGGTGCAGTGATTATCACTTTGGCCTCACACCTCTGGGACCTGGGTTCAAGTCTCTGCCTGGGTTACATGTGTGCGGAGTTTGCATGTCCTCCCCATGTCATCGTGGGGTTCCCACTGGGTACTCTGGTGTCCCCCACAGGCCAAAACCATGGTGAGGTTAGCTGGAGCTACCAAATTGCCCATAGGTGCGTGCTTGTGTGTATGTGTGTGTGGCATGGCATGTGAGTGTGCCCTGTGATGGATTGGTGCCCCCTCCTGGGTTGTTCCTTGTCCTGGGCCCATAGGCTCTGGACCTCCCATGACCCTGAATAGGACAAGTGGTTTCCTAAAATGGATTGATGGATGTTGAGATTATAGTCTCCATGAATCAAAAATGCAGGGGTTCCATTGGGGACCTTTCTATGGCTTAGCATTATGAAGGAATGCATGGTTAGTTAGTTTATCTGATAGACAGCAATGCCTGGTTTTATATATATTTAGTTATTATTATATAACATGAAAGAAATTGAAATACAAAAGCATCGCTATTGTTTTTCTGCCAATATAGGCTATTTGTAACGTGAAATTTAAAGATGAACTTTGACTCGTCATTTTAGCCAGAAATAAAACATTGCTGTAGCACGTTTAAGAAACCTCAAGGTTGAGTAGTAAGTATTATCTCCTTAACATGGAAGGAGATAAAGTGCTGTGATAGATGACCTGGCCCACAATCTCCTGACATAAAGCCTTTAGAACCATTTTGAGATGAGTTGCATCGAAGAATAAGAGCAAGGTGGCCAACATGTGCCCTGAACTTGTGGCAACTCCTTCAGGACTGTTGGATAAACATCCCAGGTAGCCAACTTGGTTGAACAAATGCCAGGAGTCTACAGTGCCGTCATTTATGTTTACTTTGTGCCGTACTTTATGTTTATATGGATGAGAGGTTTAAAAGTTTTCTTTACAAGTGGAAAAATTTGTACACATATCAATGCATTCAAATGTTAAACTATTAACCAATTTACTTCCAGAAGGGGCTGGGTATTATTGGCAAAAACATATTTAGCTCACTGCATCCCAAAGGAAGTAACATTCGTTATGTAAATCGATACAGCCTCAAGTTTACCACCTGACACTGACACTGTGTGTGTGTGTGCGTGTGTGTTTGAAGTTTGCACCATCTACCCATTTAGATTTTGTCCCACATTCCAAAGACATGCAGTTAAGCTAATTGGTGTTTCTAAACTGTGTGTAGAACATGTGCTTGAATGAGAGTCATAGAGCCAATATATTGGGATAGAATAACAATCTCTTTAGAAGGGAAGGATGGCAAAAAACAAAGATTCTTTATGAAGCAGAAAACAAAGAATAAACTACTGCGATGGACTGACACCCCATCCAGGGAGTGCTCCATGTGGCATGAGACACGCAATCAGGCGCTATTTCACAAAGGGACATGACATTCATATTCCAACAAGTTAATCTATAAATAACATCCTTCTTAATATCAACCAAGCAGACAACCATTTCTGGACGCTAGATTTCCAACCATGTTATGTTTATAAGTCATCAATCAGCACTTCCATCTATCATTGGCATGAATATTTGCGAAGTTCAATTCTGCAACTTTGCAGTAGCATAACATCATTCTTACTGCCTTCATAATAGGCAGCTACCCAATAACTGATGGGAAACTGTGTTACCTAAACAGAGATAACTCACTTTTTCCATAATGTGATTGAGAAAGTGCTTGGTTTGTTAAAATCAATCAATGTAAAATGTGTGAAGAAGTTTCTTTCTGCAATCTGTGTATATATTTTCAGTGGGCATAATAAGCATCAGTGACATTTGGACAGCAAAGGACAACCAAAAACACCAGAAAATATAATATCAAATAGCATAAGTAGTAGGTTTTTTTTTTAAGTTCCTTATGTAAAAAAAATTTGAATGATGTGCATTATTTACAAAATCCAGTATCCCATAAGGAATTACCTTATTTTTTTGCAGTGTGACTAAAATCTTGAAAATGGATTTAGAAATTTCTTTGTTGTTGACCATACTGTACCTGATGTAAAGGATTTTCATATGTGAGTGCCTAGTTCACATACCAGCTATTATGAAAGGTAATTAAAATTTCATTGCATTAATGCAAGAGAACAACAAAAGGCACCTGTGAATTTGTAGCACTATATAACAAAAACCACAATGATACTGGGGTCTGTTCTTGCATCAGGCGCTTAAGAAAGAGTGACCAGATAATCCCTGCCAGGAAGGACACGCTGAGCTTCTTCAGCTTGGGCAAACAATTGAAAATCAATTAGTATAATAAGATGTATTTTGATTTCATCAATTGTTTTGTATTGTCAATTGTTTTACTTTACAACTAATTAACTACCCCAGAGACAAAATTGACATTTTAGACAGTGATATAATATAATATAATTAATTTTAAATATAATAGAACACTGATATGTTACGATAATGAGCTTGTGAGAATGACCCATATTGTATTTAAAAATGAATCCATATATTTCAGCTTTTTCCCCCCCTCTGCATTCAGAACAATTATGCAAACAAGCCAATATGCCTAACCAATTGTTAGTCACTTCCACTAAAAACCCACACATCTATTCAATTAATCATAGAATGGTTAGGCCTACAAATTAGTGTCCTGGTCAGGCAGTTGTATTGTGGACTCCTGAACTAGTGTATATAGGGTATCCATGAAGTGTATGTATGTGTAAATCATGGAGCAAAACTGAACATTTTTATTTTTCTATGCAGGAGTGAGTGGAAGGTGACTGATATGGCTGTGGGAGCAGAAGACCAGAAAATATATTAAAAAATAATAAAAATAAATATTACTGAAATGTGTTTTTGTTATTTTATCAAACCATTATTCATGTTCTTGAGTGAACAGAAAGTAATGTGAAAAATGTCACAGAATAAAGAAAAATAGGTTACTTTGCCTAATTTGGTTTTTACACAGCCAGCCTATGTAACCTGGAACTTTTGGAAGGATATTAACATTTTGAAGGTCCCTAGTCTCTCTTGTGGGCGCCTGGCTAATGATTGCAGAGCCAGCATGAAAATCTTTAACGCCTAAAGCCTGCTTAATTAAGCAAAGGTGAATATAAAACTGTCAACGTGTGTAAGGGAAATCAGATATTTGGCAGTCCTATTCCATTGTAAGCGACCACAATGGGACCCACTTGCCTTTTGTCTATTACAACAAATACACTGGGTACAAGTCTGGCATTACAGGGCTAGAACACAATGTATGTTCAGCTATGAAGGAGCAGACTATACTGACATTCACTGCAAGTGCAGGCAAACCAAAAGTAACAACTGCAATAAAAAAGTGAAACAACACAAAAATGTGTAGATTTTGTTTGTGGAGATTTATGACCAGTTATTGCAAATGTTGCAGGCAAAATATGCCTATGTGCATGACTAGCCTACTATTATGTGGAAAAAAACAGAACCTGTTTTAATTGTTAAACACTGAATGTAGCTAATTTTCTAAGGCTGCAGGTTTGTCTTTTGTCTTAACCTGAAAATAAGCATAACCAAACTAACTATATTTTTGTTTTGTGGGGGGAACAGGACAAGACATAGAAGATGTGGTCAGGAGTGGGACAAAATATGGCAAGTTTCTGCGGGAGTGGATTGGGTTGAAGTACATCAAGGAGAGTGTCTGTGGTACTCAAGTACATACACTGCCGTTAGAACTGCGAGGAACCAATCTTTTACTCAGTTTAATTGAATAACCTCACCTGATACGCCTATTAGGTGTGTCGACAACGCAGATACCACTTGAATCCAGCCGAATGGTAATATAAATGTATGTAATTTTATATGTGTGTGTGTGTAAAACATTTACTTTAAATATATAGGTAAAAAATATGTGTAAAAAGTTTCATTCTGCTATATCATGAGTGTCACCGCCATTAAATCTGAAGGGTAGGTGTGTCCCCCTCACATTTAATAATTATTCATTTGGACCCCTGCCACATTTAACATAAAATCGCCCAGTGTTCACTACCCCCCCCGCCCCTTCAAAATGCTTCTGATGCCCCTGTGCTACATGTTTGGCACTGCAAAACTGTGTTGGGCCATATAGAGCCCCTTGACTTAAAACAGCCCTCTAGAGCACGTGGTGAAAAATGCAATTAGAAGCACTTAAGTCACAGGCAGAATGTAAATAAGAATCATTTATATGCAACATGTCCATATTTCTGTGTTTTTCTGCCTAAAATGTGTAACCAGCTTAAGTGTAGATAAACTCCATTCCTAAGTCGGTGAAAGAATCTTGCAGCTATGTACTTTCTTGGCTTAAGTGCATGGGAGAATCGACCCCACTCTAAAAAAAAATATATATATAATAATAATCAATAGGGTTAATTAGATTTGGGAACTGAATATGAGACTGAAGTGAAAACAGTCTACCTTACAAATTATAAATATCATACTTTTCAGCACTGCATAATTGCACTGTAAGCCTACGGAATATTTTAAGAGGTAAATTCATATTTTTCTATCTTTTTGAATTCCAGATAGCTGGGAAATTCCTGGTCTCACAATAATCTAAGTGCCATTTAAAGGTTTTGTTAAAGGGCGCTTATTGGGGGGATTTTTATAGGGGAAATGTTAACCTCTCGCCCCATCATTTGTTTCACCACTGGTAGTAATAAAAGTATGCCAAATTTTAATCCCGAATTTAATCCAGGTTGACATTTAGGGTATGATCAACACATGAATGTTTTCACATCAAAAGCTACTTCAAGATGTAATTGGTGACATCAATAGAAGTTTCTGACACTGAAAAAATCTCTTGAAATC
>JABFDZ020000097.1:26250329-26276587 GCA_019775955.2 Pollimyrus isidori
GTGGCTCATCAGAAGCCAAGTGGGACAGAAAACCTCCTGGATAGTAGCTCTCCAGGACCGGAGTCGGACAGCCCTGGCCTAGGTTATCGGTGCCTTGGAGCCTGATAGACCCAACAAAGGGTTTGGATGCAGATAAGGATCAGCAAAAACAATGGCTATAGCCTGTCAATATTCTCATTTACATATTGCTTGCTGGGTGTGATTAAAAAGCTAATCCACGGGAGATTGCATTTGGTGTTGTTATTTGCTGTAGAACCTCCCTGTCTATATATTACATTACCCAGCCAGAATCCTCACTGTTGGATCTTCATCCTTTATACGCACAGATCCAAATTCATTAGTTTGTCTTGACTGTACTCAAATAAGGAACTTCACTATGCTATATTGGTTAATAGTACTGTCACAATCTTTTAACAGGTGAACACAAGGTTATCTTTAGTGGAATTTAGTGTCAAAATACACTTGTCTTAAGAATATTTCTCATGGAATAAGTAGTGCACCATGTGAAAAAGTAAAAACTGATATTTCATTAATTTTAATCAAATGTTTTAATAAAAATGTTTAATGAAATTTATTTAAAATAATTTTACTCCAGTGATTGCAATTCAAGTGACAGTGTACAAAGCTAATAAAAGCCTTTTCTTTGTATTTGTCACTAAAATGGCTCAAATTAATATTTTCAATATAGCTGTCTTGATAATACAATATTAAAAGATGAAAGCAGACAACCAGTTCAAGAACAACAATATAGTAGTAGTAATAGTAATAATAATGTTTTTTTTTATTATTTGTCCGACACAAATTTAACTTTTCAACCTTTGCCAAAAAAAGATCACTCATGAAAAGAAAAGAACCCCAGTTTTAAAGGAAAATATCTGGCGGAAAAAAATAATAAAAAATGCTGTTGATGCTACTGTGCAAATTCTGGCTGTGCACTCACATATGTTTAGATTACCAGTAATACCCCTTTATGCATTTCAAGGATAAACTACTTAAATTATTTGTTAAGGTTATTGTCTGGACAACTTACAAATGAAAAATACTTCAGTAAACAAAAATACAAAAATCATTTGGATTTGGGTTCATGCTTTCAGGATTAATGTACAATTAACGTGAGCACAACTGTAATGCAGTTATCCCATTTTAAATGAACTGAGTATGAGAAATGAATGAATGCAAGGGGAGGTCTGGCTGTTTGCTGTTATTCCCTGAAGCCGACACTCTGAAATTGAAGCAGTTACTGCATAATCTGAATGTAACCTTAAATAAGTAGCTTTCAAAAAAAGAGAAAAATCCTCAGTTAAAAGGAATTGCTTCTAAAGGCATTAGCAAAGGAAATTAGACAAAACCATAAAAAACAAGGCATAAAAAGATTAAACAAACTAACATGAATTAAACTTTCAAGCTCTTGCCTGGCTATTTTTTCCTTGCACATCTCCTTGTCAGACATTGCATGCCCCACTGAAACCACACAGTGGATTAAAGAAAACACAAGTCGGTAGGTTCACTACCTGCCACCTCTCTCCATGCAAGTGTCAAACAACCTTTTTTGGCTTATAAAAAAAATGTAGAGAGAAAGAATAAAACAAAGTTTACTTGCTAAGGGCCATAAATTATAACACAGCTGTCTACAGACAGGCCTTAAAAAGCCTTTGCTGTCAGGTGCATTAAGCAAAAAATAAAAAATAATAGAAAAAAATAGATATTTTGGGTCCCTCCCGGATGCATCAAGAAAGTGTCAGTGATTTATTTATTTATATTTTACCTGAGGAGGTGTTACAAGAAATTTCATCTGCTGCAACGAAGACGAATTGATTTCTGCAAGAGAAGATAAAATTCACAATACCGCTTGCTGACTGGGCAATGTGCTGTCTGTCGAGCTGAGCTGATGTCTGGAGATGGGGAGGGCGAGAGTGCCGGCAGTAAATGGATTTCAGCTCACAGGCAAGCGGGCTTGGGGTGCTGCCCCGTACGTTAGGAGGCCACAAGGAGTTATGGAGCACAGGCATGCTGGGTTTGGTTATATGGTTGAGAAAAAAGAACATAAGAAAAACTAAAATAAAATAAAAAAACACAAATATGTATGCATAGTACACACCAATATTTCTATGTCTTGAGGGTTATTTATAACTGCCGTTTGCAGATCGGCTGTACATTCTTCATACTGACATCACAGAACTCTATCAATACATGTCTATAGAACATTTCAAAAGGCTGCTTAATGCAAGCATGCATCTTTAAGCACAGACTATTAAGATGTTGTGTGCATAAAAATCCATGCATCATAGAGAGTGCATGCTGATTTCAACAGCTTTCAAAAATAAAATGTGGCGCACCATAGGTTTACTGTGATGTGCTCAATTAGAATGCTGCTCTCATTCGAGATACTGATAGAGCCTACCTTCCGTTTTCTTTGCCTAAAATAATGCTGAAAGTACCACTGCATGTTGTTTCTCAAAGATGGCTGAAAAGCTATATATCGAATTACATTAAAATATATAGAAAATTTATGACATGTAATAAACAATTATTTCCATGCAGCATGTGTTTGGATATGTTTTGCGTCATAAAATCATAGATTCCACTCCATGCTTTAAATTAAACATCCCCTTTATTAGAAGCATACATACTCTATATCCATGGATTTTGCTTATATACGTGCTACAGAGTAAAACATTAAACTGGATGTACTGTAGTGTATTGTATAATTTGTGCTTTGTTTATTCTGGATACTTACGTGTCTCCCTATTTATGCCAGAACTGTTGTATAATTCTTCCCCAAACTTTGACTGAATTTAAACACAAATCTAAGCACTCTTTTAATGTTGGCACAGCGCTGCTCCATTACACAAAGACTCCCTCCTTGCAGTGAGCACATTTCACATATGAAACTAAATTTTTTAAATTCCCTCAGCCAATTTAATATCATCATGTTTTCATATTTTTCCTTTGAGATGACACATACAAGCAACAGCATATTCTCTGTTACCTTACTTAATTTGAAAAGGAATATAGCTATATGTAGATGAATTGGCATTTCTGTGTTGACCATAGTAAAAGTGAGTGTGTGTGTCTTGCAGTGGACTGACATCCTGTCCAGGGGCACCATTGAATAATACCCTGTGACAGGCTCTAGCCGACACCACCACCCCAAAAATGTGAATATGTATTATAATAACTAATGATATAAATTTACTAAACTCATGGGCAAAATAATCACTAGAATTCCTAAGGACATTGTCATATCATTTCATCCATCGAAGAAAATTGAAAAATTTTTTGGACATTGATTGTCCCATCCGAAAACCAAAGTCCATACAATAGGATACATGTTGTTGTGCTTTTTAGTCGGTTCTATCAATCAAATATTTTGCTATCGTGAACCTGACAGACTGCTTCTTAACAACAAGAGAGCCTGAACAGTGATCCTGTGCAAAAAGTAACAGTATTTAAATAATATCTGTCAAAATTTTAATTAATCAAAAAGATAAGAAAAAAAAACAATAAAATGTAGAACGTACATGTATTTAAATAAAATGTACATTAAGTCAAAGACAAAAATCAATAACTAATAGAAAATAAAGTAAAATTATTAAATTAAAATTGGAATGCTTCAGAAGATTAAAATAGCTCAGAGGAGGTACAGTAATCTTTTACAAGTGACAGAGGAGTAATGTTGCAACTAATACAGCAAATAAGGGGCTGACTGAAATGATCCCCATGTTACTATGCTCTTTCCCTGCTTCTTGTAGCATCAAGGTTCCATGCTGTTATATAAGAACATGACTGATCCATATCATGGATAATGATTCAGTCCTGGGTGCTTCATTGAATGCGTTGAGAACATAGTGAATTTACTCTGAGAACACTCTGAGTAAATTTTGAAAGCCAGAACTTTCCAGCAATATGAACAGCAATATTCCATCTAGGCTAACTGCACAGTGGGTGTAATAAACTTCCAGACACACAGACATACACATTCACACACAACAGCCTCTACGGTATTTGACCACCAGAATAAGGGTATCCATAATTTGCTGCACAATAGCATTTATAGACATTGTATAATATACTATTGCAAGGATCACATGTAGATTTGGACTAAACTGTAAAATTATAAAAATAAAAAAGATCCACTGTGGTGATGACAAGGACTTAAATCAAGCACTTGCTTGAACTGAAGACCTCCTGATGGCAGATGCAGAACACATCCACAATGTCTCTTAGGTGGGTCATATACAATGTTTACTAACACTCCCAAAATTCCTGAAAAACTTGCATGCAAGATAATTACACACCATGCAAGATTACAGCCAATGAAATCCAAGGATCTATTACAGTCTTACAAGCAAGGAACAATAAAACTTAAAATAATTAAAAACCAAGCAATATGGCGTTTTGTGTTTCTAATGTCACATATACAGTATATACAGTATACTGTGTGTATATATATATATATATATATATATATATACACACACACACACACACACACACACACACACACGTATAACTACATATATGATACCAGCAGCTAACCATGCAAGATTAAAACAACCACCAAGACATTTACCCTTGCATGCAACATAAGAACATTTTAAATCTTGCATGCAAGCCAATCTTCAGGCTTTTTGGTCGTGTAGTCCACATTATGAACAGTGCATGAAATGTGTAGAACCATAATCCACAGTCTGTTGGAAATGGACCAAAAACACTGAATATTTATGGACACCACATTTAAAGTTTAAAAGTTAAAATCTTTATTTTTAATGTTTTTTTAAAAGTATCAAAATAAAGATATATAACAATGATCACTGAAAACATACAAAATATATAGGTTGGGCAACATGACAATAATTTGAAAGCAGATATTTTTATTTTATTTTATTTTTCTTGTTTTAGGACATTCTAATTTTATAACCTTTTTTATTTGTGCAAGACACAATTTGTTTTCAAGTGGGGGAAGTTTTCTTCCATCTATATATGGGTAATAATAACCACTGGTCCTTTTATATTGTATTTAGTGACACAGTGTGTGTGTGTGTATGGGGATGTATATACTTCATTGTGGGGACATTTGCCCCCCTTACTGTAATAAAAACCAGTTATTTTCAAGCTTGTGGAGACATTTTTTCAGGTCCCACAAAATGAAACTCAATTTTATAAAAGTCTATGACCGCAATCAAACAATTGAATGGACAGTCCCCACAAAGATATAGACACCTAATCTGTGCGTGTGTGGTCATGTATATATTACATTGTGTGGACTGGATTTCCCCACAATATGATTAAAATTCTGGAGACATTTTTTCAGTTTTCATAAGCGGAAATTAATTTTCATAAAAATCTGTGAATGCAATCAAAATACAAAAAATGCCAGCAGTCTTGTATTTTGATTGTTCAGGACTGGTTAGGGGCGCCAAGGATGCTGAACACTGGTCAGCAGGTAGCTTGGTGGCTATTGACATAAAGCTCTAGTCCAAATGATGCAGGTTCAGAGCCCCAGAGGGCCTTTGCTGTATTGACATTATCCAAGGCAGATAACCTTGGTTTTTCTAGCAAAACTATCCTTAAGATTTCATTTACAGGTAAAAGTGCTAGATCAAAAAGTAAAATGCTGTTAGGGAGGCCTACTCACGCTCCAATTTAACATTCCCTATCAATTCCTGAAAATATCAAAGTGCAACTTTTTCTATATATAGGTTTTATAGATTAGTAGCAGAAAAAAATCACTAATAGATCCATACAGCATAAATTATGGGGAAAAACAAACAATAAATGTATTATATTGCTAGACAGCCTGATAGCATCACATTATTATTTTGTCATATCGCCCCCTTTCAACATTAATATTTAGCCATATTTAGTGATGACAAGATCTGATGGAAATGGATTAATAGAGAATTTAAGCTGATAATCCTGCAGTACTGCAGCTTCTCTGCATGCTCTATCTCTGGATGTGTGCTGCTGCAGCGTTATATAAAATGTGGTTTATAAAGCACCCAAGATTGGCTAGCTTTACTCTCATGCAAGATTGTATCAAACCCTAAGATTTCATTGGCTGCAAACTCCTGCATGCAAGGCTTATTTGACTTACAGCAGTGCTGGCCCCTCATACACAAGTGTATATGCGTGTTCGAACCACTCCTCCAAAGTGATGACATTGACACCATTTAAACAACACAAAAATGATTACAAGTTCAACTTAAAGGCTACCCTTATGAAAAACCTATTTTATGCTCTTCTGCTGATGTATGTGCACCATGAATTGTGAATGTGTTGGCTAATAAAAAGATATATCAATAATAACAAAAAGTATGACAATAAGAGCAGCAAATAATGCATATAGTTTTTTAAGTATGCATTCAGCCTTTTTCTTCTGCTGAACAATTAGGTTATTCATAAAACTGTCAATTCTGCCCTGTTTAATTAGGTACAGTAGTTACTGCTGGCACACTAAGCCACCACTGCTAATTTGCCAATTATATTTACAGTGACATCTCAATTGATCTTATTTGCCAATTTCTGCACTGTGCATCACAATAGGCCCTGTCGAAATTGAATTTTAATAAACAATCCTGGCCTGTTGTGCTTGATGCTTATTGGAAATGGAAAGAGGGAACTGACCCAAGATCCACGTGAGTCTCCGGTAAAGAAGACATGGCTGTAAATAGTTGTTTAAAGTTGTGTGTTTAGCGGTATCACTTAAGCCTTCAGGCTGATCCTGGAGGTGAATGGCACGTCGTGATAATGTCTTACCTATCGCCGTAGGCCACGGCTGTGGCAGTGGCAGGCTGGGCATATCTGTAGGCAGCATAACCACCCTGGAAAATACAATAAACATTAAATGTTGCCTTGTGCACATGCATTTATTGACAGTCGATCTCTTATATTGTATTTATTTATTTATCAGATTCTATTATCCAAAGCGACGTACAGAAAGCAGGAACAATTGGAGCTAAGGGCCTTGTTCAAGAGCCTAGTGTTGAATTTGTTCGGCCGATCATGGAATGTGTAACGGCGACCCCTTGATCAGAACCGCAGAGTCCCACACCACAGAGCCTCACTCTCTCACCAGGAATTATGATATAACAAACAATAGAAATAACTTTGAACTCCCCAAAATGTCAGGATTCTCCAACATACTTCTACAGGAAATTTCCTAATGTATGATGTGCCTCTTTATGGAAGGTGGGATTCATAATTGACAATGCAAATTCTTCAATCAACTGACTAATAACATATTCAAAGAGTTGGACCAAATTATCCCTTTGCATAAGCTGAACTTTGTAAAACTATGTCTGATAGTCTAACCTACACTGCACAGATCAAAGAGAGCAAATTTAATGTGAAAAATGTGCAAAACATGGTAAAAATCATACATGGAGAATATACCCTTTTGTATGTGTCCCTCATGTTAGAAACAAAAACTATAAAAGTAACGTGGTATTCGATGGCATTTTTTTACCTGCCTGTCATCTACTGATCTGTTTATTACTAAATTACTGCTAATTAAACAATTTACTGGGGCAACTGGAGAACAACACCTAATAGCAACTAATAGTCTATCTGACCAGTTAGTTACCTGGCCCAAAATAAACCTAGGTTCTGTACATGACATATACATATACAATGTAAAATGCATGCCCCGCACACCTCCCATAACCAGGTCACAGTGAGCCTGGAGCCCATCCCAGACAGCAGAGGGCAGGAGGCAGGAAGACACTCCAGACCGGTTGCCAGTCCATACAAGGCTCACACTCAAACACACTAAGGGTGATTTAGAGCCACCAATCCACCTAACCTCATGTTTTTGGACTGCGCTAAGAAACTGGAGTATCCCAGGGAAAGAGAAGAAGGGGATACAAAATCCACACACAGAACGGGGCCAGAAATCAAACCCACAACCCCGGAGGTGTGAGGCCACAGTGCCATTTGATACGTAGAAATAATAATATATTATTATGTCTTAGTTACATCATCTGGATAATAATTCATCTTTTGTTCAGTCAAGTGTACTATAATATGTAGGTATCAAATATGAGATTGCTTGTCAGTTCAACAATTTCCCTAGTGCCTTTGAGGTTTTAAATGTACATTCTTCTCTTTTACACTTCCACAGCTTAATTTCCTCTCTCTCATCAAAAATGTATAAAATATACTCAAACAGTCCATACGGAATGGCTTGCAATAAATATGTTTCCTAATACTGTCTAATGCATATTTAATGTCCATATAAATTTGCAGCAATCAATCTCAGCCAAAACTGCACTCTTCTAATGATAACTGAGAAGAGAAAACTGTGTGGATCAGGTTTTCACAATCCTGTAATTTCCATGCGTTTCATGTTGTACTGACTATTCATTTTAATCACAAAGCATAACTGGGGAAAAAATTCCAGACAATACTGAAAGAAAAAAATGGATGTCTAACTGCATTTCATACAGGGTAGTAACGTAACCATGCATCACATGGAACAACTGACATTCTCATATAGTCACTCATAGGAGATAATCCCTCACCACGCACAAGTACTGAGCATGAAGACTGAAAAGAACAACGTTTGCATTATACACTGTAATCTATATTTGTAAAGCTACATCTTTTGTTCTTAGTGTAACTTACTTTCCCACTTAAAAGATCCATTGCTGAAGGTTGATATTAGCGAGGTGGGTAAGGAGCATGCACTGATTACAGTGCATTGCACACCCACCATATAGCAAACCATCTCAGCGATGAGAACCAGATTGCAGCCATGTGGCAGATGATACCTCAGCACCACAGTAGTCTGAATGGAACAGTGTGAGTTTTTTCCCACTGACTGGAATGCCAATCCTGCTGCCTCCCCTTTTAGGTTGGAGGACCTCCTTCTAGGGCTGGATGTAGATTAACACCATACCCAGGAGGAAGCAATTGCAGGTTAAGGGCCTTGCTCAAGGGCCCAGTGGAGTAGAATCACTCTGGGCATTCACAGGATTTGAACCAGGAACCTTCCAGTTGCCGGCACAGATCCCTAGCCACAGGGATTTTAGCTAAACGGATAAAATATGCTGATCAATATTAAATATTTAGCTAGTTAGATGCATCTAATTATGAAGCTATGTTTCAAGTTATTTGCAATGTCATAACTTCAATGGAATGATACTGAATTTCCAGCGGTTTGTGAGTGAGAAAGATTTTTTGTTTACAGTCTTAGCCTCCCCTACTGACTAATACATATTTGATGCATGAAAGTAAATTTTGTAAATTTATGTGCTCATAGATTTCTTTTTGTAGATTTATACACACGTAAATAAATTCTTCTAAAAATTGCTTGGCATTTATGTAACTAGGCTGGGAGAAAGATTACATTTTCAAGAGTCATCCATCTATTTTGAAAAATCATTAATTCCAGCAGGCATAAGGAATATTGCAGGAGCACATGAACTTCACTCACAGCTCTGGTTAAAGCCAATTCCATAGATATGGAGTGAAGAAGTTATTTCACATGTTTAGGCACTGTGCACTTTCAGAAACAATTTAGTTAATTTTGTGCCAAAGGTATTAACCAAAATTTTGAAAACCGCAAGCAAATCATTAAGAATCAGAATGAAAATATGTTTTCCAAATATCAAAAAAGTCAAACAAAATATTTTTTTTCCTTCTTTAATTTGTTTTGCTTCTGGAATGTTTTTCTTTGCTTCTGGGATTTTCTTTTGCTTTTGGAATGCTTTTTTTCTCACCTTTAGCAATGTTTTAACGGGTGGGCGGGCCTTAGCAGCTTACACACCTATTGGTCAACTGGAATTTAGAGTGAACACGCCTTTAACCATCTGAGCACACCCACTCCACCACGCTTCAGAACATCGTAACGTGTTGGGAAGCTCCGGAGCCAGTTTACAGCATGGTATTGCATCTTTGTAGTTCTATAATAGTATAATTATTTTGGCACAAAATTAACTCCATACAATTGTTTCTTTTAATAGTACCATAACTTGTAATTTTGAGTTTAATACAACACACAGTAATAAGGAAGCAAAGTGATACAGTACATAAAATGTTAATCAATGAATACTTACATAAATATCTGCACCATAAAACCCATCCTGGTACACAACACTGAAAATATACACAAAATAATAATAATAATGAAAAAGTTAGTGCACGTTTAAAAGGAAACTCAACGAAACCTATCTTCCCAGAGTTGTTGAACAATAGCAGACTGTTTGAGTTCTGGAAAATGCAGTCTACTTTGTTTACCTGTGACTTGGTTGACCTCGTTTACTAATCCTGGATGTAATTTATTCCAGTTGAATTTAAAATTCATAAAAATTCTCAGATGTTCAATGCATGGCCTGAGCCCTGCTGAATTTATTTATAGGTCCAGTTCACAAAATGCAAAAAGTACGTTAACTTGCAGACTTTCTGGAAACACAAATGATGAAGTGCATAGGAATGTCATGAAACTATGATTCTGCAATAGGTCTAAGGTATAAAACTAATGCAAAGGCTGGGACACTCACCCTCCATAGGTAGGAATAGGTGGCGGGGGGGCAGCTGCCCGAAACGCATTGTAGACGGTCCGCCCTCGGCCTCTCAAATGGGCCCCTCTGTACGCAGCTGCTGCCGTTGCAGCTGGGTACGGAAAGCCTGGAACTGTGGAGGATATACAGGTGACAAAGAGTAAGACCAAGCACCTACCGTATGTCCCTGAATATAGATATTTGGTTAGTTGCAGGGGGAGAATAATAGTGTTATGTTACCCCTCAGAATTTTCACCATCAAAGCATTGGATCTTAATTAACTACCGTTGTTAATTAAGCACCTTGAGCAGTTAAATAACTGGCTGGGCTCTTAACTCTTTCCATCCAGAGTTGGAAGTGGTTGCTCAATGGCCTGGGAATCTCTGCCTGTTTGCAGGCCATGGGTTTGAATTCCTTGGTCTACAGAGTAACCGCACCACCATTGGACCCATGACCCCAAATACTCTGGACACTGCCTGACCCTGGACCCTGACCTGAATATGCATGTATGTACATGAGTGTCTTTTGTGGAGGGAGTTCCCCACAAAGATGAAACATACTGTAGAACCCACCTGAATGATGCACAGCAATCATTCGTTGTGTCAAAGCTCACCACAAATCAGCCTATTTGAGTGATGAGCTAAGACATTATTTTCTGGATATTAAACTGGAGAATGATTAAATGGCCTCCATTTTGTCATGGGGGCTGAACTGTAATTTGGCCAGGGCTTCAGGGTTAACCTTGTGGTAAAAGTCTTTCCTAAAAAAAATCAAGCAGAATTTTAATGCTAGAAAAATTGTGTGTTTACTTTAACAACGTCTGCATAATATGTTAATATTCCAGTGAGTATTAACCAAAAATCATAGCAGTGAAAAATGTGAAAAGCTAGTTTTTCAAATCTGTACATTTTAACAACATAACACCACATTTGGGTTATGACAGTTTTGACCTGAGCAGCAAGCTCAGACTGAGTTTTACATTGCAGCCATTATTACATTTAATTTAATTCAATATTATGCATTTTTATGCAGTTATACATGGGAAAATAATAATAACTATAGAAATCTGTAGGAGCCCAAGGCCAACTGGCAACATTGAAAACCATTTTCACAATTAACATGAATTAAAATAAATTATAGATTTCATTACTATTTTAATATTAAATCAAAATGCTTGTTACTCAGAAGATCGAAGATGGATCATCCATCCATCCCACTTCTGACCTCCTGGTCAGGGTCATGAGATGGTTTTCATAATCATCTCTGGATGATTTTACGCTCAGATAGTGAAAACATGTAGACTACATTTGGATTACATTGTTGAATGATTAATTAATCATTTGGTTAATTGTTCCTTGATAATAGACAATTAAGGAATTAAAGTATGTGAAAAATGAAAATGCCTAAACTTCAGAGGTTCATTTGGCCAGGTAAACTGGTAAGATATGCTTGCTGAGCTAGGAAGATTTCACAAAGCAGGACATCTTCATTAGCCAAAAAACTTAAACCAACTGTAACAATTGTCCAATAGTAATGTAATTTATTTCTCCTCCAATTCAGATTTGTGGAATACCTCCCTGGTCAGGAACACTCTGTGGACTGTTACCATAAGAGGAGGGTGCGACCAGTGGGGACAATTATTTATTGTATTGCTATGGTATATATTTAAGTTCAGTCCATGAAAAAGTTGTAGGCACAAGTGTTCTCTTCTAATAATAATAATAATAATAATAATAATAATAATAAATATAACAATAATTAATCATTTTATTATTATTATGTTCTTTTGTTGTTGTTGTGCTTGTAGTGCTGTTATCTGTTTAATTTTATTAAAAATGCATAAACTCACACTAATATACTGACAATCTATACACTTGCACAGTTTCACCACTACATCTACCTATTTGAAAAATGAGCGCCAATAAATGATTCCTGGAGTTCTCTGTGCATGCTGTGTGTTGGGAAATTTGTGATTAATTACCTCTCTGCAAAACGGCATGGCTTAGGGAAATTGACATAGCCCTGATTAATTAACTTTTTTATGTGAGGTAGTCCCCTGCTAAACATAATTTGTGGTAATTGAATCCTTTTGCACTTCCCCTTTAAGGTAAATAAGATAATTGCTTTGAGGCTTAAATTGTGTTAAATGTATTACGTGTTCCACTTCATAAGAATTTCACATTTAGGATGTAACAATACTAGTATCAGAATAATGCAATAAATTCTGTAAATAAAAAATAATTTTAATCCACATTTTAACTGGGTCAGGGTCTGAATTAACAACAACAACAACAATTATTATTATTATTGCTACCATTAATATGAAAATCATGGATGAGACAAAAAGTGTACAAAATAATGTAAAAAGGCCAAATAAGAAGCTGGGCTTTGCCATCAGAACAGCTTCGTCAGTCCCAAACCATTTGTAGAGTGACAGAGCAGAAGGAGGATGAAAGAGAAAGAAATATGTATCATTTCTGTGCTTTGGAATCTCACATAGAGGTTCAATGATGTTTAGATTTGGTGATTGGGGGGGGGGGCGCAGAATGGATCTGACTTTATCCTGCCAATCATGGAAAGACTTTTAGCAATGAACTTGAGACCTATGTCATCATGGGATATGGCGACATCATAAGGGAACAGTGTTTGCACCATAAGGTGAATCTAGTCCTGCACACTGGCATATTACTGGGCTGTCATACAATGCAGAGCAATCACTGGATCTAATGACTCCTCTCCAAGATGGCTGCCCATACCAACAGACATTGGGGGCTGAAGGTATCATTTGGCTTTTTCGAAATGAAAGCTGTCCAGGAAAAATGGTGAAAGATGACTTACCAGAGCATATTACTTTTTCAATTGCTCTGGGGTCCGGGTTTCATGCTCCTTACACCATGTTATGCATTGTCCTGAGTTGACTGTGGATACATGCAGCTTGTAAATGGAAATCCTGCCTTAGACACCGGTTTTGTGAGGCTTTTTTTAAAAGGGGCTTACAGAGATGCTGATTCAGTTCTGCGGTCATTTCTGAGGTTAACGGTCCTGTTAAGTGCTCCTCTTTCTTGATGCCTTCTGTACTATGCTGTTGTGATGCTTTGAAACAGCTAAAATAAAACATAAGTTTTTGTGACCAATGAACCTGCTCTTCTGGAGCAGTTTTCTTTGCAACTGTCATTTGCCTTTTTCATTAAACCATATATTACTTACATAATCAGTTTCCATATACAATACGTATACAAATCAACATATGTAAATATTAGTATGCTTGGTAGTGGGACTTGCACAGATATCAATGTTTAAATGAAGAAAATTTAAGTTTACTATTAAGTTTAAATGTTTTCACAGGTTTAAACTGTGCGAGGCTGTTTCAAATTAGTGTCTGCATTGTCCTACAACCACGTTTAGGTGTTACAAAAATAAGATGTGCGCTTTGGCAATACACTCCCTGCCAAGGCAATTTCTTTATTATCACATTACAATTCACATGGCATCATGCACGAGAGCCAGTGCCAGCTGGACAAGCTGTGCATTTTTCACTGTAGGCAGCTCACAAGTCTGTGGGAGGCACTTATGCACTACCTCTGTATTGACAAAACCAAGCTGCCACTGTCTGGCGTTAAACCCAACCCACCTATAACATATCCTCACAGTTCCATCACAAGCATTTTATAAAACCATGTATGAGCAGAAGATTTGTCTTTAAAAGAAAAGACAGTGAGAAGGCCAATAGTTTCTGATGAAGGAAAAAAGACCAGATGCTCAACAGGAGTACGCTACATAACGACATTTAGGTCAATGACGACTTGCATATACGATGGTGGTTCCATTATGGAATGTCATGGCACAATGCATTATTCACGTATTTGTGGTGATGCTGGCATAAACAAACCAACTGTGCTGCCAGTTGTATACAAGTATAGCGCATACAATTATGTACAGTGTATCATTTTTGATAAATTATGTTACTGATTTATGCATTTAATATAATGCATATCTTTTTTTTTTAAACTGTACCATATGGCCTACTTGTATAGTAGGCCACACCATCCACTTAAGCAAGACATGACTCAATGTCCCCCACAATGTAATAAAAACATGTTTTGTTTTTTTTTTTTTACTTCGTGGGGACCATTTTCCAGTTCCAGATCTGTGAATGCAATAAAAAAAATAAAATGCCAAAAGTCTTGAGACAAACCTCGGATTGCGAGTAAGTTGGTTTGCGAGTGTTTTTCAAGACGAGCAAAATTTTAAAATAAATTTTAACTTTAACTTTATTTTAAATAAACAAGCCAGGTCTTCGCTGCAGGATTGTGGGTAATTGTCTCCCATGCTTGGTCTTAGTCGGCGTGCCTCACTTGTATAGTCAAAATTTAGTAGAAAAGCACCACCCAAATAAGGGTATAGCAATGTGAGGGATGAATCTGTTTAACGACAATGCAATGTCCACATTTCCGCAAAATTGAACAGCAGCTGTCATTGGAAAGGTTCCTCGTTAAAGTTGCAGAAAAAGAAAAAGATTCCAGTGAGCCAACAGATAGCAGTGATTCCGTTAGTTATAATGAAAGCCGTCCTACAAAATGACCCTCCTCTTCTCCTCTCTCTCGTCTCCCTCACACTATCCACGATTCTTTTCAAAGGTAAAGTGCAGGTTAATTTGTTTTATGTATTTTTACTTTATGTTTTGTATGAATCATTTTATATGAATATTTTTGGGCTGTGAAACGAATTGTCTGAGTTTCCGCTATTTCTAATGGGAAAATTCACTTTGATATACGAGTGCTTTTCTGGATTACTAGCATGTTTCCGGAACAAATTATGCTCGCAATCCGAGGTTTTACTGGTACTTTGTTTGTTTACTTATGGTTAAAGTTGGGGCTGGGTAGGGGTTAAGGTCATCTTGTTGAGATTAGAGTTTTCCTCATAGAAATGAATGGAGAGTTTCCACAAAGATATAATTACTGTACAAACCTGTGTGTGTGTGCGCTGGGCAGTTCGTCTGGTATACTGGTTTTATTAACAATAAAGCATGTTGGTTATAATCAATACAACATGTAAGTGAAATAATTCTTATCAAGCTAAGTACAGAGGTATAATCAATAAAACATGTCAATATTGTGCTGAATATACGGTACATTAATAATCTATAGCATGTCAGGTATACTATGAAGCTAAATGTAAACAATTTTTATAATAATTAATAAAACCCACCATTATACAGAAGAGGATGAGAGCCACCATAAAAATATTATTTGAATTCTGACTTCAATGTTAGAATTCTGAGATTATAGAAATAGTATAGAGTATAGAAAATAGAGATTAAAGTCAGAATTCAAATAATATTTTCATGGTGGTACCTTTACAAGCATAAACCCAACTATAAGCATATTTATTGCTGCTGCAGTAAGGGTAAACTTGAAAGAAGAAATTAAGGAAGACCATGATATACAGTACCACAACACTGACAAAATACAATACCATGATAGAGATTTTGGGTCATGCCATACAGCACCAATATATATTCTGGGCAGTATCACCATCATGGGTATACAGCTTTTGCTTGCCAGTATTGCAGCAGTTTATCCATCCAGTGAACCCTCTGTTACTGCCCTTTATAAGCCATCAGTTCCCTTTGCTGAATTCGGAGTACATTCCTAGGTCACCGCATGCCACTGATACTCTTGGGTGACTTCCTCAGCAAACTGGACATTTCACAAACCTTTGTTCCTCCCTTTGCTGAAATCATGTGATGTCCCCATGTCCCTCACACATATGATTATGACCCCCACTTAATACAGTTTCATTTTGCAGACCCTGCTTTGCTTCTACCCATTTCTCCTACTCTTGGTCCTCTTGTGCAGAAATCTCAAATCTCTCCCACCCTTTTTTATCCAACTATTTTTTGCCATTAGTACATTTATCCTGCCTTCAGTGACTATGTGCTTTGACTTCAGGTCCAGCATGATGTTCCACTATTGATCCAAAATTCACTCTGTGCTGACAGAACCAACCTGATGAATGTAAATCCAGAAGTCCGGCCCAATATCAGCTTTTTCAAATCTACTGTCACATCATACTCTGCACTTTCTTTATGAATAAATTCCAATATAACGCTTACAATAAACAGACTATACCCTATAGGGTAATTTCTCCATATTTCTGTGTCTCACAAATTGAGCAGGCAAGGCTCTCTCGCTGCTTCATCTGGAGTTTCTATAAGAATATTTCTACTGGGTCATCGCTTGTTTTCTTAACAGAACAGATGATTGAGCTCAGTCATCGTCTTGTCAATTCCATGTACCTTCCCCACGAGACTCCTCTTACACTGGTTCTTGTTTAGTGATAGTTCTGCCTGGATGGCTGATCACCATCTGCACCTCGACCTGTCCAAGGCAAATATAATCCTCAAGCTCGGCTGCACTGCTGCCCATCGAAAAACTCACCATCAGGCTGTAAAATGTCATCAGCTATCACAGAGAACCACAGTGTCACCGTCGATAACAGCTTTGTGTAGCATCCATGACTCAGTGTTGTTGCTTTCTTCTGCAGTAAATCACCCAAGATATGTAACACTCCAACTCTATATTCGTCTAAGGTACGCGCTTTTCTTAGTTTGACCACTGCAAGTGACAGGACTGCCTGTCCAAAAACGGTTGGAAATCTTGTTTTTGGCTACTTGCCCTGTCCAAAGCAGGCATCAAAACCAGAGCCCTGAAGGAGGAGGCCACAATGCCACCGGAAATTTCCATAGCCGTCCATCTTCCACAGCCAGTTATCCAATTCCGGGTCACAACGATCCTAGAGCTCATTCCAGGAAACAGAGGCCATGTGACAGGACAATGCAGTACTGCACACTAAGCCAGGAATTTACTTCAGGAATATTGCATTTAAAATGAAAATGCTGACTGGGGAATTTGCCATTAAATAAATATAAACTTGGCACAGCAGTAACCACTTCATATCACTAGCATTTTAAAGAATTCATATTTTCCAAAATATTCTGAATAAATATGGCAATATTTGCAATTTTTTTTACTAGCAACAGTAAAAGACTGACATAACTGCTGACGGTTAGCCTAAAAAATATTTATATATATGTGCATATATTTGCTATATATTTATATACAGCTATGGAAAAAAATTAAGAGACCACTCTATATATATTTTTTTAAATCTGCATTTTTAAATTCTGGCTTAATCACTGAGCAGCAGGTTGCTTTCAGGTTTGGAGACAGCAGTTCACAAGAATAAGGTGAAGCAGGAAACACTGGGAATAAGCCAGGCAAAGGGCAGAAGAAACTCTCTAATGCCAGTGATGCCCGTTAACTTTTCCAACAGTTTATCGGAAAATGACGTCAAGGAAACATTAAGTGCAGGTGTGAAGTGCACTGCTAGGACAGTTCATATCAAACTCCTAGAAGCAGGTCTGAAGTCCCATAAAGCAAGGAAGAAGTCCTTCATTAGTGAGGAACAGGGAAGAGTCAGGCTGTAGTTTTCAATAAAAAATATTTTATTCACAGACACACCCCATAACTTGAGAAATCAGTGCTGTGGTCTCTTTTTTTCTGTGGCTATATATATATATATATATATATATATATATATATATAGACAAGTTTATTTATATATAGAAATAAATTAAAGAAATGCCTTGCTGCACCGGCTACTTTGATGCTGTCAATCCATTTTTAGTTATTTGTTTTTAATTGTAATACACCATGTAAGTACAACTTTAAACATTCCATTCTCAGGATCGACCTTGCCATCAGCAATGTTTCCACGGTCATGTTGCTCCTGTAATGTAATGCAAGATGCATGCCTGTTGCATTTTGCAGCAAATTGCCTAGATTGTGCCATGTGAAGGGTGCAAAATGCACAAAAAAAAGTTATTCTTACACTTCACAAATTACAGTATGATGAGAAAAGCTGATAGTATTACACCTCATTTATGCTTCACACAGTTAAAATAAATATTTTTTATCTGAACAACACAGTTTTACTTTGCTTTAACTAAGTTGATTTATGAATTTGCACTCTTGTAATTTAACTCTTAATATGCTTGGTTTATGATGAAAGTACTATTGAAATAAGCCATCTAGATATATTATAATATATGTTTTTTTTTTTAAATGATTATATGTACACTATTAACAATATTGCAGTAGCTGCACCAGCAATCCACTATGAAAAATAACAAAGCTATTTTTGGGCTTATTTAACATATTCGCCTCCTTTTTTTTTGGAACATCCCGATTTACATTTTCATTAGTCAAACCTTGAAAAAAACTAGTCACGCACTGCTCATATTTTATATGACGTATCCATATTAGTACCGCAATAACTAAAAAATAGCAAAGCTATAGTTAATTGGGCTGCCACTGAACTTGTTACTACTAATATAATACATTTAAGTGAGTTGATTTATGTTGTTAAATTAAAGCACAGACAAACATTAAGTGGTACTAAATATTGGCTACTGCGCAAATGTAATAACTTTGTTGTGTGGGTGTTTTTCTGTACTCACATTCAATGCATTGACTTGCCATTTCAGAAAAGCAGTGCCATTGCTTTCAAGTGTTTGCCTTTTTCCATAGTTAATTAATGACACTCAAAGTGCCGGGATTAATAACTGCTGATCTGGAACCATATTTTAACTATTACTTTAATTAAAGAACTTGATGGAAGTTTTATCAGAGGAGTATGCAATGCATAAAAATATGTGGAGTAATTAATAAGCATATAAACTGTATATTTTTGTCATTTCGATAGTAGTTTCTCTTACTGAAAGGTCTTTAACTTTTGTTTGTCACAGCTTCTCTGATTGTGAATACCTTTTATATTCCACCACTGTTTAAGCTAAATACTAAATTATTGTTTTCAAAACATACAGAAGTATATTCCTGCATTAAAAATATTTTGTTGATCTAAACAGGCCATGTAGAGAAAGAATCATGTATAGCACTGATCATCAACTGGCGGCCCGCGGGCCGAATCCGGCCTGCTGATCTGTTCAATCCTGCCCGCAACTGGATTCCAAAATTGTCAGGATCAAAAAGAAAATAGTGGTCCACACTACTAAAGCAACTAAAAATAACAACAACTGAGTCTCCTGTCAGAATAACAACCATTTATTACTATATTTAGACATTTTAACCATAACGTTAAGCCAAAATTAGATTTTTATTTGATTTTCTTCTTGGGGGTCCAGCCCCCAAGGAGACTGTCTGGTAAAACTCTGGCCCTCTGACAAATATAGTAGCTGACCCCTGATGTATAGTCACAAGAATTAAAAATTGATCTGAACTATGAAAGGTTTTCAAAGGCACAACTAATATATTACGCTGTAGTGGCAATGTGTAAAATAAAATCTTTGAAGAAAAACAACCAGAATGAAAGTGATAAGCAGAATACTATTTGACAAATTTATTTTGCTGTTCTTAAATAATACGCTCATATTAATGTGAGAATAGTACAAAGCGCTCACTGTTCTATAAAAGTTTACTGAGAAAAGGACCCAAGCAAACTTCAATTTATAATTTTTTGACATGTACAATTGTTATATGCTACATTTTGAAGTATTACACTTCTTGGTTGTTTCATGTCACACAATAACATGTTATTGATCATAGTAGGTGACATGACCAGTGCTACCACTGCACTGTTGTTTTTCTTAGGTGCCTTCACATCATATTACTATTATCTGCAGAAATTATTACAATCAGAATCACACAGAATAAGTTTCCAGAGTTAAAGCAGGTTAGCTAAGAAAACTAAAGTCATCAGCTAGTGAAATATATAAATCACATGACAAAGGAGAAAGTACCTATCACATGTAAAACACTTTCAGTACGATGTAGATCAGGTGGTGCTTGCTGAAAATTGATTTAAATAATATTCCCCTGCTTTTGACCAGCTATATTTCAACTGGTGGGTATCGCGTTCCTTTTTGATTGATTTTATTTTTTTCCCTCAGAGAACTCTAATTTCCATTAACTCTCCTAAGCTCTGAAAAATTCCACAGTGGGGGAAAGTGAGTTATGCAAATCCGAGTGCTGCATCATATGAGTTTCGTAAAGCTTTCTGGGGTTATACCCTGTTCTCACCGACTATTTCATCATAAATCTGAGCAGGCAGACATGATGTACGAATGTACTCCAGCAGAACTACGAGTATCTTCATTGGCAATCAAAAACTGGTGAAATTCTCATTAATCAGAAGATTCTGACAGCTTTCTAAAATCCAGCTTCTGTCTTTATTAAGATTTATGATTTTTTAAATCGGCACTTCTCGCTTAGATCATCTTCAGATAATTTGTATGAGCCAGCAGGAGGGCACACAATGGTACAAGCTGGCCTTCAGTGATCTTATATGTTACAGTTGTGATTTATCTCCACCCTGCTCATACAGGTAACCCTGTTAATGAAACCCAGCTGGTCCTAATTAGAATAATTGACTGTTGGGGTTTTATGGGGTCAGCTGGGTGGATGTGGGTATTAAAAGAGATCACAAAGAAAAGAGAGGAAGTGTGAGGCTTATTTTAGGCTTCAGTGTGTTAAATTTTTCAACTTTTCATACAAAAATCTCTGGTTTCGATTATTAAACCTCACTGTCTTTCATATCTGTCCCAAACCTGTAAAAAGGGAGCAGTGTCTTGTCATGATTTGGTAAGCCCTGGCCATATATCCATGATGAATAATGGCAACTTTGCTGATGAAACAATATTAAAACCATTTCAGTAGTTTGTCCATCTTATGGCTGAAGTTAGATAAATGCGCTTCTTAATTCTTCATAAAAATTTTAATACTTAAATTTAAAAAATAAATTACACACCCACACATATACAGATATATTTTTCAAATTTATCAGCTTCAAAACTGCAAATTCAGCATAATTATAACACCCATGGAACAAATCCATCAGAACTAAATCTGGTATACTTTACCAGTAACTGATAAAGTATTTCATATTTGCGATTTGATTTATTATTTGTTATTTTATTTTTCATAAGTCACCAAGTAAAAAAATAGGTGATATATACCTACTTTATTCATCTATAGCACCTCACATTTGAATCAGTATCTCACATATCAAAATTGACTGGTCTCCTTATAGGTTGGATTAAAACTACAACAACGGCATCATCTAAAAGAATTATGCTTCAGAAAGGGGTGCAGAAAGACCACAGAATCAGAACGCTTGGCTGTTACTGATAGATTTTTAACGTACCTGCATAGAATTCTGGGCTGTAGACTGCACCCACCACTGGATTCAACTTCCAGCCTAAAGACAAACAGAAATTGCATATTACATAATTTAATAACATAACTTAAACTTAGCTCAAGCATCAGCTCTACAAAACAGCTTGCAGGAAGTCAGATATCACTGTCTGTCAGTGTAATACACTGTATAATAATGATGGTGGGTGGGGTTAGTGAAGCCAGTGAATCAAACAAATTCTTCTTATACTTTAATTTCTACTAATGGCTTCTCAATTTGTCCATAAAAAATCCAAGGCGACGTCGGTTCGATGCTCATGGCTGAAAGTTTGTCTCATTTTTCATCCACAGTCCTACTTCTGCTTCTTTTCCGATGGCCACATCCGCCTACCTTTCTCCAGGCTGCTGAATCCTAAACCCCCATTTATCATGGAAATAACAGAAATTAAACTTTACTCTGTCTGGCCTGTGAGCTGTGCATTAGTGTATAACTGTGTGGGTTAATCATGTGTAATGGGGGGCTGCCATACTGCTGTCTGAGGAACCCAACAGCAAGACCACAGATCGGGGGCAAGTGAAAATGACCCACCTCTCTGAGGAGCTTTTGATCATGTACAAGTTAGATTATTTACCTCTCTGTCCACCCTTCATTAATCCATCAATGCTTGTAAAATATAGCGCACATGCAACTTGCTATGCAACAAATTTCAATTCAGTGTCCATATACAGCTATGCTGCTCTGCAATAATAAGACCCATATCTGAGATGTCCATGCCTTTACCAGATGCTTTTTATCTCCTTGTCTAACATGTCAACAAGAAGAATAAATGCATAAATAAATAAATTGTAGGGTCACATTACACATTATAGAGTTGACAGTTGCAGCAGGTGGAAAGCTGAAGATTAAATGTTAAACTGTTAAACTGCTTATACACTTGGATCATTCAACGGGAGGATACTTCTACCTGTCCTTCAAATGAATGCAGCTGAGAAAAGTTTTAATAATTGTGAAATCTTTTCCTAGAACATGAACATGTACATTTATACATACATGTATTTATTTATCAGACAGTATCATCCAAATTGCTGTACTTTTTTTTTGTTTTTTTAGTAAAGCACGGTCCCTAGAGCAATCGGGGTTAAGGGCCTTTGCTTAAGGGCTGAACAGTGAATCTACTCTGCCAAGGGAGTCTGAAGTGGTGATCCTTCAATCACAGGCATGGCGTCCCGACCCACGGAGCCACACCCCACCCCCAACTATAGCCTTTTCTACTGAAAATTATGCAGAAATGCCATTTTCAAAGTAATGTCTTGTATTCCATTTTCAGAAGTAAGTTCTATGACATATAGAAACTTTTGGTAAATAGTAAATTAAGAATAATGGCCAGGATATATAGGCAGTCTCCAGGTTACAAACAAGATATGTTTCCTAAATTTGTCTTTAAGTTAAATATGTAAGTCGGAAAAACAATAATACACTACATAATAACGATAACAACCACAATAATAAAAGTAATAATAATAACTACATACAGTACTGTAGTGTACCTTGAGCCAAGCAAATCTGTTTCCATGAGTATCACAAAGTAGTGCATGCCTTTTTTTTATTACGACACATTATATATAATACATTTCTAATATAACAACCTTAAGCTGGATGTTCTTAACCTGAGGACTGCCCATAATCTTGTGTACATTTTATTTAGTAAAGAAGAGCACTTATTAGCAGTGAGTATTTAAAAGGTGGTGCAATCGTAATACAGTGATACCTCGGTTCTCAAACTTAATCCGTTCCAGACTCCGGATTGAATCCTAAAAAGTTCAAGGTCTAATCGATTTTTTCCCATAATAAATAATGGAAAACCAATTAATTGGTTCCTGGCCCCCTAAAAATACAGTCAAATGTGTTTTTTAAGCATTTAAACACAAAATGAACAGGATAAAACAAGAGCAGCATTTTTTTCTTAATGGCTTCCAAAACGATAAAGATCTTATCCCAACATTACCCCTGTCTTGCCCTAATCGTCTGATCCTTCCGTGTGCCACGCCCCCTTGGATCCCCATGTGATCAATTGTTTCTGGTTGTTGTCATTAGTCCTCCGTATTAAGTCCGCATTTCAGTTTGTTTGCCCAGTCCGGTCATTGGGTGCGTTGGGACTTGCTTTCAGCTGGGTTAAAGCAACGCATTCTGATTCTAACGCAACGCGTCACGGTTAGATGCATTGCGACCTCTCACCAGGCTGCACAAACTGGAACCGGCTCCGTGACAACACACCTTTGCCCTTACTGGCTGAAGAGTTTAGTTACATGCATGACATTTGTATCCCAGGCAGTGCTGATGCGTAATCTGCTATCTGTCGCGCATAAAGCAGCGAGAACTGGTTTCAGTTAATTTAGTTAAGATAAAGTTTAAATAAATTACATAGATGCTCTAATAGTACATGTAAGTTAGTGGTTTATTTATTGCTACTGTAAAGTTGCGCTGCTTTATTTGGTTAATCATCCAGTCTGTGAAGAAGGCATTCAAGTAAGAATTGAATTGTAGTATGACTCCTGGCACGTACAATTTATATTAGGTCGCCATTCATGGTTTGACTTATAATATTCAGATCGAGATCTAGGTCAAACTGGTTTGTTCGACTTTCAATAAATTCAAGTTCCATTGAGTTCGAGAACCGAGATACAACTGTACTTCTATTTTAATGATGTGTGCAAACCGAATTACATTCAAAGGTTTTCAAACATACTGATTCTACCTTCAAGCTTGAGCAACAAGAAGAATGAAGATGTAGATGGCAGACTGTGACTGTTCATAACATATGCTTAAAAGCCAGGTAGTTTTGGGTTTCGCTGCCAAGAGCTTTTTCAATATTTTACAAATTTCAAGAGCTACAGCTGTAATAATTTTAGAAATGAATCAAGGTGAGTAATCACGAATTAAGTGTAGACAACAAAGGAGAAAATTACATGATTGTCAGCTTTTATAGCACCTTACCTTGGTTCTCCAGTTAACAAAACTTAATGAGGCAATAATTACAAATCCTTTTCTGCTGCCATGACAACACCTATATAACCAGGGATTTTGGTTTTATGATAGTGATGGGAGAAAGGAGGCTTTAAAACCCACACTGCTGCTTATTCATGAGAGCTAGGGAGAAACATTTGTGTACCATGGCTAATCATTGCCCAGGTTGTTTTTGTGTTTTTGCTCAGTAAAATTCAGAGAAATGCATGTGAAAGCTGAATTCACTAAATTTGTTTTCACATTTTTACTTTAGAATGTAATTACATGAAACTGAAGACGCCTAGTAATTATCAAATTATCTAAAAATAGAAGTAAACAAAAATATCCACAAGAAAAAAAAATCTTTTCGTTGGGATGTTATAGCCTTTTTAGCCTTAGAAATTACAAAATGTAATTCAGGAACGCATGAAATGCATAAAAATGATCTGCAGTACAATTTAAGCTTATGTTGCTACTAAATGACCCATTCCTATGCAATGTTACAGATTCAACACTAAGAATTGCAATAAATTGTAACCTAATTTGTAGTACAGACACTGCAGTGTAAACATGGAGCAAACCAAAGGATTATTATTAGTAGCATTTATTCATAAATTTTGCTGCCATTTTCCATCCTATCTGTTTTTGTGATAATTATCACAATTTTTACAGCTAAGGTCAATAATAGATGGTGCCCATTACAAGGATGTTTTATAGGGTTAGAAGAGGTAGCGTGTAAGGTTAACAGGTAGTCTCACGCTTCCAGAGTTTAGGGTTCATAAATATTCTACAGTAGCAAGACTACAGAGCGTTTTTTCTTTGTGAGCCACTTTGTTGTGGTTTGCTTTCACAATCACACCATTCAGTTGAATTAGCATCTCAAAATTTTCTCAATCATGATTGAATTTGAGGATCATGAACTGGAGCTCTCCACAGGGTATATCTGACCATACTGTACATTGTATATTTCAGAATCATTCCACTGGAGCACTTATTTCAGAGTGTAACTGTTTTGGGGTTTCATATAAATGAGTGCTTATTCCACAAATTTTTTAATGGTTTTCAGAAGGGTGTCAGAACAGGTGGCATATGGACACTAGCTTATAAAATAAAAATTGAACTGCTTGGGCGAATACTTTTTCTACACATCAAGGCCAACATTTGTTTAAAAACTTAAAGCTCCTAATCATTTCATTTGAAAGAAGCCTTATTAATATTCTGTATTGCATTAAGCAGAGGATGTTCATAAAAAGTGTTGCCAAGTTTGAAATTGCATGGTAGGCAATACTTGTGTGACAATCATTTAGAACTCTTTGAAGAGTAATCACGAGAATAAAGTCATTCAAACTTCAAGTATCTGACTGGACAAACATGTCTATAACTTACCATTTGCATAAGGATTGACTGTCTTTTTATTTGTCATAACCCGTGCTGTTGCATTATTAACCTAAGCATAAAGAAGATATATTAGTGAACATTTTAAAGGTGGCTTAACACCTTTACTCCATAAATTATCAAATAACAAATAATACATTAACT
>JABFDZ020000097.1:26288417-26315728 GCA_019775955.2 Pollimyrus isidori
TATATTGAATTAAAAGTCTATGAATAAAATGGCTACAGACACCAAAGTACTTTCCGGTCTGAGGGGCACTGACCTTGCAGACTCATGGCCGTTCAAATTCATCCCGTTCAACTATAGAAATCTATAAGTTATCAAGTTCATTGTAGTCATCCCAGAGAAATACCATAGCTGAAATCCAGTGGGGTACACTTACTGACAGCTTCATTATTAATTTGATTAAAAAAAAAAAAAAATTCAGGTTCACTTTCAGGTGACTATGGTTATTACTGCAGTTTTCCAAACATCCAGGGTTCATGGCTCTTTGTATATGGGTGTGTTTCTCCACTTCATTTTGTGGGTAATTGCCAGAGGCCCTCCCCCCGCAGTCGAAAAACATGCTTTTAGGGGAACTAATCTCTAAACTGCCCATGATGTGCGCCACTGTGTTTGTTTATATGGGCTTGTGTTAAAGTTTGGACCAAAATAAAACATCAATGTAGAAGGACACTGACTTGCACAGCTGGATACTATTTCACTAAAAAGAACCCACCCCCATACTTGATTTGATAGCATTCCACAGAGATTAGATTTGAGATTTGAAGACTTAATTGCTGCCATTTCTAATAATATTACATGATTATTTTTATTTGAAATAATCTGTTACCTGTAAGCAAGCAAGCAGAAGCTGGGGAATTCACACCTGTTAAAACAATTCACAATATTTTCAAAAATGACCCCCTTGCCTATAATAATACTGCACCATATTTTTTATCTGTCATGCCAGTCTTTAGTAACATTAAAGCTCATTAAACTGGGATATTGTTCCTGCTGGCTCAAAGCATAATGGGATAATAGACAGAGACTGACTTTTTATAGCCTTCAGAACTTCAGGCAAATAAACAATACCAGTCACTACTTAATATCAGAGTGTCCCATTCTCAAAAATACAGAAAAGAAACAATGACCCCATAATGTACTAGACTGGCATCTCAATGTACCTTGTGCTTTAGGCATTCGCAGACATACTCTGGATCTATGACCTTGATTGCACAAGCAGTTATTGAAAATAATGAATGGATAAATGGGAGGATTATAATGACAGGAGTAAGCGTGCTTTAACTATAATTATTTTGAAGACTGATGAAAGAGTAAGGGCATGTATTTTTCAATAATAAATGCAGAGGTGATTTCGCCATATCTTGCAATCCAGACCTCTTCTTAACACCAAGCATAATCTGCACTGATGAAGAGAACTAAGACACCACTGCATATGTTATGTTCAAAACGCTTTCATCCACCAAAGAAATGCTGTGTTTCACCATACCATGTATATTCCTCAGCACCACTCATTCAAAGGTCTATTTTCATATCTTGGAACCTGAGCCTCACAACATCAATGCAAGGTCAATTTCACCCACATCAGTCTAAGGTCAATCCTTACCACTCTGAGCTATTTGCATCCACATAGATCCTGCCCTGACCTCTTCCTGCACATGGATGGTGCCAATGTCTCAGCTTCTCTGATGCTGATATGTAGGCATCACCATATATTAGCAGATCACTTCCCAAGACCATATTGCTTTAATGAATACCACATGCAACATTTCTATAACATTCAAATATACAAAACCTTTAATACCCCTTTATAGTGTTCAAAACTTGTATATGATATAGATTTATGTACAATAAAATTATTATGCACCAATACACATAAGTATTGCATAAGTATTTTTTTATATATTTAGGTCTATTTTCATTGTAATGGAGAGAAAACAAAATAATTCCCCTGTTCTAATGCCACAGGCAGTACAGCGGCCTCTTAATACGGTAAAATTTTCCAAATCAGCACATGACACACCGAAACATAAAAAGAGAGATATGATATATCTTCTGGCAAACCTCCAATGTAAATAGCAAGTGGTTGTGGTCACTCCATCAACACTGAGAGCACACGGCGGCGGGTAGGGGTGGTGGGGGGCTAAGGGGAACTTACTGTAGCGGTGCCGGAGACTGTCTGCGTGTTTGTGTCTGGCGCGGTCTGTTCACTGTGCGTCTGTGCTGGGGGGTACATGTTTAACGTGTGCTCTGGAACGGTGGTCTGGCCTGTGTAATCCGGGGCAGGGTGGGGGTGGCCGTGGGGGGCTGCGTATTCAGCAGGAAGGCCATTTTGCGGGGATGCAAACTGAGCAGATGCGTACGGCTGTGCCATCGTTTCGGGTGGTGCTGTGACGTCCTGATTGCCCTGCAGGAAGAAGAGAAGCACAAGGATACATAGCTTAAGTAAAACCTTACAAAATAAAATCATTAAGGTCATGAACAATTTAGCCTTGTCTGATAATTTTAACAAAGTTGATTAAGCCCTAACCACATTTCATGCAGAAAAGTAAAATAAATAATAATAATAAAGTCAAAGTGGGATATGTCAACTGAAACAGAAATTAATAATTAAGACTTGCTTATTCACTATATACTGTAACTGGTTGCAATACAGGTAACTAGTCAGATGGATGGTTAGTAAAAAATAACACTGGGGATTTTATTTGGAAAGTCAGCACTTTTTCAAACCAACAAGTAATTGCACTGTTACCTAATATAAACACATACACACACACACTATGCGCCCCAGATATTTCTGAGGTTTAAAGAAAGAAAAAACAGAGGCACATCGTCTGACAAAATGACAGCAATGAAACATTTCTCCCTGTCCCCATGATGAATGAAAGCAGCTACACATCCTGTAAAAACTATGACAGTTGCTGTCATGTACAATAGCATAGGTCCATTATTCGGTGTCAAGGGTAGAAAAAAAAGCATCACCGAGAACCGGGTTTGGGAACAGAACTCTGGATTTGCTGATCCTTTATTAAACAACAGAAATATCAGGCAAGAACCGAAATAGAGGAAGAAAAATCCTTTAGTACACAACACAAACTGCAAACAATTTATCTTGACTATTCCTCCAAGTTTACAAAAAATGAACTCAAATGCCACAGTCCCCATTTATAGCTAACCAAATATAAATAAATAAATGAACAGGCAATGCAGCAGATCTTTGTGAGCCCTGTCAGAGCATTTAAACTGCACTTGGGGACTTGCATTCTGAGGCATCTTCATCAAGGCTGGTTCTCCCTCCGCACTTGTTCCTCTCCTCCAGTCCAGCTACCCGGAATTCCCTTTGCCATCTCTTAAAGCCACAGGAAAATCAAAAACGCAACGGCAAAGTGCCAGGCTGGGACAGTGCCCGGTACCGAACTCGTGCAGGACGTCAGTCTCCCAGAAGTCGTCCAGCACTTCTCTTTATTAATATCCTCTCTTCCTGTCCAGCCTTGATTCACATCACTTCACAAAAAATCATGGGTACTTGTGGATCAATGTGTTTACATGGTGAGCTGGATATGTTGGCTGATATGTCTCAGTAGTTAGTTACTGTTTAACGTAATGGCCCACTGCAATTAACAAAAATAAAAGGTTTGATTCATAGGGCTGTGAATATATTTCAGTATAATACAGTACTGCTCCCATGGAATTCATGACAGATCTTGCACAAAGTGTATTCACTCTACCTATACATTCATCAATATCAAAAATGTTTAATTAAGAGGGTTAAGTACTTACATTAATAGTATAATATTTCAGAATAATATGAATAGTTTTACATTCACTATGTCTTGATTCCACCGGAATACTCATGTTAGGGTCATTATATTGGCCCCTCTTTTATAAACATTTAAGCAGGTAATAACACATTAAGTACATTATAACTGCTTTATTTGTATTGATTAAAAGGGCTGCACACTAAATAAACAAATAAGTGAATAGCATTGTACTGTATAACTTCAAATTCCTACAGAATCAGAAGCCATATTTTTAAATTTCTCATTAGTCAAGAAAAAATAATTATTTCAAATGAGGAGGAAAGTGAATTAAAAGCACACATCACTGTACTGTATTCTAGTACATTACTGCAGTGGCCAGTGTAAAGAGCGCTAGTTAGAGTGCAGGCAAATAAACTGAGTAAGTGATTTGGTTAAAATTATCAGCAATGTTTTCCACTCAAATGGGGAAAAAAGTTTAACAAGAATGAAAAAAGTAAAAACAAAATAAAAAATAACGTAGAGTAATAATAATCTAAAAAGTCAACTAAAACTTATCACAAAAAAAAGAGGTCTTATATCAAGTTATTTTAGCCCAAATCAGATTAGCGCCCTCATCAGTCTCTGCTATAGTGATTGGCTTTATGCATCCCAGTGTTACCATCATCAATGAAAAATTACCTCTCACCGACAGGCACGAAACCAGAGATGGGGGTTAGGAGGAGTAATGAGGCTCAAAAATTCAAAGAAATTAGATGAATCTGCAACAGGAAGTAAGAGGAAAATGTCGTCTCCTGCCATCTTGCTTCCTTATTCTCCATTAAGTTAACAGCTTATGTAGAGCTAAAGCATATAGCATCTGCCCAAAATGAGCATCAATTATGGATGAAGATGTTCAATGCTGTGTGTGGAGTGCATGACCAAGGAGGAGGGATGAGGGGGCCATAGACAAGGCAGCAATACGTTTCACCAACATTACCCCCTTTCCAACTTTTCTCAATCCTCAGATTTAATGATGATGAGGCCCCCCTACCTTCCTCACATTTTTTAAGCCCCTTCCTTCATTCCAGCTGGCCTTGTCCCATTACTCAGAGACCCCCACCCCCAGTCTACAGACAGACCAATGAAACAGCAGGCTTAGTAAATACATGGGTGACGTGGATGTATGGGTATATATCTGTATACATGTTTGTGCATGGATGTGTATAAATAGCCATGTGTACAACAATCCGAAAACACTAATACTTCCAAAAACGTAACTTTGAATGATAAATTATGCAAAGCATTTTTTCATGTTTTCATTTAGTTTCCAGTTATTTTCCCCTTCTGATATATATTCTGTTTGTACTGTACATACCCCCCCCCCCATTGAGATATTTATACAAATCAAAATCAATGATTTTGCGCTACAGTGTTTTGAAATGTTCTCCCTGGGCACACAATGTACTGCTTATTTTCAAATCACGATTAAATATCAGCCAATGAGGGCTCAGCTAGTTGACTGCCACTCCTCCAATCGATGCATAGCTCTCTAGTCTAGTTCTCTGGTACCAAATAAACAGATAAATTAACTCAGTCATAAAGAGGAGAGAATGAAAGTCCTGTTTCAGTCATAAAAAGCATAATGACATATGGTTATATGGTTATGATATGGTGTGACATATATGTGCGTGTGTGTGTGTCTCTTTGAGTGTGCACAGTGAACACCATGACAATTACATATGCATTGAAGCAATTTACAAATTCATGAAGGCAAATAAGACATTAAAATCCCCTTTAATCCACCATTAAATACATGCAAATACTATTACTGACAAATTGAAACTATGCTTTTCTCCATATATGGTCTGATGTTCTGTCTGGTTCTTGCAATTTCACAAAAAATGAACACAGACAGACTTCACACATTACCAAAGAAAATGCACAAATATTCATTTATTTAGTTTCCCAACCAGTAAAATGATAAATGTTTAATTTCAGATGATCAGCTTTGAAGGTGGATGTGTGGAATATAGTACAAAATACATCTAAAATTACTGGAATTTTTTAAATAATTGATAATGATATGTTTATTAACTGTGGGATAAGGTTCATGTAATAATTTAAAATTTCTGCTGGATCATTTGAAGTCATCTGCATTAAGCAAACATGTAACAGTGATCATTTAAAAAACATAATAAAACGCACATTTTCCACATATATTTAAAAATAATACATGCAATACAAAGTTAAAGTTTCACTTAATATATTAAACACAAATCTTAGATACATCACTTATCACCATGTCTATCATTTCTCAACCTTTTTGGTAATACTGTCAAACTAAATTAAATAATACATTTTAAAATAAATTTACTTCTTATTGACAGTTCCAGGTCATGTAGCTCGTATTGTTACAAATCATACATTTACAGGCTGTCAGACGTGTCTCCCTGAGACAGACACTTCCTTCTCAATCAATGCAGAAATTAAAACCACACAGAATCTCCTTGATATTACCTTAAGTTTGCCCTCAGAAGTGAGATACAAATCTAAAATCTTAGTGGAAAGCTGTTACATGAAAAAGAATAACAGATGAGGAGCTTCAGCAGACAAGCTTGATCTTGAAGAAGCCTGTAAATAATGTAAAGTTTTAAAAGTGGGGTTACTGCATTCCCAAGTAACTAAGTGAACAAAAGAAGCTCCACTATCCCAGAAAATAGACACTCAGTGGTGACAACATGCCAAATCTACACTCTCTCACCTACACCTAGTGGAAAGAAGGGCAGTGTACTGAAATAAGAGGCAAATTATATATCAAACTCTGCTCTATTCCTAACCGTCTTTGGATTGATTTTCTGCTGCAGTGCGGTGAATCTCCAATACTGTTCTGTTCATTGTTAAATGACAATTACTTCTAAAGATTTACAAATCCTTATATGAGCTGATACTGAATGGAGGAACCCTCAAAGTCTAGCAAACCTCGGTGAAGAATGGAAATCATGATATGACTGGAAATATTTTCATTACATCACTTAATCCTACACAGTAAAGTGGCACTGTTAGGCTCTTGAAGCCAGGTTCTGTTGACAGGAATCCAACTTCTGATATTAGTTACAGTATGAGTTTTATTCATATTTAAATGAAAATAACTCTATATGCATGTTTATCTGTATGTTTCTCCCAAATAATTAAATATATATTTTAAAAACATTTTCATTACCTGAATACGGTTAAATAATATCAATAAACCTAATTCTTGCACATTTGTAAGCATATCAATACTTGAAGATTTTGTATTTCATAGCCCACCTCAAGCTGCTTTTCCAGTTAGGAATCGTGAGGAAAGAAAGTTTGCTTCCGAAATGTCAAATATCAAGTAAAGTACCCTTACACATTGGCCAAATAATGACCGGTACCACGCAAATCACATGCATTACATTCAGTTCAAAAGTGCTTAGATTTCAAGACGCTTTCTTGACTTGGGAAAGTTGCAGTAAAAATTTAAATACTACCATTAGAGTGAGCAATATAATACTGTTGTTTCTTAAATTTGCAAACACTAAAAAGCTGGAAGGGCAACACATTATCTGCAGTGCTGTATCTATCTATGATAATACATGTTTTGTAATCCTTGAACTTTCACTAGTAATATAAACATGCAAATGTGAAGAACTGAGCATGGAGTGTTGAAGCCAGAGCTCGTCCAGGTCTTTCTTATTATGGCTTCTTTTTCTTCACATGAAACAACCTTGCAGCCTTCACCCATACTTCCTCCACCACCCATTTCCACCGTCACCTTTCTCCAGTGTCTGCCCAGGGGACTGAGGACCACTTAGCTGCCTCTAATCCATTTCTGGCCGCAGGCAGAAAAACCTTCACTGAGAGGATTGTGTTGGTTTATGATTGGTTTAGTTAGTTCCCGTGGAGATCCATGGGGTGTCTCCATATAACGTTAAAAGGCAGACTCTCCACCTGCATCCCATTAAGCCACACAACAAAATCCAGCTGATTTCTCCATATAGCTGCCCTGCCAAGGGCCACGAATAAGGTCTCCTGGTACTGCAGAAGAATTCGTTTTATTTAGCCACATCCAGCTCACAGTGATGCACTATTAACACGAGCAAAACAAAGACAACCTTTGACCTCAATATCTTACACCCCGCTATGTTATTTTGAAATTAATGAACTCAATATGCAGAGGGAGTAATTAAAACTCGCATGAAAAAACAAAAAACTGCAAAAAAAAAAAAACAAAAACAAAAATAGACAAAATGTAAATGAAATTTGCGAATATAAAACTAAAAAGATGAGCATGTATACCAGAATTAAACCAAACTAACCACTGACACAGACTCTCATTTGGGTGAAAAATATTCCTGTTTATCTCATTTCCAGTTTATAGCCAACAGGGCAAAACGAACCAGTGAGAGTGTTTATACATGTAGCTTCTAATGCCGTTTGGCACTGCCCAGAAGGATGTACAAACAGCCCTCACTTAATGGGCAGGCCCCATGGAGCAGCCACACACTGCCTCACCTTGTCTGCTTCCCATTACCATATTAGCCCACATTAGGAGGGTGTTCTCATCTGGTGCATCAGAGCCCCAATCCGCCGGCGGGTATTAGCATGTGATGCAAATGAAGATGTAAAGTAGAATCAGTTCATCAATCACAATCGCATGGGGACACTGTGCAAAGCAAGAGTATTAGCTCTCTGGCCTTATGCAGGTCTCCCTCCTGTCGTTGCACATCTTTAATTAAACATCTATTTTAAATGCTTGCTAAAGCAACTTCCCAGCAAAGAATGAAGTCTGCTGCCATTTGCTATACAAGTCCCTTGCTGTGTTGCTACCACTGTCCTCTAGTCACCACCTCCTATTGTTTTTACAACCCAGAACCATTCCGACATGTGAGACCACCAACCAATAACGTGCGAGTACATAAATTCTGCTCCAATAGCAGTTCTCTTGGCATCTCTTTTAATGAGCTCAGCTGCCAGCATGGATAACCCAGTTAACACTTGGAGGCTTGTAAACCTGTTTTGTTTCTTTAAAGGCAAATAAATCCATTTTACACTGTTTATCCATCTAAAAGGCAGATTGTATCTTTAGATCAAAGGATCCGATGCAAAATAGTAGCTAGCAGATGTGCCCTGTTTGCAACCTGCCAATAAGGCAACTGTCCCAGAGCTGTTTAATTAGTATTAAAGACTAATATGGATTAAGCTGTGTGCTGTAACAGACATCAATCCTGGGGAGTCAATACCAATAACACAGGGAATCTTTCTGTAAGATCACATGGAACACAGCAATGCCTCTGATGATGTGATAATGGAGCACAGCGGCAATAATCCACCCCACAGGCATTTCTAGTATAAACCGCTCACCTCAGATTCATGGCATGTCTGCCCCAGGTACTGCAAGTGACATTAGTCAACAGTATTAGGAAGCTAACCCACGTTGGGCCAGTATTAAACCATACAAGACACGTCTTTTTCCAACTCACTGCTACAAGGTCATTTATAAGAATTACTTAATCTAATATTCAAACTGTAGACCAGGTTTGGATCCCAGGAGCGTCCAGAGAAAAGCCCCCTAAGAACTGTTTATATACATTGTATAGACTCAATAGCATCTTCAGAAGATGAGAACTATAGTACTTGCCTAGACCACACAGACAGAGGCACGGTTACCATTTAGAGGCAGTCTCTAAAGTGTCAAGCTCACTTAAGGGATTTTGTCTTCTGGGATGAGTTGGGCAGACTCAACTGAAATAAACAGGAAGTGGCGCTAGGTCTCTGGACGTAGACTGGGAAAAAAGATAACGCGCTATGTTCCCTTCTTCCCACTCAAAGGGTCCACATCATTCCGGTGTTTCGTTTTCAGGCATTTCATACCACAAGCACTCAAAATGCATTATGACTGTTATTTAATTATGACAATCTGAAAGAGGCAAAGTTAAGTAAAGAGAGACCTAAAAAGAAATTAGTTTGCTCTGTCCCCTGAAAAGATGCTGAATATAAATATAGAATAAAGAGAGGAAGGCTGACAAAGCATCAAATGCACCTTTTGACATGTCTGACAAAGGTATGGAAACAGATCACTTCTATAATCAATAGGAGGGTATGCTTGTTTCACAGTTCAGATGTCATTTATGATTTTAGCGAACAGGAAAAATTGTTACATTTCCGTGAACATGTGTCATTTGCCAGCAGCTCTACGTATGTTCCTTAGTTGTGAAATATCTCTTGTAGTCTTTTAATTCTGTAGCTCTCTCCAGGTAAATCCTTCTCTGCTTTTAAAAATATAAGAGCCATACTTTATCTGATATAGCTGAGTGGTCCAGAAAATACATGTTTTTGATCACAGCACTCTCTCTCTCTCTCTCTCTCTCTCTATATATATATATATATATATATATATATATTAAAAAAAAAAACATGAAATGAGCTTTATTGTCATTACACAGTCTGATTTTTGTGGCATAAGGCATAATGAGTGACCACCGGTCACTACACTGAACAAAATACATCAGGTCCATATGAACAAACCTCCAAAGTCACATGGAATGGATCATGATGCATGTGCAATGTGACAATGTGTTCACTGCTTTGTCAGTTAGTTATGACTAACTGTTTGGAAAGATAGTGACCTAATGGAGAATCTGTTTTGTCAACATTTAGGTTACTTCATCCCAACAACTAACAACAGTTATAGTTATAGTTGTAGCAAGATAATCAGCTATAACATGGATAAGATGGATGGCTGTACTTCTCCTGTTCCTGTTATGCTTGGCTTTCTGCGCCCCCCCCCCCCCTCCCACGCACACTCACACACTGTCCCCACCGGCAGCAAGGCACTTCATCCAATTCACATTCTTGCCAGCCAAATGGTGTTTTGTACACTGGAGGTTGTACAGAAGCATTGGGGAAAACAAGCACAACTGGAAATTTATCCAAGATTACCCTGGTACCCTAAATTATGCAGGCATCAGACAAGCATCTAGGAGTTTATGAAATGATAACGAGTCAAGAAACCCAGGCCAACCTGAGCACTACTTCATCTCTCCTCCTCCTCCTCCTCCTCCCATGTGTGCTCTATAGCCTTCTCTGCGTTTAGCATAAAATATTTAAATTGCAGCAGGTCATCGGCCCCTCACACTACTGTAGATGATGCTGTGCTCTCACTGGAAAGTGTAAAATATGAAATGTGACATTTTTCTAAACTAAACTAAACACAACTGCTCAGGCAATCCACTGATTATGGTCAGGTAGCTGGCTGGCGACATTCACAGAAGCATGGCAGTGGTATGAATGCAGGCCGCTCTTTGCAGAACCTGGGAGGTTTTCATGGGGGTTACCAGAGGTTTTTGTCTATCAGCGCCATCATCACTTGCTGGATGTGTTCTGTAAAGTGCTATAAACTGCCAGGCACATTCCTAACCTCCCCCCCGGGGTCCTGGGGCAGGTAATTTTCAAAGCTATAAAGGACTGCTTTCACTGCTGTTCCTGGCCCTCTGCCCCTGATTTATTCAGGTGTTATCCACTGATGGGGAACAGACACTGCTGGCCAGAATTACTGGGAGCTGATTCGATGACTATCCTAGTAACTGGAAAGGAAGCCCATTCTGATAGCTAACCTGGAACTCAATGCTTATGCAAAAATAAACAAATACACAAATAAACAAATGAATGATGCAGACACTAAAACTGTGATTCAAACCATTATCTAACCATGCGACCCTGATCAGGATAAGCCATGTGAAGATGGATCATTTATACTGAAAACATATATTTATTTACAGTTATTGCTGTTCTATATTTGCTTTTGTTTTATTGCCGTGTTCTTTCTGATCTTGCTTCTTACAGTAAATTAACTCCCTAACAATGAATCTGACAACAGAGTTGTTCCATACAACCTGGAAATAAAACGTTTCTTCTCACTGGTATTTATGTTTTAACAATACATTTTATCTTCGACTGCCCCACAGATACTTGGTTATACATTTACAAAATAAAATAGCAAAACACGTAACTTTTCTTATTACACTTTGACATTCAATACTAATATATTCACTGACAGCTCCTTAACTGAATTTTATTAGGCTTACTAATGAAACCACGATTCCCATTTTTGCACACCTATAGCAAGACTCTTTGTCTCCTTACGCAGATGGTGTTGTTCAGTAGTCGCTGATGTAACACTCACAGGTCAGCACCAAACACTTAAATGAGAACTCCACAACAACCCAAGAAGATGTATTAGATAAGGGGATTGAGAAATATATGATTACTCCCTCCTGCAATGGCCATTGAAATAACCATTTGAGACAACTTACATATTTCAGCTTCCAGATTGCAATAACAAGAAATAAGAATCCAAATAGTGATAGAATTAAGCCAGCTAAACACAGTGCTATAATTGAATTGTCAAAATTCCATTAAACACGAGGCTTCAGATTTAGGCATCATATTTATCTGATGCAGTCATATACAAGCGAAGACATATTCAATATGCTGTTGCAGACTCTCAGTGTTACTGGGATTTCATATCACGACTTTCTTGACTGTCATAAACTCATCATAAATTAATTTTATTTGCAAGATCACAGACACCTTGATTCTTAGGAGTATAAATAATGTACTTTTCTGCAGCAAAATCATGAACAGCTTACGTTCAATCATAAGATCAGGTAGTCAAGGCCGATAACCCAGGGCTAAGCTCCTGGTAAGATAAAGACTGTTCACATACAAATCAAAGAAGGGTGCAGTACATGTGGAAGAAAGTGGAAGTTAGTACTCATCATTACACACCAATGTTCATTGCACTGCCTGATCAGAATGACTGGTTGACTGGTTAAACGTTATGAAATAAACCAATTATTGTAAGATCAGATTATCACAGAGGGTGGCGGAACATATCGCCACAGCTAACATATTTTTAAGAAGACTAAATAATAATAAATAATACCAATAACAATTAATCCTCCAATACAGTAATACTTCTTACTTCTGGTGGTACTGAAACACAGAACGATGGGAAAAAAATCATATACAGTATATATATACACACACACACACGCACACACACACTCACACACACACATAATGTCATCCTGCAATTCTGCCCAACCATTGGCTGTCTATTGGCAAGATTTTTGGACCTTTTTTAACTTGCCTTTGCTCCTCTACTTCCTCCCTTTAATTTGTAAACTTTCTCTCTTCTTCTTCTTCATTTCTATTTTCTTCCCGACCAACAGAAATTCCATCAAAAATGTAGCAGGATCCCTCTCTCATCTGTTTAGGCCTGAAGCTAGTTGCAGGGACAACTCATTAGGGACCCCCTCATTAAAACCAGCCCTGAAGCAGAGGCACTTTTAGAAAGCTATTTCTCCCCTCCTTTTCCCTTCCTTGGCCATTCTTTACACATACTTCTATAAAATCTGTCTCGCCATAGAAGACTAGCAGTTTCTTCTTGTATTGTGTGTAGCTTATTTCTAAATCAGTAGGAAAATATACAAGGCATGAAGGTTCCACTGCTATATTCCAATGCTGACTCATTGCAAACATGATTTCTTGATTTCAAAGTTAGATATGGAACATTTTATAAAGCTGCAATGTAAACCACAACTAAATAAAAGATAGAATGTATAAACAGTACGCTAAATCTGATTAAACAGAACGTTATGGCTGATTTAAAATTATTGATAAAACAACGTTGCACATGCCAATGGCTAGAAAAATGAGTGTAACATAAGATTAAAAGGCAACTGAGAAATCTGGAAGGTTGACCACATGGACATTTTCTAAGGATGTGAAGAATGGAAGCATGTGAAAAAAGGATCTGAAAGACCCAAAGTTTATGCATTAATTCAAAGCTCAATCTCATCGTTCCAAAGCATGAATTGTCAGGACTTTTAAAAGGTCCACAAATAACTCAGAAGCTCCTCTCATGGGGCTGTCTGGTAGGATGTCCTGCCTGCCACCTGGATTTTAGGCAGACTACACTGCTCTGTAGGGCCTTGTGTGGTGCACCTGCAGGCTTGCAGAAACCTCTGGGAATCACACATGTCCACAGTTACAGAAAAATCCATCATCCACAAAGTATATCCACTTAATGTGAATGTTTGGACACAAACCACTAAAAGGATATATGAGGGTGATCATTTGTAGAGAAAATTCCCTAGTCCTTCTATATTCCCACAACAAATCTGAATTCCTGAGATGCTATAGAATGTCTAATCAGGTATTCATACAACAGAAATCTCAGATAGAAATTCACAGAGCTGAAGACAGAAGCCTGACAGGATGTTGCTCTTGAGAGAGTTGATCACAGCTGTTTAAAGTCTTATCTAGGCTTTGGCCCATCAAGGTTGAGTCTATTGAATTATTGACAAGCTCTTGCTGTGCTGTATAGGGACCAAGTTTTTCTGCTGGCATTCAATAAAGATGAAATGGAGATCCCTTCAATAGCTTACTTTGGCATTTTATATTTTAACAGGTTTGATTTAAAATTCTGTAACAGAATGCATTAGACGTATAAAACCAAAGTAATACTCAGAAAGCCGCCACATGCTGAAATATACAATTCATTAGTGAGCTACTCAAAATAGCAGGTTTATACACAAACCTATACATAAGTAAGAACCTGCACGGCGAAGGGAGAAGTCCACAGACACAGCAGAGGAAAGATTCACACCATTCGCTGGTGGTATGAGGCGCCCTGCCAACGCGAGGACTTATAATAGCAGCCGCAACAACAACAACAACAATAACAACAACAATAAGAACTGCAAAATGCCACAACTGTGAAGATCCAGGTCATATTCTGAGAAGCACTCATCAGTCACACTAGCTTTATCACCCATTGCAGTAATTGCCATAGAAAAGCATTTACATAGAATTTTATGATATTACAATAATATCGTGAACTAGACTTTATAACTGATCTGCAGCAATGGCAAAAACATTTAGTTTTCTGTTTGAAACACACAGATTTTGACTACTTGTTACATGTGTACGTTGAGGTTTGATATTCAAAGCTAAATTTTTAACTTGTCAGGAATTTCAAAGTGTAAAAAACACATACACGTTTTGAGTAGTTGGAATGGTGAAAGGATATCTGTGTATTAAAGGCCTTGATTCCTGCACTCCTCTTGTCATGTGTAATTTAAATGGTTTGAACAAACCAGCAGAAATTGCCTTGAAACTATTTTCTGGTTATTGACTGTCGTTAATTTTTGTTTACATCTTTATTATTTGCACCATGCTATATGACACTGTACAGTAAAACAAAAAACTGATGAAAATAAATTCAGGTGATCTTCTGTCTCAGGGGTGGCTAATTCACACCTTGAATAATAATCTAAACACATGCATTGACTAATTCCTCATTCCACCTTATTGATGGTTGCTCCTGTACCCTCCACACAAACAACAGAGTTATTTAATTTAGAAAAGAAAGAAAAGACAGATTGAGTGTGAAAAGACTGCAACGTCTAACTTCCCAAACCTTTCCTAAAAGCCATCTTTTATTATGGGATACCCTGCACGTTTTGGCCTTTTCAGTAGATGTGAGAACCTGCATTTTGTCAGTCTATAGGTGGGAAATAAGGCTAGGAATGGGTCCCGCTGTATGTGCTCTATGTTAGGAAATCACTGAAGGTATGACGTAAGGCCAGCTTCAGGGATTTTGATGGCTCAGCATAAAAAGAGAGTAGCTTTTACCTCTTGGTGAAGTAGTTAGCTATTCTACTTATGTAGTGGTAGTATGGGTGAAATGATGATGAAAGTCCAGTCAGACCACTCCCACTCGAAGTCTTATTTTACAGATATTTTGTTTCCTTCTTTGTACTTCACTACATTGGTCACTCAAAATTCTGTTTTGTGCAACATACATTTTAAGCTAATAAGCATCCAATAAACTGTGCCTAGAGTGGTTATTATAGCTTTGGTAGTTTTCCTGGTCAAGGTTGACTTGTTGGCAGTGTCATCTTATGTTGTATTGTTTTCCACATTTTATGGGTAACGACATGTGCCCAGTTTATTTCAGATTCTCTCACTCAATCAAAAATTTTCATAAGGAACACAGAGCTAAACAATGCTGATGGCATTGCAGGTAACAGTCAAATTATATATGTCAGCAAAAAAGAGAAGCACTGATTGCTTGTGTCAGGAGAGTCAGTGGGTGTGCGGAATACTTTTTTCTTTTTCTTGTTATTACCCATAAAGATATTGGAAAGAGGGTTGGAGGAGGGGGGAGAAAAAATACTTACTAAAAATGTATATAAATGATTAAAATTCGAACATGTTCCTGGGGAAATATATTAGGGAAAATGTAGAATATATGTGCAATTTGTCCTTTGGTGTATGCCATAGTGTTATGGATACCAATGAGGTTCTGTAATTAAAAATCAACTTGCAGCTTCTAAATCTCTGCAATAGTTGTAATCCCTTAGATTCTGTATTAACTACAGAAGAAGCCATAGGCAACATCAGTAACTACAGCAGCTTCTGCCAGTATTATCAAACTGGAGGTGATGATTAAGAGGCCACACCATCTCAGAATCATCGTTAAGCCAGTGGAAAAACTCAATTTGTGAGCAATCAAGGAGCAGTAATAACATACTGGAAAAGTCTTGCACTTGTCAGCAAATAAACCATGCTATACCTTCACACAACAAAACAGAAACAATTAGCCAATCCAGTAAAACATATTGGAAGCAAAGTCATAAATTATTTACATATGACCGAATAACATTTTGTGCTACATGAGAATAATAGGTGAACAATAATAGCCATTGACAACTAATACGCAAGTCTTATAACAAAATATCATAAATTATGCATCTTTTTCCAGTTTTTTTTACTAATCAAGCAGTATGGATAACAGACTCCACACAATGTTTAAATCTTTGCATTTCAATCGATTCTTTTTAAATAAAATATCATCACTGCTCTTTGCATGCAAATATTACATGTGCTTCATAACGGAGAAATGTCTTGCGACTAGAATTCAGCCAGCATGTCCAGTTCATACTGAAAATAATATATATTTTTTGAAACCCATTCTAATTCAAAACTCTACACTGAGAAACTGGAAAAGCATAATAAATTAGGAAAAAAAATACATTTAAAGAGAAACATAAATGTAAAACAAATGTAAATAAATGTAAAGTGCTGAATGTACACATACAAAAATAATAGTATTTATTTGTTTCAATTCATTAGCAGAGGTGATTACAGTTTGAGTGACACTATCAGGTAGAAACACAACAATGCATCAAGTTCTGATGCAGCAGTCTGGAGAAGCACCTCCTTTTTGACATAAGCAATCATATGACCCATAAATTCAATAAGAACGTGCCCCTTTCTGCATGAGGAAGCCAGGGAAAGGACAGTTTTCAAAAAATGGCATTTGTATTCACTAGTAACATGCCATTGTTTACTCACAAAGAAATAAACACAAGTTTGAAACTTTAATAATTGCAGGGGTTTTTTTAACACACGAAGTATTCCAGTCATACCTTCAATAATTGGATAAATGATGCCACATTCAAACATAATAATCCACTAATTGCAAAAAATAAATTTCCCAGACTGTGTAGTTACACATTATTAATTTCTGTTAAATCCTCATAAACAGGGAACACCCATTCCCCAGCCCAGAAACGAAACCGCGTCTGCAGCCAGCTCACACTCAGTGTACATACAAAACCCAGAAATATTCTGACTTAGAGAATTGCGGAATCCCCTTGATCGGGTCTACAGTACAAATACATTCCAGAGTTATTCGTCTTTCTTCCTTTTTTATTATCATTATTATTATTATTATTTTTCTTTTACTTTGGGACGCTCTGCAGTATTTTGATGTTAATGCATACCAACTCACCGGAGTATGAAAGCAAGCTCTTGCGAGGCTGAACAGGCACCAAGCGGTGTTAGCGCCGGCTAGAGAATAGCTCCATGTAATGCACTGACACTCTCACAGAGAAGGGGAGAAAAAAAGGACAAAACTCAGAAACGAAGCGTCGGGGGTATGCACACAGAAAAAGACAGAAAAGAGAAGAAGAGCACGAAAGAGGGATGGGAAATTAATAATCCAACAGGCAGGTCCCTTCAGTACTATAAATCATGCGGCTTTCTCACAAGCTACAGAGAAGCGCACACGGGAGGGGCGTGCAGCATTATCCATTGGCTAGCTCCTCTCATTCCTATACATCGCAGCCAATCCTTTTTTTGCCTTGAGGTACAAATATAGCTGTGAAACAGTTTCAGGATAGGAAAGAGAGGAAGAGGGGCTAAAAACAAAGGAGAGTGAAAAAGAAAGCAAGACAGAGGGAGAGAAAGAGAGAGAGAGGGAGAGATAAGCAGAGAGAGGGGAGTAAAGATGAGAACCCTGGGTACTGCATGAAGAAAAGTGCTCACAGTTTTGGCATCGCTGAGTCCAGTTAATGCACTATAAACTTTATTTGAGCTGACATTTGATCCCCTGCGATGGGGTCAGTGAATAGCTAGCAATTCCACCCCAGATCACACCATAATCGAATTGCGGCCTATTTCCCAAACCTATAATGGAAAACGCAACTGAAATAATGCAGGTGATGTCGGCATGCTCCCCTCGCTGTCGTACATTATTACTGGCAATTCCTTGCCTCCATTTTCCCTGTACTCTAACAATGAATATATTTCACAGCTCACTTGCTACACTGTGTGGGAGGGATGGCATATACACCTACACACCATGAAAGAGAATTTAAAACAATAAGCTTCCCCCACACACGCACAGTTTTTTATTATTCTTGTATCTTCTGCGGTGGACATCATCAGTAACGGCAAAAAAAAAAAGACGACTCTGTAAGCATATCTGTTTAGTTTCCAATGACAACCACTTGACACGTCATATATTTTATTTAGATTATTGGATCATCTAATATATTTAACCCTCTGTAAAGTATTGACAGACTCTACTCCTACTTGACAATGACATATTTAAGCAGACATTCTATGCCAATCCGCTTCTTGGGTAGTAGCAGAATGGCTAAGGAACTGTACAGTGTCTTACTTAGGACTCTACCTGCAGATTTTAACCATATTTGTTCTTTGTATTCAGCCCTCACATGTAGTTAGTTGTTGCATATGCAATTAAAGACTTTGTTTACAAAGATAAAAAAAAATCCAACATTTAAATATCTATTCAATAGGAAATCGGGTCACTTATATTTGTGGAAGCCTCTCTGACAGTGATTTTGATGGCCATTCCTTGTGGCACACTAGCTGTTCTGGGGTCGCATGCAGACGTAACTGAAAATTGTGACAGCAAAAGGTCATGCTTCTGTTTTCTGAAGCACTGCAGCCTTAAGGTCAACATATTGTGTTATAAGCATTGCTGGTTAAAGAGTGTTATCAAAATAAATCATGTAGCTCTTGAACAATATTACAGATTCACAATTGCGTACTGATAATATTGTTACAAAAGGAACAGAAAAAAACAACACTACAGTGCAGAATGAGTTAATCATATCAGCACAGAATACAGCAGGAGAAATTAACATTCTCGTGAAGACATTAGAGGGAAACACACAAAACAAGAGCCGCAGGAGGGTCAGGGTAGCGAGTCAATTTTGCAGAACGATAAAAGAACTGCCATGTATATGATTGCATGTGAAAGGGAAGGAGCCATCCTAGCTTGTTATCATCAGCTAATTAGACGCTGTAGTCAGGACTGCATACACAACATTTGCCTTTGTAATCAAATGTATTATTCAAATAGGGACTGGGGGGTAACACAGACAAAGACAACGTCTTCCATCACAGGAGACGGATCATTTCAGCACTGGTACTGCTGGATAAGGCTTGAAAGGCAACCAGAAGCCACACGCGGTGAACAGCAAAGATCTACAAATATATAAAGTAAGTTTGTATCCACATGTAAATTGATGGTGAAAATACACTGTTTACAAAATAAAAAGTACAATCTTTATTTAAGACCCCCTACTGTCCTGACTTCATATTTTTATACAAAGCGTTAAGTTTTAGCTTCCCATCAAAGGGAGTGCATACATACGTAAAACAAATAATAATATTAACTGTACTGTGTTTTACTGGAAATACATCAGATTAAATATAACAATGCAAAACGATTAGTCACTTGCGAAGAACTTCCTGGTCCAGCTTTCAACAACACATTTGGATCAAAAAACACTTCAAAGTGATCAAATTGGTCCGGCACAAATCGATGACAGCTTGACTTTGTAGAGAAACTTTCACCACAGTTTACTGGGCCTTGCAGTAATGTGTAAGCATGGACTAATATCTGACTTTTCCCCAGCAAGATTTCCCTTTATGGAGTCTGTCACTTCCCATTTCAGTTAACACACTGCTGAGAATGGTTCATCACTGGCCAAATAATCCACTTTAGCTGAATACAAAGCAAAGGGTGACACTAAAAAAAAGAAGAAGAAAAAGGTATAAAAGCCTGAAATCAAAGCACAGTCTCAGTTTCAGTGGACAAGTGCAGCTGAAGCGTTTTCATTTTGCCCCTGGACATTAGAGTTAATGTAATTGACAAACAAATAGTGCTCATATAGAGGGAGGATTGTGGGTAAGAGCACACGACTCAATTACCTGTGCCTATTTTCTCTTTCCAAACAAGTATAAATGAGAATGCTAGGGGGAGAAGATTCTAGCTTGTACTTATAGCCTTTGTGAAGAGGTTGCAGTTAATTTTATCCTATTGGATAGACAAGTGTGTCTTGAAACATAGTTTCAGTGCTTTTAGTTAACCATAAGAAAAAACAAACAATGAGAAAAAGCTGCTTTAATGCTATTAACTACAACTGCCCATTTCTGCTGAGATTAGCTTATCCATCTCTGAACTCAATCTTAACTGATTAAAAACATATCCTCACTTGCGCAGATCCTTTTCATTCCATGAATCAATGGCCAAACATCATCATCATCATCATCTAAATTGAATCATTAGGAGAACATGGTTTTGGAATTGAACACACACTGGAAAAAAAGCAAACTGTTTCCCTTATGAGTATTTTCTTTCAGTTTTATTTCTATATCATCTGTCCATATTATAGTGCTTAATCTTTACAAGGGCATAGTGAACCTATAGCCAATAACATAATAATTATTATTATTGTTGTTGTTATTATTATAAAAAGACACATACAGTTGGCCAACGCCACAATGACATGGTGATTAACCAGCATAATAATTAACCAATTAATGGCCTTTGCCTCTTTCTGGCCTTCCCAACCAAGTCAGAGACAATAAGATTGTTATGATGAGCAGGTAAAATTAAGAAAAAAATCATGACTGCACATATGACACTGTCAATAGTGAAAGACGTTCGAATAACATATGGGAACTGACAACTGTTTTATTTCTTTCTTATGAATCACTGGAGATCGCACACTGAGCTATTATTTCTGTTCTATTTGTGTCTGCTTAGGAATGTTGTGAGAGTTTTTTTTTTTATTTAAAAAAAAAGGCTTTTAATTAGAACTGTACTGCTTTCTGTGATCTGTGCCTGACTTTACTTGCATGCAAAGCTGAGCCCCTTGGGTTTCCTCAAACAGAACAAAACTCCTTTCAACATGACTGAGGAGACAGCTGCTCACATTTCAAAGTCTCCGCTCACTCTCCTCATTGGCCACATGACAATGAAACGTGAACATACCATTAATGTACTAAAGCACACGTGCACCATACATACACTGCGCAAGTATGAAAATGCAGAATCCTCACAATTATCATAAGAATCAATATTTTTGAGTGCATGATGGCATTAAAATATTTATTAAATAAAAAAAAACAGATTTACGGAAATAAAAAAACACTCGCTATAATTACCTCATTTTAATCTGGCCTGTAACTAGCTAATAATTAAACCCTAGAGTTTCATGACTATCAAAGTAATTTTTATTGATTTTATTTATTTTTAAAATTAAATTAAATAAGTCATTTTGGAAGTAAAGACATTCAATCCCTTTAATATTTTTTGTTTCTTTATGTATTTTGTGGTATTTTGGAAATACAGCTATAAAATAAAAAATGTATAAATGTGCAAAATATAGACACCCTGCTCTCTTTGAGAGCCACATTGGTATTTGGTTCTATTCTAATGACAACAGCAGAAAAGGGTCAATCTTTGAAAAACTTGAAAAGAAGCTTTTATAGATATAAAATATATTAAAATAATTCCTGAAGCAAGGCAAGGGAACATCTGAAAGCTGCAACACAGACCCCTGCTTTACATTTCAATTATTTATCATCATACATTTTTTTACCCCATAATTTTAAAACATTGGATTTTATCAATCTTTTTCATACTTTTAATTTTCTTGATTGCCAAGCAAGTGGCATATCAAAGAGCTGCGACGAAGGAGAAATTTCACGCTTTTCAATTCCACTAAGACGTGCCCACTGGCAGAAAAACTCAGCCCACATAATCTTCTGAACTCCTCAGCCTCGCATATTTTTTGCTTCTTCTTCTTAAAAAAAAATGGCGAATAAACAAACGAACTAAATAAATTTACAAACCTAAAAATTTGTATAATGCATTTCAACAACAATACATAAAGATTTATTTTTTCTAGCAACACCTGCTGGTGGAGCTTATAATTGCATTGATTTGTTGATTGTAAATATTCACCCATTTTCCAGAATCTCTTATCCAATGTAGCCTATTCAACAGAGCAGGGGACATCTGGGACAGAATGGAAGGCAATCGCAAGACACACACTTCGGGCAGTCCAGCTAACCACATGTTTTGGACAGCAGGATGAAACTGCATAAAACACAGGGACGCCATGCAAAGTCCACACACACAAAGTTCAGAGGTAGAATTCAAACCCCAAACCTTAGAAAAGCAAGGTTACAAAGTCACTAAAATTATCAGTATGCTATTTCAAAAATTCAAATATTACAAATATTTCTGATATAGTAGTAGCTTCAGTGGTATTTTCTTTTGTATCAGTGCTGTCAGACCACGCCTTGTTTATTTCCCCACTTCATGGTAAAAGGCTAATGTGTACCAACCAAAGAGTCAAACGAAATAGATCAGTAACATGTTCTTAGACTGAGTGCAAACATTGAAATTAAACGTTACTGGTCTTGAAGTGTAGGATTTTGCCAGAGGGTAACATTTCACATTCTGCCTGTGGATGTAAGAGAAAGACGTCAAATGTTCCAGTCGTAATGGAAATATATTTAAGCAGCAGCCAATATAAGACTTTCACACTTTGACAAAACACTTCTTTTAGTGATAACATTATAGTAATATCTTTAAAAGCAGTGATATTACTCTGCCCTCCATTTCATTCTCAGTTGCAGAAGAGCATTGCCTGAGGACAGTACTGCCAGAGGCTAACAGTCTGTGTAATGCTGCAGCCCTGCATAAGATATAATGAATCACATGTAGCTATGCACTCTGACCAGGTCCTATCATTAAGTTACCATTCAACAAAAGCACAGGAAATGAGGATTAAAAAAAACCTTGATATTTTACTATCGAATGTAAGCTACAACTGGACAGGAGCCACAAAATGGTACAGATTTAGTCCAGCCAGCGGCAACAATGATCACTCACCCATAAGCCAAAGTGGGGTTTAACAAATCAAATTCCCTCATGGTGTATGTGTGTATGCAAGCCATATATATATATATATATATATAAACATGGCCCATACGTGTATGAAAGTTGTTGCTTTATTATTACTACTACTGTTGTTTTTTGTTGCTGGCAGTGTCACTTTGTAATTGTCATTCTTGCTTATAAGTACTGTAAAACTAATGAAGATAATGTAATATCAAGTTGACAGCCCAGTTCCTCATCCAGTAAAAGCTTGGGAGCAAGAAAAAAAAATATGGCATTGAGCTGCTGAATTTATATCAGACATCAGGTTAGCCAAAGTCCAACAGCCAAAAGCTTGGTCTGCTGCAGCCCCTGCTTTAGTAACAGATGTGTGGAGCCAGTGGACTAGGAACACACTTGTAGGCCATTAAAACAGTACTGGCAAAATCAAAAGATCTAAAATACACTCAAGCCCATTGCAAGGATGTGTTGACTACATTCCATTACATACAGGGAGTGAAGGTTACAGGAATGACACCAGACCTGAATGAACACCGGGTCCAAGTAACTGTGTAGCTTTTGCACACTATTCATAAGAAACACTAAAATGAACACATGTCCATCCATCCATTACCTATAACATATATGCAATGCAAGGTTTGGATGACCCTGGACAGACATCCAGCTCATCCCAAGACAGTATACAGTAAAAACAATATTTCTACTCTACTTCTGAGGCAATATAGCTCCCAGCTAGGTGGACAACATAACTGAAGAATATAACATATTAATATCAAAGATTTAAGATCCACATTTTACCAGCTCATTCCTTCTTGGACCACTTATTTTCTTCTTGATCATTTGTCAAGAAGAAAATCTTATAGCTCATTGAGAGATGAGTATGGCAAAAATCTACTTTGCACTTCATATAAAGGATCAATGTTGTTTTGAGCTGATGATTGAGGCCCTCAATGCCGCCGAATACATTTGATGACTTCTTGGTATGTAAATAACAAAAAAAAACAGTGTGTTTGGGAGTGCTATTATTCTAGAATATGGAAGCATCATGATTGAACAGTGTTGGCACCCCAGTGTGTATGTGATTCTGCAATGTGTCCTCATATTCCCTGGCCGTCTTATATGACCTGCACAACAACCATTGGACCTATAATGGCTCCCAAAAGACGGCTGCCCATACCAACACACACGGAGGGGATACATAGGTATCCTTTGGCTTTCTACAAATGTAAACATGCCTGGATGTAGGAACAAGAGTGAAAAATAACTCAACAGACCAAATTACATTTTTTTCCATTGCTCAAGGGTCCATGTTTTGTGCTCCATACACCAGGGTATGCATCTTTGTGAGCTGCCCTTGGTTATAAGTAGTTTCCACAGAGCAGCCCTGCCATAAATTCCAGCTTTGTAAAGCTCACAACATATAGCTTTTGATGAGACTGAGTCATAGAGGTAGTGAGTCTGAGGCCACACATTTCTAGTGTTTAACATCTATCCATCTGTCTGTCCCTCTTAGCGTTAACTAGTCATCCCACTTCCTTTTTGTGGATTCCATACCTCTGTGTTTGGTATATGCTTGTCATGATTGTTTAGAATATTTCACTTGGAACATGAAATAATTTTGTAGCTATTGAACACATCTATAATTTGAGCAAAAACAGCTTGTCATTTGTTAAACTGTGTGAATAGCTTCATATTACTTTAAAAAATGGCAGACCTCTTTTACAGCTAAAACACAAAATAACTGGAATTAAATCTAATATGACTCACCTTTGTAATTCCATGTGTACATGTGAGTGATTTACTTTAAATATGAAGTCCTTTTTCACATGGTGTTTTATTTTTATGTAGCATGCATGTAGATATGAATGGATAACATCATTTTCAAATAAGCCATATAAACAATGGTTTCTTCATTTATTATGGCACATGAAATAGTAACATTTGTACACAATACTAGATACTATACAGAACTTGCCTAACCATTGTTGTTGTAAGTTTTCCAACTCAGTATTTAAGAGTTCTCAAATTTCAAATAGTATTTTAATTGTACAGTGGTATCTTGGTTCTTGAACTTAATCCGTTCCGGACCCCGGATCGAATCCTACAAAGTTCGAGTTCTGATCAAATTTCTCCCAAAAGAAATTATGGAAAACCAATTAATTGGTTCCTGCCCCTCAAAATTTCACCTAAATATGTTTTTTATTTTAGCATTTAAACACAAACAGGATGAAAAAAGAAGAGTATTTTTTTTCTTAATGGCTTCCAAAACGATAAAGATCTTATCCCAACATTACTCCTGTCCTGCCCCGATCGTCTGCTCCGTCCGTGTGCCACACCCCCTCGGTAACCTTGTGTGGGATCCCCATGTGATCAGCTGTTTCTGGTTGTCACTAGTCCTCTGTATTAAGTCTCCCTTTGTTTCCCCAGTCTGGTCATTGAGTGCGTTTGACTTGCTTACAACGCTCGTTTAAAGCAACACATTCTGATCTTGACACGATGTATTACGCTTATATGCATTGCGACCTCTCACCCGGCTGCCCAAACTGGAACCGCTTCCGTGACGACACACCTTTTCCCTTATTGGCTGAAGAGTTTAGTTACACGCATGATGTTTATATCCCTGGCAGTTCCGTTATTTGGTTACTCGTCCAGTCTGTGAAGAAGGCATTCCAGTAAGAATCACATTGTAGTGTGACTCATTTCCTGGCGCGTAGAATTTATATTAGGTCAGCATTCACGTTTTGATTTCTGATATTCAGATTGAGTTCTAGATCAAACTGGTTTGTTCGACTTTCAAGAAATTAGAGTTCTAGTGAGTTTGAGAATCGAGGTACCACTGTATTACAATAATGTATACATTAAAATATCAGCCTGTTTAAACAACCATACTCTGCAGAAGCAATGTGACACACGAGCCTGGCTCTCATTAAACTGCAGAATGGCTGGGCTTCAAACATCTACAAATTGATCAGAATTTTCACATAATTCTAAGAAGTAAAATAAACAAACAAATAAATAGGTAATTTTCATTTTAAGTTTTAATTACTTGCAAGGACTATAGTGTTTCATAATAAATAGGGCAAATGATAATTAAAATACTATCTGGTGTTAGTGCTGAGCTTTGAAAATGTCTAGTCCTATCAGGATAAATGCACATGGGGAAATAATACATTCTTTAATGTCACCAGCATTTAGCATATTCAATGCCCATGGCTGACAAATTAGTCACATTTGAAATACCATAATTAACTGACAGAATTCTAACCTACTTATCAGAGCAAGCCACTTGTATTCAAATAAGGCCTTTGGTGCTTTATTTCTACAGAACTAGGGTCCAGTCTTTATCCTTCAAAGCCTTACTAAGCTTGAAGTATGGTATATTCCCAATACAGCGATAACGTTCCACTCAAGGTTTCACAGCTGAAGGTATATGGGTTCTGTAAGAAAAACTACACATTCCAAAGAGTGCATTGTTCATAAATACACACATACATATATGCATAAATACATACTGTACATATGTAGTACTGGTGTATTTAAGAAAAATAAGTGAGCTCATAAAAATGATTTAACAGTAACATTTTTAGATTTAGTTAAAGCCTGCTTTACATATGCTCGTGGGTGAAACAAGATTTCTTGAATGATAATGAATTTTATTACATGTGCAATAAATTTTGAATATGCTAAACAACAGAAAACTCACATGCCAAAGTACATGCATCATTTGGATGCAGTGAAATATTATTAATTATTCAAAAAATGATAGAACTAAAAACTAGGTTTGTAAAATGGATGGATGGATGGTTGCTCTTTTTGGCTGTGTTTAAGATTTAAATGCAAGGTTCAATGCTTCAGGACGCAACTGGTTACCTCCAATTTAGGTATCAGGCTCTGCACTGCCCACAAAAGTTCATAATTAACAGAACAAAATGAACAGTATATTTTTCTTTTGTGTACATTTTCTTTTATTATAACCAGGATCACACTTGGAAATGAGAGGGGGTCTGGAGGATCCCCAATAAGCCATAAGGGAGTCCCCATAAGAAAGAAAAGTTTACGCTAGGCGGGTCATCATTTTTAGGGGGGGGGGGGGGGGGGGGGGGGGGGGGGGGGGGGGGGGGGGGGGGGGGGGGGGGGGGGGGGGGGGGGGG
>JABFDZ020000097.1:26322160-26348038 GCA_019775955.2 Pollimyrus isidori
GCAGGTTGGCACCTTGCATGGCAGCCTCCGCCACCGGTGTGTGATTGTGTGTGTGGATGGGTGAATGCGAGGCATAATTTGTAAAGCGCTTTGTAGAAAAGCGCTATATAAATGCAGTCCATTTAGCTGAGGCCATCAACTGTGGACGATATCCTTTTTTTTACACGGTAATATAAAGCACTGCACCAAAGGCTAGTCTTCACCTTCACGTAGGAATTCCAATTGGGTAATCAAAGACAAATGGACAGTGCAGGTAGGTAGCCTATAAAACCCAATACTGTGCAGGGTAGTCTAATGCTATTTATAGCGAATCTGGTGTGGAATTTTATTTTAATTCTGTCGGATAACAGTTCGGATACAGGTTTAAGTATGATGGGTAAGGGTGAGAATGGTCTAGCTGCAGATGACTGTAGAGTGGAGCTCCACTGGAAATACGTCACCTCCACAGGAAACATCTGACCTCAACTCTGTGTTGGAGCGAATAAACACTAACCTTAACCCAAACCGGTGCTCCACTCTACAGGCATCTGCAGCTGGACCCTCGTGGTATGGGTGAGTGCAGTTTGTCAAAATCAGACCTGTGCAAGACTCTGCTGCCGGGTGCAGCAATAATCATATTTTAAAAAATCATATAAATAATGAATTATTATTATTAATTATTCATTCCAAAATTTTTGCTGGCGAGGAGCGGAGATTTCTGCCGTAGGGCGGTATAATCAAAATGTCTCCTGTTAGCCAAATTTATATCGTATACCGTTTATACCGCCCAGTACTATCCACGCCTGCTCCATTAGGTTCTCTCAACTTTTATGGCAGAGGTACTTGACCACCCCCAACTTTACAGATACAGTTTCAAGGAACACCAAATATGCTCCTTACACAGAAGGTGTGTAACCGCACACCCCCACCACAAAATTGCTCCATAGACAGCAATCGAAGCAAATATAGCACCTTGCAAATATTTTCAGGAGTAGGTGGAGAGGCAAGTACCCAGGGTCACTGCAGAGCCACATGAAGTGTCATAACGACCATCCTAATTTCAAAGTGGAAGATCTGGTCATACAGAAGCAAGGTGCAATGAATGGCCAATGGGAATTATGAGCCAGACACACCTTGACTCAGATAGAAATACTGTAAGAACGAGGTAAAAAATTCTAAAAATACCAAAACTCTTCAGAGAAAGGTGACCAAAACAGTGCTTCTTATGTCTTCAGAAGAATTAATAATGTTATATTTAGCATTGTGTACAAGCTTATGCATTGTTTGTCAACCACAATGGTATCATATGATACCAGGCAGGGAGTGTGGTGACATTCATTTATTTTCTGCTTTAGCACCATCTGGTGTATGATATACAAAGTCTGTTTATAGTGATTGCTGGTATTTTTTTAACTTCCTCAGCACGATTGAGCTTGTCTAAAAAGCTCATTGGTGCATGATCTACTTTGCACACACTGTAAGGTAGGTTCTGGACAAAAAAAATAAAATTCTTATTGTTGTGCCTTGCTTGTGAGTATGCTAGTAATATTTACTAGCATTCCATGTATTTCATGTTTCTCCTTTTTGTATTACAACTTCTTTGTTTTCTTGTGTAGCCTGGCAGGGTCGCCTTATGCTAAATATAGGAAAGGGAATATTTTGTCTGTCATGTGTATTATGATAGATTGGACGTGAATGTTTTGTAATATCATTTTATTTTTATTTTATAGTTTTGCACAAAGAAATTGAACTGAACTTAAAAGAAAATGACTGTCAGTGGAGTTGGCAGCTGTGGAAGTGCATTCAAGCTGTTAGCTATCTGTCAAACTATGCAGAGGGGTAAGTAGTGAGGACAGAACAAAAGCTTTGCTCAAATGTCCACTGCATGTCTGATAAAATCACTGCTGAGCATCGTGATTCATTGTATATTGACTTACACACAGACCATAGATGTAAAAGTTCAACAGTGTAGGTCAAGTATTTCCAAAGATACAGGCTGGAATAAATGACATTTCTACAGTAGTGTTTCTACAATGAATCCTCAAATTTATATTTAGGTCTATTACCCGTGAATCTAATACGACTTTGCTTAGTTGTATGCATTGGTAGTAGTTTTTGTCTGCTAGGAGATTGCTTTATTATTTTATGAATTATGCAGATGCAGAGTAAGACATTAGTCAAAATCTGACACTATTTTTAGGAGCATGAAAAGTTATAATGAATCAGATGCAATATATTTAAAACATTGTTATCACAGCTTTCATTTCCCCAGTATAGTAACCACAACTAGTAATTAACTTTGCTGCTGTTTGACTTATGGACTTATGACTATGGAAATAAACATATCACTTCAGTTTGGGGAAGAATTATTTGTACAATTGCAAGAATTGTTAAAACAATAGTGCTCTATCTAGATAAGACATAAGAGTTAGAAAAAAAAAATCTGTTCATCAATGAACAATGTGTTAGTTCAGGACTCATGACTTACAATTTTAACAACTATTAAGATATCCATAACAATAATCGCAGAGCAGAATAACCATAAACAGAAGAAAAACAATTAAGATCAAAGGATCTTTCAGTGATCATTTATATGAGCATTCTTGAACAATCAGGAATATAATTGCTTGCAGATTATCAGTTTTTTTTTTTGCAGTTCTCTCCATAATAATGTCCCTAACTTAAATATAACCTTCATTAAAGAGGCCTGTTAAGGGTGGTCAGTAAGTACACACCAGTGTCAGTCCAAGATCTGACAGATTTATTAATGCTTTTGGAATATTAGGTGTTTCTTGTTATTAATTCATTGTTATAGGCTTATTGCTTTTTTATTGAGTGAACCAGATATGGTGAAATTTCCCTCTGTTGGCTTGAAAAAGGTCCATTCAAACAATGCATGCCTTACACAATACAATTTATAGGCAAACACACAATTAGATTTGGTGTAGAAATCTAGTTTATATATGTGGTTATGTTAATGTGTATATATAAACATGAGACCTATATATAATATAGAGTGATCTCACTTGTGGTCTGCAGTAAAGTGCTGAAATCAGCAAGAATGCATTATGCAAGGTCAGACGATTTCACATCCTGGATGCCTAGGTAGTAATCAATCACTACTAAAGCCATTCTTCTTCTTAGGTTTAGTGTGTCATTTGTTTTCTCTTTGGGGGTAAGCTATTTTTCTGGATTTTCAAAATGTTCCCATTTTAGCTCTTTTTTTTAATTTTATGAGTTTACCTCAATACTAAACATACATTAAAATAAATGCTACACTGTTGCTAAATTTTCTAAAATATTCAAAACATTTTCTAAAAATCATGATTATGAATTTTCAATAAAAGTTATTCAGTTTCTAGATCTGTATAGATTTTTCAGTTCTAGACATAGCCCGATTCCACACCAGAGATCGTCCTTGTATTATTTACCCAACCATGTAAAAGTAACTGATGCTTGAAAATGTTTTTTCTGCTTATTGTTACTAGCAATTTTATATAAAAACAAATTCACATTCTTCCTTTTTATTCCAGTTCTTTTAACAATTAACTGTTTACTGTAGCCAGGATCTGTAGGTGTAGCAGTGAATGTATACAGAGTGCTGTATCAGTAGATAGAGCTACTACTTCAGCCCTGGCAATATTTATATCTAGATGCCTGTTAAAAAAAAAAAAAACCTTCCAGATGACCATCAGTTGTAATTTCCCTTCTATAAAGTATAATACATTTATTTGTCATTGTATAGATTAATTGGAAATAACTAAGATTAATTACTTGTTGAAAGTACATTTTCTTTACCGTTAAACTCTTTTTGTCTTGACCAAAACAAATATCACTGCAAATGCTGTATTTGCATGTATTTGAAAACACGTCTTAAAAACTAGAAATAAGGTTTATTGATATAACTATAATATTCAAACAAATATCAATCTGTCTACTGCAATAACCCACTACATTACAATTGTTGAGGGGTTTTCATGCTTTAGTGATCTGTGAGCTGTGTCACCAAACCAACAATGATCCAATAAAGACCCCCAATGAAAGGTACCAAGAGGAACCAGTGTTTGCTGCCTGCAGGGTTACTGGTACAGTACATACCCCAGGAGCCGGCCTGGGGTGATGCCTGGACTACCCACATAACCTGGTTGGGGTGTGCCCAAAATGGCTGAATGAGCCAATTTGCAAGCACACCACCCGCAAGATAACAGCTGTGGATCAAATGAAGTGCCATTTTGGCAGCAAGCATTAACTGGAAGGATCCAGATGGTTTAGAATGGACACTAGCTTGCAGAATTTGAAATTTGTTAGTGCTGAAGATGAACAGCTAGGTATAATCAGCCTTATCTTCACACATATTGTGACTTCTGGATAAAAGTCCAATTGGTCGGGGATGCACTCGATCCTACTCTAGACTTCCCTATGGTGAAACACCTCATCTGGGTTTGGTGATGATACTCCCAGGTTGAGGAATGTGAAGCTGGAGTTCCTGGTGAAGAAGAGGGATGCCTCTACAGGTATGTGAATATAAGCAGCAGAGAGGAAAACTCTCTAACCTTTTGTGTGTATGCCCTGAATGGTAGAGGAGCAGAGTTATCAACTGATAATCACAGTTGGATTTGGCACATGGGGGGAGCCAGATGGACTGGGACAACTAAAACAAGCAGTTAGAGCTTGCTAAGAATGTCTAGCTGAAAATTTTACTCAACTTATACTTTTGAAAAAAATTCTCCCACATGTGGAGAGAGGTTGGAAGCATTGAGTCTGAATAAAGCAGTTGCAAAGAGAAGTGGCCAGTAGGCGGCAGGTGCTTGTCATGGTGGTAACCTGTGGTGAGGGAAGCTTTCAAGCTGAAGGAGACATTAAGGGTAATACCTGAAGTGAGGTCTCCTGAGACAACTGAAGGGTACACACAGGATAGAAAGGCTGCAGCCAAGGCAGTCACTGAGGCAAACGCTCATGCATATGGAGACTATGGAGAGGCCATAAAGAGAGACTTTTGGGTGATGCCAAAGATGCTTTATCAAACACGTCACCAGAAGGCGGTTTTCTAAATATCTAGCAGAACAGATTGTGTGGTGGCAATTCATTCACCCATCCATTTCCAGAAATCGCTGTTACTATTCAGGGTTGTGGGCTACGGGTAGAGGCTACGGGCACAAGGTGGGGAACTATCCAGGATAGGGTGCCAACCCATTGCAGGGGAAACTCACACACCATTCACACCTCTAGTTAGCCTCATGTATTTTGGACTATGAGGGAAAACCAGATCACCCAGAGGAAACCCCACAGCAACACAGGGAGAACACACAAACTCCACACATGGAACACTGGCGGAGACTTGAACCCAGGGCCCAGACGTATGAGGCAACAGCGCTAACCACTGCATCACCGCATCGCTGGTCAAAACTCAAAAGGAATAATGCAGATTTCAGCCTGGCCGTGCCGTATGAGAGCGGATGGGATGCTGACATGATCTACATATACTTTATATATTTAGGAAATATTACCAAGTGCCCAAATACTGTGGAAGGTCCTGCAGGATTATGGGCTACTGCGGGCTCTACTACATGCTATTTAGTTCCTGTATGAATGCAGTAACAGTTGTGTCTACATTCTTCCAAAAAAATAAAAAGCTATTTAGATGGGGTGTTGGCCATTGTCAAAGGTGTGTCTTTGTCAAGATTTCATGGACAAGATATTGAGGCAAAGATTTGTCTGTAAGGGAGTCTAGAATGAGAGGCTTGAAGTGACAATGCTACCATTTGAAGATGATGATGATGTACTTCTGGCCTCATGAGACTAAGAATTTGTACTTGCACTTGAAGGATTTGGAGTGTGAACCAGCAAAGATGAGAATCAGCACTACCAATTCCAAGGCTATGGTACTCTCTTGGAAAAGAAAGGAATTCTTCATTCAGGTGAGGGTTGGGGTTTAAGTAACGTGGGATCTTCTTCAGAAGTAAAGGTGGTGAAATAACAGAAAAATCGTCTGATGAGGCTAGTGGGTTACCGGTCAATCTACATTCCTATCTTCACCTCTAGTTATCAGCTGTGGGTAATGACCAAAAGAAGAAGGTTACAAGTACTGTGGATGAAATGAGGTTTCTGAACAGGGTTATTGGACTCATTGTCCGTGACAGGGTAAAGAGTTCATAGATCCGGAGGGACCTTGAAAAAGAGCCACGGCTCGGTAAGGCTGAAAATAGCCAGCTGAAGTGATTTGGGCATCCTATAAGAGTGCCACATGTATGTCTCACCAGGGAGCTGTTCTGGGTATGTCCCTCTGGGTGTAGGCCCTGGGGAAGACCTAGGTCCCAGGACATGCTGGAGGAATTATATCTTTCAGTCGGTCTGGGAATGTTTAGGGTTACCCAAGAAAGAGCTGGATTCTGTGGCCAGAGAAAGAGAGATGTTGTCTGATTTGCTTGGCATGTTTCCACCACAACCCTCACCAGGAAATTTTGAGAGAAGATGAGGTAAGATGAGATGTCTGGTAGAATATCTAATAAAAATATGTTTTTATCTCATATGCTTGTATTTTCACTGCTGGTGGAATGCAATGTCGGCATTCTTTCTTTCTTTGTTTTTTATTAAGACTTAACAACAATTACATGATACATAATGCTTATATTTATCTTATCAGGATGGAAACGCATTCTGTTGTAACTTTCATAAATATTTTTCGCCTTCATAAAGTCAAATGGCGCTTCATAGCAGAAAGCTCAAAAGAGGTTAGGAACACATCAACCTGTCCAATACTGTCTTTTAAATGGTAATTTTATGGCCTGTTTAATACGACAAACTCAATGGAATAAACTGGCTCATTGTGAACAACACCAAAGTAAAAGCATCTGAGGTTCATCTCAGAATTGTGCTCAATTTCTGCCCAACAGATCAATCCAAATAGCACAAAAAGGAACTCTCCTGCAAATGTCAGCTGAAATTAAAAAGCAATTTCATTCTTTTACTTTTTTCAACAATGTCCTCTACAGTTATATACTTTTTTCTTTCATTTACATATACAAGTTTAGTCAAACTACTCCCTTATTGTGTATTATTAGTTTCTGACTCCTTAGATTCCTAAGAATTCAAGCATGTGCAATTATTCAGCGAAACTGACTTTGTTTTTCTTAATACAGCTCTCATCTCTAGCTGATATTCACAACTTCACAAAATATTAATCTTAGAACATCAACATGTACTTTTATTGCATTAGAAGTGTTTTAATGTTCTTAATGTGTCATTTAGAAACACTTTAAATGTAATAAAATAAAGACAACTGTCCTTGAATTGTCCTCAAGAAAAGTGCACAGTACATCAGAACAAGAAATATGTTAAGCAGATGATTACATTAACCTGCATTATTTAACTAATGGTACTTATATGTTATTTGCTTCATGTAAATATTGGAAATTCTTACCTTACTCCCAGCCAAATACAAATCAGTTTTACGGCTTTTAACGGATGTTAACTTTTTCAATAAGAAACACAGAATAATATATATTACATGTAATCTCATCTTACTTTAATAATAAAATACTGCTTTCGGGATATTTTCGCTATGACTATGATTTCTTTTCTCTTTTTCTCTGCTACACACCATCAGCATCCTGTTAAAATGATTAATGATATCGGGTGTAACAGAATTCCTAATGTGTGTGACTAATAACAACAAATTAGGTATGCAAAACATGCCTTTCCGCTTAACTACTGACTTAGTTGTCTGGTAATTTGTTTGGGCTGCAAATACACAGCTCCAACAAGATATTAAATTACAGCATGTTGTCCAATATTCAAACACCTTCCTTTGAGCAATTTTCAGTAATCATGGGACCAAAGAAAGTGCTGTGTAGTCTTAATCAAGGTTATATAAACAAATGCTAATTATTTATGCTGAACAACTGCAAAGGTATGAACTCTAGAAGAGCAGCTGATACACCCTACAAAAATCACAAGGAGGGACGTGTAGCAACAAGTATGACGTGAATTAAAGCCAATTTGCAATTAAATTATACAGCACTGCACTCCCACCCTCCCTCTTAGATCATGCGGTACTCCCCCATGTGGGGACTGACCACAGAAACAATAATGACACTGCCCCTGGCTACCATTAAGGGGTATTTATCTTACTGGGGGGGGGGATAAAACAGCACTGCTATTCCCTATGAAAATGGCATAGACTAATATAACAGAATAGCAATGACTGACTGCCATTTGTATTAGGTAACTCACAAAAGAAGCAACTTTTGCCTAGTACAAGACAGTGAATTTAACTTAATTAACATATTACAGCAATGGCTGTGTTGGGTTAAAAAAAAGTTCTGTATTTTCTGGTTCTGGCTACTTTTGTCTGAAGATCTGCATACCATTGCCTAATGATAATCTGCAGGCATGGTCTTCACATTATTGATAAAACCAGGCATCCTGTAACAGACAGACACATCCATGGCAGGGTCGCCACCTCTCACAAATCTGCCGTGACACGCTTTCAGACTCTCACACTCTCGCAAGTAATCTTACGGCAAATCTGCATTATTCTATTGCATTCCATTAATCCTAAAATTAGCTGCATCGAAAGTTTTGGGGTAGTCTGCAAACCTTACAGACTACTCACAGGGTAATACAGCTGTTATGCACATGTAAACATGTGTGGAAACTTGTTTCAAATTTAAAATCTCACACAACCCAGCTGACCAAAGTCGACAACCCTGACATACATACATACAGTATATACATCTAATAAACAGGGCTAAGTGATTGTTAAATTAAATGTTGCGCAAGCACACAAAGTAGTCTAATAAAACAGCAAAAAAAAAAAGACTGACTGTTGTAACCTTTAAGACAAGTGATTTTTTTGAATAGACAAGTTCTTTTGCATTACCTTATCTTTGGCACGGTTCTTTTTTTTTTTTTTCTTAGATTATTTTTGAAAGACATGACAAGACAAATTGGACGCACAGCAATACTTCTTACAGTACATGGGGAGAGCACAGTGTCAGGCAAACCAATGGCAGAGACAGCAGAAAGTTCTCATTTTGGAGCACAGTTGTTGAAGGAGTTCAGAAATGGTTAAGTTATTCTAAAACACTATGTTTACATATCAAACTATCCAATGATGACATGGCAGGCAGTGGGGCATGGATACAGTATCATTAGGATGTTGGTGCCAGACGGGCCAGTCTGAGTATTTCACAATCTGTTCAGTTACTGGGATTTTCACGTACAACCATTTCTAGGGTTCTCAAAGAATGGTGTGAAAAGGGAAAACATCCAGTATGCGGCAGTCCTGTGGGCGAAAATGCCTTGTTGATGCTAGAGGTCAGAGGAGAATGGACCAACTGATTCAAGCTGATAGAAGAGCAACTTTGACTGAAATAACCACTCATTACAACCGAGGTATGCAGCAAAGCATTTGTGAAAACACAACACGCACAACCTTGAGGCGGATGGGCTACAACAGCAGAAGACCCCACCGGGTACCACTCATCCATCCATTTTCCAAACCACTTACCCTACTGGGTCGCGGGGGGTCCAGAGCCTATCCCGGAAGCAACTGGCATGAGGCAGGGAAGAACCCTGGATGGGGGGCCAGCCCATCGCGGTTACCACTTATCTCCACTACAAATAGGAAAACTACAATTTGCACGACCTCACCAAAATTGGACAGTTGAAGACTGGAAAAATGTAGCCTGGTCTGATGAGTCTCGATTGCTGTTGATACATTCAAATGGAAGAGTCAGAATTTGGCGTAAACAGAATGAGAACATGGATCCATCATGCCTTGTTACCACTATGCAGGCTGGTAGTGGTGGTGTAATGGTGTGGGCGATGTTTTCTTGGCACACTTTAGGCCCCTTAGTGCCAATTGGGCGTCGTTTAAATGCCACAGGCTACCTGAGCATTGTTTCTGACCATGCCCATGCCTTTATGACCACCATGTACCCATCCTTTGATGGCCACTTCCAGCAGGATAATGCACTATGTCACAAAGCTCGAATCATTTCAAATTGGTTTGTTGAATATGACAATGAGTTCACTGTAATAAAATGGGCCCCACAGTCACCAAATCTCAATAGAGCATCATTGGGATGTGGCGGAACGGGAGCTTCGTGCCCTGGATGTGCATGGAACTGCAAGATGCTATCCTATAAATATGGGCCAACATTTCTAAAGAATGGTTTCAGCACCTTGTTGAATCAATGCCACATAGAATTAAGGCAGTTCTGAAGGCGAAAGGGGGTCAGACACCATATTAGTATGGTGTTCCTAATAATCCTTTAGGTGAGTGTATGTGAAATTGGGCAGGGGGTCCAAGCAGACATTTTTTCAGGGCGGGGGGGCAGAATTTCTAGGTATGCTAGAAATTTATATTGAAAAATATTAGAAGAATCACAATTTTCAAATTTTGAGTTCCCCTCTTATGGGCGTGCTGACAGTCATAACAAACACAAATGTGGTATAAAAATTTAAGGCGTACAATTATTATTTTTTTTGTCAGGAGACAAAACAATTTTTAAGGAAACATGTAATGGTGATGGAAGCTTGTGATGTAAAAACCAAGAAAAGTGATTGTGCCGACTGTCCACTTGCCATGACAGACTCACAAGGGGTTAGCAACAAGAAAGAAGAGGAAGAACTCCATCTGTCAATTCAGTCACATGTCACCGCATTATAAAATCTGTGCATGACGACACTTAAAAAGTATAACAAATGCTGTTTCTGTGTCACGTAAAGGGTTGAAAATCTGATGGTTTAATTTACTGGATTACTTAAAGGCGGGGATGCGGACTAGTTAGACCTGCCTCACCACTGAGAAGAAATGCTTTTTACAAACTTGTGGGTTCTATGAAATGAAGGAAAGACATGTGGACTAACTCTTAAGAGGACAAATGGCTCTGATTTGCATTCATGGTGGACACTAGGTGTCATTTTTCAGAGTAGGACATCAAATTTCAAGAGGCTGACCAGGTCATGGTTTTACTCGTTTCACATGAGAAGTCATTTGAATCTAAATTAAAATTAAAATTTGCAGCTTGAGAGCAATAACCATGTCATTTAAATCTTAAAAAAAACTTAATCTCAGAAAAAAGACAATACAAAATGCTAAAGGAATTTCTGGAAATATTTCTGGATAATACTGCATAAGATTATGATGTGAGCGTCTTTGCAATGTCATTCAACGTCAAAGCAGGTGATGCACTGAGTGCAGGTAGAAATCACTGAGTCACAAAACAGCTGTTAGATAAACACCAGATACGGTAACACAGATCTGCTGGAGCTTCAAAAACAAACCTCATGCAAAGGCAAGATTTGAAATTTAAGAATACATGTTTTGAAAACAATATCAAGATTTGCAGTTATAGGCTCCCAAAAAAACTACTTCTCAAATCTTCCCAGCTAAGGACTTTGATACAGACTGACTGGCAAACTTGAGCAGTAAATGGCAATAACATTATTACCACTATGAACTCCAAGAATTACAAGTATCAGATTTAATTGAAATTAACTGATGTTTAAATCACATGGACAACTTTAACATTTAACAGACAAAACTGCAGTCTTTTCCCAAAGCCATCCCTAGTGGATTGATTAATTTTTGCTTAGTCAGCCATGCCGTTTTCAGATTTGGAAAAGCCAGGCCGACCCAAGAAAGAACAATTTGTTTACATTGTAATACACATACGTTTTGTTTTGCATTGTACTAAGCATGGCCAATATAAATCTATCTCCAGCTCTTACCACAGGTTCTAAGGGTATGGTTGTGCTATTATCAAAAGATCTGTGAACGTATCACTGCTTATTCTGGAAGGGATTGAAAAGCAAAAAGAATCTGAAAGCTCTGAAGGTTCTACAACCCACATTCTGCCCAACATCCAATGAACATCCCTGAAACTATAGCAAATCTTTTTGGTAGTCTTGCAAAATTTTTATAATGTATTAAATCATTAAACCTATAATAACATCCAGGCAATATCTGCTGGCTAATAAGAACATGCATTCTCAATTCACATATGGGGATGCCTTACTGCATCAGGACCTCGACAACCATTATTGAAAAAACCATGAGTTATCTAGTGGAGATCTGTACAGAGGCCATCCATCCATTAAGCTGAACACAGCTGAGCTATACACGACAATAATCTCATACAACTGGCAAGTTGCAGAATGCTTCAGGAACAAGAAATTTTCAGTCTAGACTTAAAGCCCTTGGATACAGAATGACAGTACATGGCATGCATGTTGTGTTTCTGAGAAAAATACACTGTTCAAAAATTAAATCATATGAATACTAACAATTCATCTGACCTTGAAGAAATATATTCTTACACAATATACCCAATGTTATAACCATGCTAATAATATGAATGGTATTTTTTTTAATCACCTTGAATCATGTCAAGAGTAACTAAGAATGCAAATGTAGGGAATTATTAAAAATCTCATTAATATTCATCTTTGTTTTTTGCATAAATGTATCCATCAGAACAGATGAATTAACGGTTTGATGAAAGATGAAAGTGCTTGAGGGAAAGTCTGTGTGAAACCATCTGTCTTAGTTTGTATTTCTCCTGGCCTTTAAGAGTTCAGAGCCATCCACAAGTGGAAAAAGCCCTTAGACATGCAAGATCAGTCTACAAGGCAGCAGATGCAAATTGAGTGAGTTATCCACTGGTTTCCATTGACCTCTGCATGCCTGCTTTGACCTTCAGATTGGACTAACATGGGATGGAGATGTCTGACAGATAATGTGTGCTAGTCAGAATGAATTTTTCCCAAGGTTAAAACCTTATTCATGCAATTAATCTATCAAACATTTATCTTCTTTTCATACTAACCTTAGGGTGACCATTTGTACACAAGCCCAGGTACACACTAAAAACTGTTCAGTTTTAATTTTAGAAACACAAATTCCAGAAGATATTTCTTACAACCATGTTTTCAAATTAGTTAAAAACGAGTTCAAACGAGTTAAAAGTGACCACAAGTACTATCTTTAACTACTTTGGCGATAATATATTGCTGTGTATCCCTCCTTTAAGAATTGTTTAAACAAAACCAAACCACAACACGTTTACTTTACCTTATCAATATTCCATCTATCTCAGCAATGGTCAACTTGTTTATAAACTACTGACTTCCGGCATATCAGTATCCCTGCTTGAAGAATTCCCATCTTATTAAACTTTCAGCCATTGGTGTAATGCAAAACATAATAATGTTACTGATGATGCTAATACCCCAAACATTTCAGCATATATACCAAGATTACAGCAATTTCTGCTTTAGCATAAAATTAATAAATACATTTCTTTTGTGTTGTTGTTTGAATGAAGCATTAAACATAGGAGCCCTCATCTGAGTTACACTGATTAAATATAAACATGCAAACACATCAAGAGCCTAAGCAAAGAGTATGAGGAGTGGACTTCTGTATCACTGGCGTGTGCTAATTTGTGTTCGCTAAGCTTTAGGGTTTTCTTTGGCAGATGCCATTTGATGCTATTTTTTTTTTGAGAGACTCAGTAAAATTGGCTCTATTCAGCAGATTCATATGACCTTCTAAGGGTATACGCCTCTTCCAAAAATGCCTTCAGTCATAAAGCACTGAAAACATCTCCTCTTGCCTGAAGTATTATTACCTTAATTATTTTATATTTGCTCCTCTGTTCTTTTCACCTGCTATATACTGTTTATGTTATATTACTTCCCCGCTTCAGTGATCCTTGATCAAATTAAGACCACATCTTATACATCTTCAGGTTCCTAGAGGGTTAATGGCAAGACATCACAAATAAAAAAGGGCTTACATCAATTTCATCTGCCTTGGTGATGTGTGTATAGTGGCATTTGGTAATGACAGGAACATTCCAACAAATCAATAGTTATTTAATTCCCAACAAGCTCCTGAGTCCATTAAACCTGATTACATTCACCCATTTCAGCTAGGCACAGTTATTTTTCCTACGTAGGCACTTAATCTATAAAAAGAACTTATGAGAACTTTCAAAAGCAATTTCAGCATCAATCAACATAGCATGCAAGGTATGATTTGGCAGTAATTATTTATCGGATAGGGAAACATGATCTGAATGTACCACATTTTTTACTTTCATCCATAAGGCTACATAAAGGAGTGTCTGGGGATATCTTTGTGTAAAGCTAATTATTTTATGTAGACTGATGTAGACCGATGACTTTGGTGCACTAAACTGATTAGGTCATTCTTTCCCTATACATATTTTTGCTCATACAAACCCACACTTAATCTTTGGTTAAATGGCATTTTCCTAGAAGATGGTATAGTCCAGTGCATTTTAATGTCATTTGTTTACTAGTCTATGTTGGCACAGTACATTAGGCTATGTCCCTTCACACTTCATGTTACAGGTGAATCAACGAGAGAATGGATCACTGTTGGATTTATTAATAGTGATTTATCAACATGCACCAAGTACACATTTATTAATTTAACTGAAATCTTTTTTATTTTATGCTTTTGTTGCCAGTCAGATACTAAGTTGCATGTTTCCTGCATTGCAGGGAATTCTCTGGAAAACCTGGGATGGATAACAAATCTCATGACTTGTGATCCTCCATAAAAAGCAATGGCATGAATGCTAAACAACTAAGGAATCAATATTGGGGAATATGTCTCAAATACACCATTTGTTCAGTCATGAGGCATGTCAATATACAGATTAGGGTCATCCATCTTTTTGATTTCCAGGTCGCTCTTTTCAGAATACTGTTTTTTTTTTATATTAAAAGCATTGGGTTCCTCAACCATAGCATTGAGTTTTATAACTGCAGAATGTTTTTTATTCCCTTTCCTCCTTCATTACAAGATTGGTAAACCTAATGAAGAAATAATATCCTTCGTAAGTACAACCTAAATCACTGTAGGAAGACAAAATAACCTTTACAAATCAATTACTTGCATTTGCATTTGCATTTATCAGTAATGTTCTACAATGAAGTTCCACATTACTAAAAGAAATACACCTATCCTTGCACTTTTGGAAAGACAGTGAAGTAGAAGTTTCCCTTGTTTCCCTTATTTTTAGTATATTTTACATGCTTTTCTTAATTATCTAAAAGCCTATTATAAGACAGGGGGACACAAGAAGTTCTTTGCTATCTGACTAAGGAGGCCAAGCATTCAGTACCTGCTGCAGTGTCAAACCAAGACTGGATTTTGTCATACAGTACAAGGTTTGCTGGCAAGACTTGACAAGTACATTTCTAAATTCACAAACACTGGCCAACCAAGCGGTGATTTTTCATATATGGTCATACCATTTGTAACATTGAGATCTACCTGTCATCCTTTGCCAACAGAGTATTCTGCTCCCTGCCAAAAGAGAGGGCCTACGTCGATTTCATAAGAAAATGTAACTCGGATGTAAAATAGATACAGAGCAAGATGGGGAATGATAAAGCCTGTTGTACCCAAAGCCAAGAAATGGCTTGACATTCGCTCATCTGCATGCAGCAGGGCTAAGCAACAGGTTCTGACTCTGGTCCATGAATAGGGTCCTCTTATATTCTGGAGTTCTAGATTTTACACCATTCTTGACTTTAGAGAACTGGATAAGAGCTTTGATAAAATAAGCCAAACCAAAAGGAAATTACATTTGTATTTCCGTCAGGCTTCCTTAGGATGCAGTGCAAATATACGAATGCCCTTGGGATGTATTGAAGTTCATAGAGGAACTGAAATAAGGAAAGAAGCAGAGTTGAGAGCTTACATAATAATTTAACTGCATGGACCGTTTCCATGCAGACATTTCTGGTATTTGTTTAATTTCTTTATGCGGGGGCTGACAATCTTGGCGAATATAAGCTACATAACCTTTTTACAAAGATTCTGTGTTGAAAAGTACGCAAGTACAATGAAGAATGAGATGATTTCACAATCCTGGAATACAAGTGCTCTACTAGAAAAACATTAACAATATGTATTTCTACACATAACATTTACTTGTGCAAGCTAAAAGATGCCTTCAATCCACAATGTCTGTTGGTGCGGGCAGCCATCTTGTGGGAGTCATTAGGTCGAATGATTGCTTTATAATGCTGTACCACAATCAAGGTATATTACATTATTCTACAGGAGCAGATACACTTCAAACTGCAAAAACCCTTTCTTTATATTGTTCTCATATTCATCTCATAAGATAACAATTGCCCACATACACATAGCTACAATCTGAGGAGTTTTATAAACACCAAGATGCCTCAAATGCCTTCCACAGCCTTCTGAATCACAGGATTTTAACATCCACGTCTATGGGAAGCTCTGCAGCTCAGTTTGGGAAGTAGATTTCCAGCTCCGTCAGCCCTCAATAAACTGGAAGGTTTTCTTCACGAAGAACAGTCAAATAGCTGTTCACTACACATAGGTCAGGACTTGTACAACAGCATTCCAGGACTGAAGCTGTTCTGATGGGCATTGTTGAGCCAACACCTTATTTAGTCCTTGATTTTCATATATATATTTCATTATATATACTTAATCATTTTGTATATCACGTGTGTGTGTGTGTGTGTGTATGAGAGAGAGAGATGATTACATCACACTTACAGTACACACACACATTAGACAACCGATGCAGGTTTGTACAATTGCAGTTCTACAGTAGGGAGTAAAAAAGAAAGAAAAAAAACATGCTATATGGTGAATTGGGAAAAAAGGTGAGGCTTTATCCTGGATTTTCCTGTAATTCATCCCAACAGTGGAAGAAAATGTTCACTGTAACCTTTTACCAAAATACACATTACGCATAACAGGTATGTGTATTACTTTGACATGATGAGGAGGAAAAAAAATCTGAAGTGTTCTTTTAAAAGTATATAACCCAGCCTACAAAGATCAACACAGAATTGAGGAACAGTGGCCTCATAATTAAATCCTGCAGGTATACACAGAGATTCTAGTGCAGGACAATAGACCACACCTTTGTCTTGAGTTCTGCAGACAATACACAGTATATAGCTGAACTGAGAAATAACAAATGCATCAGAATGAACATAAACATGTAACAATATCAGTTCAAATGATTTATCATATTAGCACAAGAGAACTATGCATTTGACTACATTTACTATATGAATGCTTCCCCTAAATCTTACTGCAAATGAACTGATGATTATAATGTACCACCAAAACTTCTACATGATAAAATGTTACACATTTAAAAGCGAAGACCTCTAATCCATTTATGCAGCATTTGAAATTTGGGACATCTGTGTTTCTTTGTGCAAACGACCTCAGTGGAGGTTTTGCTTAAAGCATATTCTGTCCTCTAAATCAAGAAGCATTCTAGTGAGAGAAGTGCACCCTTCGTACAAGGGAAAATGCCTGGAGGTACACTATATTTCTACTTTTGTAATTCTGAAGAGAAATAGTGAATTACAGTGGTACCTCGGATCTCGAACTCATTAGAACTCAAATTTCTTAAAAGTCGGACCAACCAGTTAAAAAAAAAAGAACTGAACTCAATCTGAATCTCAGAAGTCAAATGATGAACATCGACCTAAGATAACTTGTATGCGCGGGGAAATGCGTCATGCGGCACATTTCTCAGCAGAAACAAAGGGTAAAGCTTCAGTCTCAGCATAGCATTCGCTGTGATAGCATCGTGCATGTTTACACTAGCTGAATACATATATGTAGACAGGAAAAATATATTTAGACAATGATACACAGTAACAGTAATTATACTACAATAAAATAGATTTAAAAATAAAGATTTCTTATTAATTATTTTTATATTAAAAATAAACCATTAATACATTTAATTATAATATTGCTGTGCCAAGCAGGGATGGAATGGAGACAAACGCATAGACATCAGGGTATCGGGGAATACGGGGTTTTATTACAGGAAAGGCAGGCAAAACGCAGACGGACAATACAATGACTGGACTGGAGAAACAAACTGAAACACGGATTAAATACAGAGGACTAATGACAACAACCATAAACAGGTGATCACACGAGGATTCTACACAGGGTTAATGAGGGGGCGTGGCACACAGAAAGAGCGGACGATCGGGGCAGGACACATTATTATTATTTTTTAACTTTACACATTATTTGGATTCATTTATTTTCTTACTTTACAAATTACTATTTTGATAAATGTGCTTAGATATGTTTAGTACAGTATATGCTCTTGTATTATCCTGTTCATTTTGAGTTTAAATGCTAAGAAAAACATATTTAGGTATAATTTTTTGGGGCCAGGAATCAATTAATTGATTTTCCATTATTTCTTATTTTGATAAATTTGATAAGAACTCGATATTTTTATGATTAAATCTGCAGTTCTGAACGGATTAAGTTCGAGTTCTGAGGTACCACTGTAGTTCTGAGAGACTATTTGTGCCATTTTGATCTATAGCAATGTCTCAAAAATTGGCAACTTTACAAGCATGTGTGTCACCTAGATGCTAAATTTTTGCTTGGTTTTCTTTAAGCTGAATAATATGAAAAAAAAATGCTGTAAAATCATATTTAATCTTCCAATGTACAGATTTATCTATATATAACCCGATAGAAAGTGTCAAAGGGGAGGATCAATCTTTTGTCCACACTTTGTTAATTTTCTGCTTAATTTTGTACTTCTTGGGGAAAATACTATCAATATCTTAATTTCCCCCAGTACAGACTAAAATAAACGTTACATATTGAAATATAACTTAATTTGATTCCTGATGGAAGTCATTTTTCTTGGGAACAAACACAATAATAGCAACCGTTAGCATTCCTGACCCTTTTGCAATGTTGCCAGATTATAAAAACTTGACCTCACATGCCTCTGATTTGAATGAAATGTGTGTGTGAGATGCATAGTTCAGTGATTCAGCATTGCACATAATGTATACATTTTGTTAACAAAGGATTTCTGGATATCAGATTCAGTATTTGTTTAAGTCACAGTATGGGTTTCTGTATTTCCACCTCACACATATGAATAGATAATATTTCTAGTTATAAATGCACAAAAACTGCCATGTGCTGAAAACTGTAATTCAATGGTGCTCAAAAGGTTTAAATATATTATGTCCATTAACTGGTAGGATTATATCTCTGGAAAGGCAAGTGCTCAATTCATTGACGTGAGTCATTTTCTGATAAAGGAGGTCATTAAATAACCTACATTAAGAGACACCAGTAAATCTGCAAAGCACACTAAGAGATTCAATTGAATCGCGCAGTGATTACCTGTATCTTTGTGACCCAGCACACTGTAGAGAAACCACTTAGCTCCTTGTGTATAAATTCCTTTTCCAGTCCAAAATAAAGGCCCATTTTATTATCATCAGTATTATCATTTGATTATTTTTTTACTTGCTTATTTTATTTATTAACCTTCTTGCTGGTACTGCCATTTCACTAACCATGCGGATACTTCTGTTCTCTTTCCTAGTGTATCGCTTGTTCTTTTTTACTAGTGCCTGACATTGGTCAACGGTACAAAATTAACTACATCTATGAACCAGGTTCTTTAAATGTTTTAAACTGGCAAAGTACCACCCACAAAACTGTGATATTAAGCTGAATTTGAGACGCTATTTTTGTTATTCATATGAAAATAAAATGGTTATTTCAGGCACCCACTGTGAGGTACTGGGTGAGTGTGTCTCAGCTGCATTAATACTGCCTCATCCAACCAATGAAGAGGCACAGATTCAGAAATGATTCACTAAATCACATTCACTACTTGTATCTTGGAATGTTAAAATAATGCATATCTTATTGGGGTTGTATTTCAAGAATCTATTTGGAACAAAGTATTTAATGATTAATCGATTAATTGACTGACTGTTTGATTGATTAAAATAAATTCTGTAAAGTAGTTGTAGGTTAGTTAAGAATGATACCATCTACCATTCTTCACTGTACAATTCTAAACTATATGGCAGTGTTTCCCAACCCTGTGCTTAGGGACCCAAAGCTGGTCCATATTTTTGCTCCCTCCCAGGAGAAAAACATCAATTGTCTGTGGGTCCTCAAGGTCTGGATTTGGAAACACTGCTACTGTATACAGCAATAAAATGTAATGTAAAGTTTTCCAGCTTTTCCCCAGCAGAGTCTGACTCAGTAGACTGCATTACGTTAGATGGATCTACAACACATAACCCTGTAGGGTTTAGGAGAAGAGTCCATTTTGCTCTTTGATTCCATGCATCACAAAATGAAAGTGGCTTAACCCAACTCAAAGATACAAAGATCATATTCAACTTTGAATAAATGAGGACGCTATTTTTTTTTCTAGAATAATTTGTTTTTATCCCGTTTTAATAATTCTAAAAGAAATGGAGAGACTACCTGAAGCAGGCGTGTGAAAAAATATTGATTATATGATTAATTGCAATCCTGGTTTTGACTATTCAATATTGATTCATACATTCCCAAGATCAATCCAGTTAAATTTATGCCTTTTCCCCGTGACTTTGAAAATATTTCCACTGAATTACACTAGTATCAGTCCTCTTATGGTACAGATGGTGGTACTTTCTCAATGGCATCATGCTGCCATCTTGGTGCATTATCAGTGATGCTAATAGAGTACTTCAAGCATGTAAATGCAAGCAAGTCAAGTCAAGTAGGGCTTTACTCTCACGCCAATCATTTTCAGGATACTACTTACATTGACATGAAGCAACGTTATATAAAAGCAAAATAAATAAAACAAAAAAAGATATCATTGATGTGACCTGCTGTCAGGTATGACAACATTGTTAATTATCTTTTGTTTTTTAAACACTGGGGGTAACACCAACCAAATAAAAGAAACTACAAGTCTGCAGGTATAATATATTTATTTATGGCTGGATACAAGAACTGCAGTGGGAAAAGTATGGATGGAATATTTTGGTATATTCACAAGTACAATGTATGAGTTGTATGAATGAGTTTGTACAAATGTATGAGTATGTATGAATAAGTATAAATTTCATGCTTATTCTAAATTACTTTTCATTATCATATTTTCATCATGCAATCATAAACGATTACATTCCTGTGCAACATTAATGCTGTAGTGATGTGCTTGTTGTCTTTGTTTTTATAACCGATCTGACATGATTGCACATTAGTGAATGTCTTACACATAGACTGAACAAAGTGTAAAAGGAGTCCAATTGGGTACTTGTGATTCGAAATTAAATCAAATTGCGAGGTCAGGGCTCCCAACCCTAAACCATACCCGTATGTTCCTCAAAAAACATACTAGTTTAGGTTTTGGCAAATACCTTTAAGTTAAAGTCCTTCTGAAACATGGCATGTGAGATTTAGACATGTCCATGTACAAACCCGTTTGCAAAAATGTTGGGACACTGTACAAATAGTGAATAAAAACAGAATGCAATGAAGTGGAAGTTTCAAATTTCAATATTATATTCAGAATAGCATATAGATAACATATCAAATGTTTAAAGTGAGACATTTTGAAATGTCATGCCAAATATTGGCTCATTTTCGTTTTCATGAGAGCTACACATTCCAAAAAGTTGGGACAGGTACCAATAAGAGGCCGGAAAAATTAAATGCACATACAAGAAACAGCTGGAGGACCAATTTGCAACTTATTAGGTCAATTGGCAACATGATTGGGTATAAAAAGAGCCTCTCAGAAGTCAAGATGGGCAGACGATCGCCGACTCCCACAACGCTGCCGCGAAAAATATTAGCGCAATATCAGAAAGGAGTCTCTCAGAGGAAAAATTGCAAAGAGTTTGAAGTTACCATCATCTACAGTGCATAATATCATCCAAAGATTCAGAGAATCTGGAACAATCTCTGTGCGTAAGGGTCAAGGCCAGAAAACCATACTGGATGCCTGTGATCTTCGGGCCCTTGGACAGCACTGCATCACACACAGGAATGCTACTGTAAGGGAAATCACAACATGGGCTCAGGGATACTTCCAGAAAACATTTTCGGTGAACACAATCCACCGTGCCATTCGCCATTGCCGGCTAAAACTCTATAGGTCAAAAAAGAAGCCATATCTAAACATGATCCAGAAGTGCAGGTGTTTTGTCTGGGCCAAGGCTCATTTAAAATGGACTGTGGCAAAGTGTAAAACTGTTCTGTGGCCAGATGAATCAAAATTTGAGGTTCTTTTTGGGAAACTGGGACGCCATGTCATCCGGACTAAAGAGGACAAGGACAACCCAAGTTGTTAGCAGCGCTCAGTTCAGAAGCCTGCATCTCTGGTGGTATGGGGCTGCATGAGTGCGTGTGGCATGGGCAGCTTACACCTCTGCAATGGCACCATCAATGCTGAAAGGTATGTCCAAGTTCTAGAACAACATATGCTTCCATCCAGACGTCGTCTCTTTCAGAGAAGACCTTGCATTTTCCAGCATGACAATGCCAGACCACATACTGCATCAATCACAACATCATGGCTTGGAGAAGGATCTAGGTACTGGAATGGCCAGCCTGCAGTCCAGAACTTTGACCCATAGAAAACATTTGGCACATAATAATGAGGAATATGCGACAAAGAAGACCTAAGACAGTTGAACAACTAGAAGCCTGTATTAGAAACGAATGGGACAACATTCCTATTCCTAAACTTGAGCAACTTGTCTCCTTAGTCCCCAGACGTTTGCAGACTGTTATAAAAAGAAGAGGGGATTCCACACAGTGGTGAACATGTCCTTGTCCCAACTTTTTTGAGATGTGTTGATGCCGTGAAATTTAAGATCAACTAATTTTTCCCTTAAAATGATACATTTTCTCAGTTTAAACATTTGATATGTCATCTATGTTGTATTCTGAATAAAATATTGAAATTTAAAAACATTCTGTTTTTATTCACAATCTCTACAGCGTCCCTACTTTTTTGGAATCGGGTTTGTACTTTTGAGTCAAAAGTAATTTTTTGTGCTTTAAGAGACAGGTTGTTTTTAAGGAACTATAGCCATATGTCCCTCAAAAAGATTTAGGTATACAAGCCTTTGGCTTTAACAGTTTTCACAATTTGTTTCCAGTGATTCGGCATTTGTAAATATGCGTTCCATTTCAAATTTTTTAAACATCTCTCCAAATACATTAAGCTGCTATACACATTTTCATATTTCATTCCTATCGGACTGATATTGAATGGGATTAGAATTGTTAATTTATGATTCAGAATCTAATCGAATTGGGGCATGTTACAACTCACTATGAAATAATTATTACATAAATAATAATGTAATAATTTGACAAAATGTAATAAATTTTTACTTCATGTAATACCACCCACATTTTGTAATAGTCTGTTGCATTTTGTAATAAACAGCTTGAATTCAATGTAATACATTTCCCTGCATTTTGCAATTATTACATATTTCAGATGTTATTATAAAATGTGGGAGTTGCACTTTTTAATGATGAAAATGTAATACTGTGCATTATGTAATAAACAACCAAGATGGATGTCTTCATTGAAACTTTGTCAAATTATTACATAATGTGGCATTATTGCATGATGCCTTGTAATAGGCATCTGTACCAATATCCAACCCTATACATGAGCAATAAAGGTCACTCAGTGAAAAGCATATTTAAAAAGAAAGTGATGAAATGTTATTCAAGAAATGATTATACTGAAATGGAGAGCAGTTATGACCCTGATGATTTGTATATGACCATTGGCATGTTTTGATGTATAAATGCATACTTATGTATACATCCAATATCTGCTCATTAGGTACTGCCTAATTTGATATGGGTTTGTTCCTGAAGTTAAATATTTTGGTAAAAATACCATATAGCATTATATCCATCCATCCATGCACCCATCCCTATACCTGCTTACCCAGTGCAGGATCACAGAGGTCCCAAGCATCTTGGAAGGTATGGAGGCAAGACATATAGCTATACAGTATGTGGTAGTTAAAATTATTATCAAAACATTAAGTTATAACAGAAGATAAGCAAAATATAGTTTGGTTACATTAGGATTAAATCTTTCCAAGGCACAACTAACTATGTCGACAGGTATTATGTAGCTAATTTTATTGATTTGGTCCACCACTTGCATGAACACCTGCAACAACATGCTTAAATGACTGCTCAGCACAATAAATGGTCTTACTTAATTAAGCTGAAAAGCAAGATTCAGTTTTGATGAGAATCACAATTATGCAGATCCCGATCTCTCTTCATATGAAAAAGAATGTGTCTAAAGCTCAGAGAAATAAATGCCAAGAAAAATTACAGTGATATATGGCTTAATTTCATTTTGAGCAGTTATGTGATTGAAGGTGAGAGTGTCTACTAAAGGGACATACTGCAACTGCACAACTGGGAGAAGGCTGTGGTTATTAATTCATCCTAAACAATATAAATATCATCCATTTCAGTTCAATAACGTTGAGTGAAGAGTAGGCAGGCTCGCTGGGACACACACAAGTGAGACAAACACAAATAAAGTCCAGGAGAAGCTAGGAAAAGGCAGAGAATGAAGACGATAGATTAATAGGTATAGATAGATCGATGAGCACTGATTCTGACTCAGCTCTGACCCACAGACTGCCCAGCCACAAGAAAACAGAACAACCTATTGTTGCATATCAAGATACATCAGCGACATCTTAGCACTTCAATAAATATTTTAAAGCGTTAATAGAAATGGATTTTCGGGTTGTATGTTACTTCATACTTTATTGATTAACAAGTCTAAATGTGCAGACAAGCTAATGACTTATGCAGAAATGGTTTTAAACCAAACATGATAACCTAGACTATTGTTGTTTGTTAAGTATAAAATACAATCTGCTTATCTTGTAAATGTGTGTGCACACACAACATCAATGCGTGCCTCCATAGACTACTGATCTGTGCCCAAGAAGCGAAGGTCAAATTCGATAGCAGGCTGAGTAACCATTTGACTGCTAGGCCTTTGAACAAGCACCCGCCTCAGGGATATGAGGTTCTGGTTGACCCTGGATTCTGACCTCAAAACTTGAATGTAAAAACTAATTACTCAAGTGGGATCATTTAAGAGTGCTCACACGCACATGCACCCGCATGCACACGCACACACACACAGGTTTGTAATTATATCTTTTCGGGGACTCTATTCATTTCTATTGGGCAAACTCTAATCCCAAGTTAATTTAAACAATACATACACTCACACAAAATGTTAAAATACTTACGTAGTTTGTTTTAATATAGAGAACTGTACATTTTACAGGATGTATTGATAAAATAGACCCTAGTATACAAGTGAAGATTTGTGCTACCAGTGTCATTTTTAACGTTTCCTCAGATTTCAGTCATGAATTTTATCTAGATAAAGCCTGTGATTATGATGTAAAGTATTAAGTGAGACAGCAAATAAAAATGAATTCATTTAAAAATATATACCTTCTCATACCAAATTCTGCCATAATTCTTATATCCTACCATTAATGTTATTTATTTAGAATAATAATCTTTTTACTAAGCATTCCATCTCTCCTGCAGTTTTCACAGACGCTAAGGGTTTGACTGTTATTTGGCAAGTCTGGTTTTCATTCAATTAACGTAACAAACAGCAACTTGCAGAATGAAAAATGTAATCAATATATGTTTAACTACATTAGCTAATTTAATTTTCTAAATTGTTGTTGGTAGAGTCTTACCAAAATAACAGTGTAAACAAGACACAGATATAAAAATACAATATATGCAAAAGCTTAGCAATAAGTAAAACAAATACACTCACACAAAATGTAATGATACAGAAGTTAAATAAAGTTTATATATACAGTATTTATTACACGGCTTGCTGGAATGCTTGATTCTGATTGGTCAGTTGAGACATTCGCAGGTCCGTTATTTTCCGATAATGACCGCTCCAAAGTAATAATGCATAGCCGGCACTACTTCTATGTTTAATATCC
>JABFDZ020000097.1:26357874-26374291 GCA_019775955.2 Pollimyrus isidori
CCAGTGGGCAGGAAGAGGGAGTCCAGTGGGCAGGAAGAGGGAGTCCAGTGGGCAGGAAGAGGGAGTCCAGTGGGCAGGAAGAGGGAGTCCAGTGGGCAGTTCCCATGCGTGGACAGCGATGCAAAGAGACATCTTGGAAAGGTGGGCAAATGCCGCAAATGACTCCCCCCTCCCCACCACCATTACTTCCTTTAGCCTCCATTAACCTGTCACTTTCTTTTGCAGCAGAATGTGCATGGAGGGGGGGGCCATTCATTCTGACACTATCATGGCCTGTCACATGCAGTAACAGTTCAGAGGAGGCCAATAGGAATACCCCCAGAGATGACAAGTCTAGGAGCCATCAGGGCCATTACGTATCCATCCTGCAGAGGGACCAGGACCGAGGTTTACAAACAAAACTGTCATGATGAGCTGAAGGACTTCCAGCAGAGGTACTGTTACAAATGACTGCTGGGCCAGTAGATGCTTTCCTGATCAACACACTACAGAGCAGAGCATAAAGCATGCGATTAGCACACAAGGAGCCCCTGTACATTTTTAGGGGGAAACATGCCCCTTGGTCTCATAAACAAAACAGATTGTTTACTCTCTGGGTTCTCTCTTTAGTTCTAGGTTAAGCCTCTAAGACAACTTTTGACTGCCATCAGCTGAGAATATATATATGCACACATATATAATGTAACATTCTGGATGGAAAACCACAAAATTGAGCTTCATTGCTTATATACTTTATGCTTCAGTACCATTAAATATTGAAAGGACTTAAAAAAACAAAATCCAGACTAGAAAAAACAAAATAATTTTCAATCTGGGGAAAACAGCAAATGACCACAAGTTTCGACCCTTTAAACTGATATATTTCAATGGATGTGTGATGTCGACATCTGTGAAGTCTTCTTTTCCACAGAGCTAGTGGGAGGAACAGATTGATAAACTGAGGTAGTTTTGGCTCACGTGGACTGTTATTGGTTGTCAAGGCACATTCCACGGAGTAACATATGAGTTGTCACGGTATCAAAAGAAGCAGCTCAGGTCTCATTAGGAGAACCTGACTCCGCTTCAGATACTCACCGAGCAACTTAATTCTGCGACTTCCACCTGGAGGAGAGCCACGAGGATACCTAGGCACGTCATGCATGTGTGTAAACGGGTTTTCTGTAGTATCAGCCATTACCAAACTTCAATACTGCATAAATGTAGTCACAGAACACAAATATAGCTGCCAAAAACACTCAGGACCTTTCTAGTTATACTGAAAATATAAGAAAGTTTAAATTTCAAGATAGCTTATCATGTAATAATGCAAACTTTTTAAGGTTATACTGATTTTGCATATAGAACAGTCTGGCTTATAAAAAATAATAACCAGATGGAAATGAATGTCGTCTACTTCCACTTCAGGTGGCAAAATCAATAGGATGTTCTTTCAAACAGTAATATCCGGAGCAAATGCCCAAACATGATGCTGATTATTTTCTTCCAAAAACACTGCTATGTTTTCTAGTGGCAGGATACAAATGTCACTCCAACATTCATTTAATCTGTGCTAAAAGGTCACCAGAAATAACAGAAGAAAAGAGTTATATTCATTTGTTCAAGTTCAATGAAAATGCCCATTACCCACTTGTTAAGCTGCCTCATTCGGAACAAGAATAAAAAAAAAACTTAATTCCCTCACTGCCCTCTCATGAATAAAACTCCAATGCAACTATACTGCCATACTGTAAATTGATAAAAACAAAAACAAATCAAATTTTAAAATATGGAATGGCTTCAAAATAATGAAGTGCCATTCTCCATGTGGGCAAAACTACTGAGCTGATCATTACCAGGTTACTTAATTAATGAGGGTAATACAGTCACAGAGATTATGATTATGCAATATACATGTAAATAGGCTGATATCTGACGGAAAGAGGTTACAAAGGGAGCAAGAGGAAAAATAAATGGAGCCACCTCTGCTTATCAGATAGGATGATTACGCCAATTGAGTCTCCGCTATCATCTATGCCAAAGCGTATACATATCTACACAGCCATTCCATAAAGTACAAAGTGACAAGGGTGAAGAATGAGGATGTGATGAGCTTAAACACACTAATCTGGTTGAAGGATGCCATAAAGCCATAATCCAATGGGAGCAAGGACCAAGTAATAAACCACATTCAACTGGATTGATTATTTATTAGTTAGTTTGCATGTTTTTTTCATTACTTTTTATTTCCACAGCGCACGAAAATAAACAGCAATGCAAATCGAGAGAGGCCATTCAGTCCGTTTTGTTCATTTGCATGCAAACCCAACAAATGTCACTATGAATCACACAGCAATGAGAGGACTTGAATTGGTTACTATATGCTTATAACTGAATGTGACAAAAGTGAAAAGCTGTTGGACTCCATCCTCCAAAACAACCCCTGATTCTGGGAAGAAACCAAACTGTTTACAGAAAAGCACACTTTGCTAAATGCCTGTGAAATTCCTTCCATTCGATACAAATAATGCATCTTCTCAAGCCTATCATTATATGATCAGGTGTGAAAAACACCAAATAGGAAAAAGGGGATTCTAATAAAAAAAGTGCACACACCTCAAACCTAGAGAGGCTTCTCATCAGACACCAAATCTAAAACATCACAAGTTAGCCACAAAACATTTCAGTTTAAGATGAAGCCGCCGAGAAAAATATTAAATTAAATAAACCAACCTGATGTTATATTTGGATTGCAAAAAGTTCATTAAATGTGTTACTTCGTATGCAACAACAATCCAGAAGTTAATTGTTAATCAATCATAAATAATGTATAGGAAGAAAACGAATTTCCCCCAGACATTGAAGTTGGCAGTGTGACAATAAGATCATTGACTTGATGATAAAGATCATTAACAAACACATAAACATGCATGGATCTCCAGTACGACAAAGTGTAACAAATAAAAAAAGGGTGCGATTTGAACTGAAAGCCAGACAACACACAGATATCTGCAAAGTGTGTCTATTTAAACATATCCCAGAATAACACAATTACTACAGTAATATCCAATATGTAATAAGACATAAATGTGTTCTCATAGTCTCTCAGATTGCCTATCATAGCGCCTGACATAAACAACATAGCAATGCTCCGTAAAAGTTTCTACTTGATGATTCTGTTATGTAACCAACATAAGCTGTCATTGCCAAGAACTCATTAGTCCATATGGATGCATTTACATTGGCCAAAACTTTTTTTAAATAAATATAAAACATGCACCTTAGGCCAAAAAGAAGCATGCATCAGCCAAAAGCAATACAAGAAAGATCCTAGAAAACCAAATCTGTTATTCTCATCTTATTCTTAGTATCCTCAGCAGTCCATACTACTTTGTGTGGCATAATTCAGTGGTTAGTTACCATACATAGTAGTTCACTGTAATGATCATACTGCACAATAGTGTCTAGTGTTATACTGTATGTGTCCTTAAGTGTCCTGCTTCTAAGGGAAGGTTTGCAGCTACTTTTTGACCCCATCTGACCAGATACACATCAGTTAAATCAGTCGAGCGGTCAGTGCTGTCACCTTGGGAACACTCCTGTCATTTATTCCATGTCTTTGAGTCACGATATGCGATGTTCTGTCATAGTGTTTCCCCCGATTCAGAAGTACGCAAACTGACCCTACACTCCTTCCGATCTAAAGAGAGGATTTTATTTACAACTGAAGTATAGTATTACAGACTGGAATATCATTATTCTCAAATGGTTTCAATCAAAATAGTTTTGTAGACGACTTAGTGTACCTTGGGATCACTGGCAGAAGGTATCATGGAAAGCCCCTCGTTCCCCCTGACCGGAGATGACCGCCATGTGTATCAAAAGCTTGTGGATTCTCATTGTGAGATTCACAGCTCCCTGCAGCTCACACAGACTGTGCTGGCCGAGGAGGCGGAAAGCAGCGCTAACAAAGATGGAAATCCACTAGACATCTCTTGTCCACCACAGGAGAGCACAAGTATGCTTTCTCCATGAAAATAGCAGGTTGAATATAAGGTGGTCGTTCAGCGAAACAAATGCAAATGTTATGAAATAACTGAATTAATAATATTTTACTAAAATCATGAGGAGTATTACAAAAAACTGGAGCTCTATGTAGCACAATTTTTATGTGCTTTCATGTAAACGTTAAATTTAAATTTCATGATAATGCAAGGTAAGGTTCACAGGGTAATATAAGGTGACGTCATATAAACTGAAATTAACATTAAGTTGGATTTAAGGACAAGCAGCAACATGCTCCACAGAACAGCTCATAACTGTTTGTATTGTTAGTGTTAAAGAAAAACTACCGTTACCTATAATGTGCACCTGCATGTGCCCAAAGGACTCATAAAACACTGATATTCACATATTCAAAGCCGTTTTATACCTGATAACGCTTATTTTCAGTGCGACTGTACACAATAGAGAGAGAGCGTGAGAGAGAGAAAAAACAGAAAAACTCTCCACGGATCAGTAGGCAGATTCTGAAAGCTTCATCAAAGCGACGTTAGCAGAACAAAATAACAGAGATTCAAAGGCATTAAGTGGGGCGTGCTTGGAGCCCAGACGCATTGCTGCCTCACTTGCATCGTGTGGCTATGATGTATTCCCTGAGACCAGCTGCTGCATGCGTGCTATAAAACTGTTCGTCCCCTCACTGCGGCTGCGCATCCCATCTGGCCCCGTGCCTGCGCACCCTCTGCAAATGCGGTATTACCTCGAGACTTATTAGGTACCTGTATCGTCTTGGGCACTTATACCAAGATAACTATAATCTAGTCTTATCACTCACAGACAAAAGCTCTGGGTCCAAAAGGCCAATGCAATCTATCTCTGTCAGATGTGTTAAGAAAATTACCTGTCAAAAATATCATGGTTGAGATCCTGTGATTAAACAATATGTAACAAAAATACCCAAAGGGTACTAAAAACAGTAAAAAGAAAAATAAATAAAAAATACTAGATCAAGACAAAACCTTTGGGTTTCATGGTTTCATTTGGATTTAAATTAAGCTGATCTTGTCATTTATAAACCCGATGTGCTCTCTTTGTATACATTTTCTTGAATACAAATGCACAGGTTCATTTTTTTATTATTATTTCATTGATGACATACATATGAATGTGAATACACTGTCATGTGAATTTATACCAAGCAATCTTTAAATACAGCTCTCGCTGGAAAGAGGACCAAAACAGCTGGTGATTCAGGGAAGGGATTTCCCCACAGTAGTGCTAAAACACAGCTAATAGCCCTTCTTCAAGAAAGAGCAAGGTGACCAGCAGTGTCTCACTGGCTCTTTGACCACTACAGCCCATGAAAGATACTTGTAGCACTAATTCCTTACTTGTCACAATAGAAGAGTGCTTGATCTTAAGGTGTAAAGAAGGAATTTTAGGAAGCCCGGAATTTAAGCTTAGTATCAAAATACCCTCAATACCTTGCCCTCGTTTTGTCCATGTTCATAATCTCAGATGTTTTCAAAGGTTGTTTTCATATTAAAGATTTCATGGCTAAACAAGACGACATGCAATGAACCTCCTAAATCAGCAGAATAAAATATCGTATGCAAAAAAATAACTTCTATACAATACTCGTTTAAGTAAAATGCTGTTGCTAGATATGGTTTGACATTAGGTGCAGTCTGACATGATTGACACAATGTTAATTATACTGTAAATTAATCATGTTAAATTGGGCAGTAATCTACTGTATTGCCTTTCTGTATAAAGTATGTTTCTTCCAGTCAGCAGAAATTTTTCAGTTTTGCACTGCACCACCGAGTTCTGGTCAGCTATTTAATATTGCACTTCATGAAATTTTATCTGCCGCAGTATAAACAAATAAATGTTTAATTCCCAAAGGATCAAAAATGTAGACTGCTTAACATTTGTCAAACAGCCCATTCTGTGATATTTGAGAAATAGCTCGTTCTCAGACTATTGTGAAATCAGTCGTCATCATCAGAAAGCAGCATTTACAGTCACCGCAGTATCTCAGGGGTCAGGTAGACCAGGAGCTACACTGAGAGGAAGCTTAGAGAAGCTGGAAAAAAGTCCAGAGGTAAAGACTTAAAAAAATAGTAATAAGGTCCTGGTCCATACATATTTGTAGCCACTTCCGATTCAATTGTTTTTTTCCTCTATTCTACATTTGTATTTCATTTTATTATAGAAGATAATAGTTATTTGATATTTGGCAAGCTTTGCACATTCTACAGCCTGACTAGGTATGAAATTGTATACATTACCAAAATGAAAGTGTGTTTATTTCTTTATGTACTGCATTTGAAAAATAGCTTCATTAACAGTAATATTGTTTTACTTGCTTATACTTTTACTTTTTCCTCAGGTACTTGTGTGTTGCTATCTTCGCCCCAACTAGTTATTTGTCCATTGACTGAAAAAGAAAAATTATTCAGAGACTCAGTCTCTTGGTAGCTGCAGTCAAATGCAACAAATGTTCTTGGGCATAAGGATACTCGCCATTTATTTTAATTCAGATTTTCATTAAAGACTTATCTGCTTGATCGATGAAGCATGGCACTATTAATGTAAAAGCAGACAGGCAATAGGTTCTAACTCACATGATATTTGTATCTAACGTTTATGGAATCTGTACAGAACCTGGGGAGATTAACTCCCAAGTGTATGCCTTATAAATACAAATTCACTCTGCCACATTGCAAGCTCTCTGCCCCAACGGAGGGCTATGTGATGCATTCACTACTTTTATTCCTAGAGATTAGATCGAGCACATGAACTTAGGAGTAGATATCTCTGTTACCATATCTCTGCTACTCAAATCATTGTTATTTCTGACCTATTACAATGCCTCACATTTAAATTAGTTTTGATATGTGAACAATCCAGGGGTCTAATGATTCAACCAGGTTCTCCCATATTCTGAATTGACTTCACCTTGGTTGCGTACTGAAACTATGCAGCAATTTTGCTTTGAGTGGAACTTTTTCTATAATAATAATAATAATAATATGCATTACAGTTAGATGCATTGCGACCTCTCACCCGGGTGCACAAACTAGAACAGCCTCCGTGACGACACACCTTTTCCCTTATTGGCTGAAGAGGTTAGTTACACGCATGACGTTTGTATCCCAGACAGTTCTGATGCGTAATCTGCTTTTTCTCCCGAATATCACGTGAAGCAGTGATAACTGGTTTCCAGTTAATTTACCTGGTCAAATAAAGTTTAAGTAAATTACATAAATGCTCTAATAGTACACATAAGTTAGTGGCTTATTTATTGTTAGTTACTGAAATATTGCACTGCTTTATTTGGTTAATTGTCCAGTCTGTGAAGGCCGCATTCAAGTAAGAATTGTATTGTAGTATGACTAATTTCCTGGCACGTACAATTTATATTAGGTCTGCATTCATGGTTCGACTTCTGATATTCAGATCAAGTTCTAAGTCAAACTGGTTTGTCCGACTTTCAAGAAATTCAAGTTCTAGTGAGTTCAAGAACCAAGTTTCCACTGTATATATATCTATATCTATGTATATATCTATAGGTTTGAATATCAGATGATAAATTTACAGGAGTTTGCTGTATGAGAGTGGTAAACTTTTAACAGCAAAGACATATTTTAAATTACTTAGATGCAACAACAAGTACAGGGTAAATACCCTGCACGGGAATGAAGTACAGAATTTTTTCATAATGAAAAGCTATAATTACTGGCAGCATTAGGCCACTATATTATGAATTGGCTATTACAGTATTGTAAGGCTTTTTCCTCCTTCTTCTGTCACGGCCATTACACTAGCTTTCTGTCCCCTTCCCATGTGCATAATGACCAGCTCATTAAAGAGCTGGAATTGCTAGGAGTGTGTCTAATAATGAGGGTGGTGTGTCTCTTTGCACACCAGAAAAAACAGCGAAAAAGATTTTTTAAGAAATGGTTTCCCTGTTGTTTAAGGGCATGTTTCAGATTAACAGTGAAGTATATATTGTAATGTATAAAATTTTAATTTGATCACTAAACACTGAGCGGAAAATATAGGTTCCTGTAGAAAGTTACCATTTAACAGTTTTTATTTTTTTATTTATGTGCCTTGTAGATATATTTAACACTTTGAGAAACATATTTAATATTTTCATGCTGGGTTGGGCCGGTGCACATACGGCACCTTTTTCAAATGAATTTACTGATTTTGTTATAATTACAGTGTTGGTGTTCTATGGGGAATATTTGAAGCCATTAGCACAGTTGCACAATTGAAATTATGCCGTGTACTCTTTGAATGGTTTCTTATGAAATCTTCTATAGTTTCCAATCATAAACCATTAATTTTATCAGATAAGTCTTTTATCAGTTAAAACCTGCGGCTACATTATTGGCCATTATGTAACACATACAGTATGACCAAAACAATGTGATTGTCATTGAAATTGCATCATTCATTTATTCAAGGCTCAGGTCAGAAATGTCCATAACACATAACAGGCCCGTATATTGCCAATATTAAGTGGGGGTGGTGTGCCACTCAGTATGTCAGGACACTGGACTTGCGTTTGGGGACGTGGGTTTGCCATAGGGCCCTTGATCATGGCCCTTAACCCCAACGGCTCCCAAACTCTGTGTGTGTCACTTTCGATAAAAAGTGCTAAATATTTTTTTTAATTTGTGTAATATTCATAATATATCTGTGTGTTTGGGTGGAGATGCTGGAAGAAAACAACAGTATATTTTACTTAAGCTATGCCTGTTTAGCTACACCCGGCACAAAGCCTATGTACCAGTTTTTATTTTACTACTTTTTCATTTATTACATAAACTGTTTTTTTATTCTTGTTAAACATTGGAAAGTTGAGCGAACAACTATAAATGAAAATCAAAATTGAAAAAGTCAAAACAAAACAAGTTTTCTTTATAACATGAAAAGAATATGTAACGGTGCTTGTCTGACATCCTATTGACTGTTTGTGTAGTGATGACATTCCCAGCTATCCTTAACGCACTAGCTCCCTTCTTTATCCCATGAAACACAGCAGAATTCAATGCCTCTTGCAGAAAGAATATCTTGATTGCCTCTCCTCTGTTTGTAACTGCTATAGGAGGTTACTTAGGTGAATCGAAGATATGACATTTTCATGCTAATAATCAATGTTTTCAAATGGTGAACATACTGTAAATATATTTGTTAGCAAAAAATATTGAGTGTATTTTCAGTAAATGTTGAGAGTAACACGCAAATGTAGAAAACACTCAGTGTGTGCTAAAGTATTTGATTTGTAGTGTATGTGTCCACCTCAACCAAATGTTTACACACTGAGGAGAGAAGATGGAGGCCTTAATATGGTGCGGATCATAAGATTCATTATTGCTGTATCCTTTTTTCAGCACATGGTATGAAACTAAAGATACTTTATCGTTCAGCCAATATGTATACGCCGTGAAACATCTGACTGGCATGTACCTTTCACCCAGAGATTCCTCATATACAGTACTAAACATAAAGTTAATATCCCTGCTTCCCTTGGCTTCTTCGTAACTGACAGTGGCACTGCATCTTGGACTTGAATTTTCCTATTAATTCACTGTTGACCCTGGCCTGAACCATGATGTCAGCTGAACCTTAATGTAGTGCTTTTACTGAATAACAAGCTGATGTTGACAACATCATCTCTCATATGGCTAACGGCAGAAGTTAGCAAAATGATGCTCAACACTTTGCACAGTTTTGTCCTATTTATGTTTCTCCTGGGAACAAATTTGACTAGCAATTAATGTAATTATGCAAATAGTGAACTATGCAAATAATGACGTATTCCCTAACAATATAATTTATCTCCAGAAATAAATTCTGGTATTACCTTAAAAAGTAGTTGTGACATAAGGAAGGATGGTCATTCTGGACCATTATCACAGCCCATGGTAGGTCCTTGTGTGTGTAAATGTGTGCGCTTTGACAGACTGGCATCTCATCCAGAGTATATTTTGCATCCTGACATATGGTCCAGGTTCATCACAACACTGGACTGATTAAGTGGTTACAGATAGAGATGTTTAGCTGAAGAGCTTTGGAAAACTGTCACATACAGTGAAGGAATTTGTAATTCAAGGGAAAGTCAAAATAAATCACATTAATACACATGTTGCTCAAAAAGAGGGGAAAAAACATCAATGTAATGTAAACAGATATAAACAGAAATCAAGACTAAATCTAGTCATTTCAAACTGAAATCAACTCAAAATGTAACATTTCTTTGACAAATAAATGAAAGAAGAAAGGTATGTAATTTATTGGGAAGCTAAATTTGTGTCAACCTGCCATCTGTGTACGTGTCATTTATATTATTGAATTTCAATGCTAAAATTTGAAAATCGTCAAGAAGTAAAGTACATAGATTAACAAATACACACAAATTGTTATTATTTGAAAAGATATTTTATATCTTCACAACTGTTTAAGGAGACAACTTGATTCTTAAATAAAAATACTCTGCAATTAGCGTACAAATGAAACTAACCTGGAAGCACGTGGGAAAATTGAATATTATTTACTAAATGTAACCAAATATAACATCAATATTATTCTTAAAGAGCCTCTAAGTCACAATTAACATAAAGTATATGCATGGCCCACATGACTGTGGTGAAGAAAAGCACCAGCATATGGCGGGTGGGTGTCTGCGCTGTCACATGGGGCTTAAATGTGTTCTATTCGTAAGGCCAGTTAATGAGAACAAATAAACAGGGACTGAACCTGCTGGGCTGTGCAGCCATACAGAAAAGCAGAAAGAGGAACGCTGCTCTGCCAGCAGCTGAGGAAAGGATTTCCTTAATAGAATCCATCCTGTACTGGGAGCAATATAATATGAGTGGGTGTAGAAAAACATGACAAGTTGAACTAGGTTTTTTTTTTTTTGTTTTTTTTTAAAAAAACCTTTTTTTTATATGCTCTTGTCATGAATCAAAACTTCCTAAATAAGAGCTAGAACTGATTATGTTCTATCAGCGCTAAAGTCGTGCTATTGTCTTTTTCCCTCAGCCATAGTTCACTGGTGCATGTAGCTGTACCGTCCTTAATTTACTGACGGCAATCCCTCTCTCTTCTTATTGTTTATCCACTGCAGGATGGTTGGAGGACCTGGAGCCTATCCTACACAAGTGCATGGGACAGGGGTATATCCGGGGCAGGGGTATATCCGGGACAGAATGCCAATCTTTTGCAGGGTATACACACACACACACACACACACACACACACACACAATTTTGTAATGATATCTTTATGGGGACTCTCCATTCATTTCTATGGGAAAAACTCTAATCCCCACATGATAACCTTAAACCCTATATAGCCCTAACTTTAGCCATAAGTAACCAAACAAAATACGAGGCTTTTTTTGTATTGTTATTGCATTCACAGATTTCTGTGGGGACCCGAATAATGGTCCCCAAAACATTAAAAGAACTGGCTTTTATTACATTGTGAGTAACATTCAGCCACCACAACATAACATAAACATAATCTCCCCCCCTGCGCGCACACACACCCATGCGACGGGCAAATCAGAGACGCCGGTTCACCTAACTGTATGCCTCTGGACTGCAGAAGGAAACCCCTCTGGACAAGGGAGAGCAGGCACTGGGCCGAGATCCAGCAGTGTTACACATGCTTATTAGTTGTAGCTTAACTTTTCACTAGACTATTTTTTTTATATTTTACTGTAGGAGCACATTTTGCAATACGTGATAGTGATACTCAGTTTTAATTGAGTAATCGGATTCCCAATAGACACATCAATAAACAAAACTGCATTGCCACAAGAGGTGACCGCAATATCCACATAATAAGTATGTATTGTACATCTTTTTGAAAATACATTAGCTGTCATTGTTGATTCACCACTGAAGTCTAAATGGAACACATCTTATTCGAAAAAAGTGCTTCAAAAGTCAAACACTGGGGGTGGGGTGGCCACTAATTGCTTTTTACAATAACCTTCTGAAACACAAACCTATTTCTCATTTCTGAGGGAAGAAAATTAAAAAGAAAAAAAAAACAGAACCTAGCTTTAATACTGTATTTGGCTGTTGTTATGTTTAATGAATATATATTTTCACAGGACTGCCAAATCCTGAAGCCAAACTTAACAATAGAGCAATCATTCTCAGACTGTTATGCACATTTGTCTCCAGCCTGGCATCCAGCATTACATATACTAAGAAGTTTGTTACTGGCTGTTTCCAAGAAAAAAGCGAAAAATAATAAATAAAAAAAAGTCTTCAACATACAAAGCAGAAGGGCAATTAAATCCAATGAATGTACAGTCAGATGCAGTCAAGATATTTTTCTCATGGTTGAGTTCTTGTAGAAGGAAAAAACTGCTTAGCAAAATATCAAACAATCCGTCAGCCTGTAAGATCAATAATCATATGTTTTACAACAACTTGTCTTGAGGGATGACAAGGTCTACCTGGTTCGTGACGTGTATAACTGAAGCCTTTTATCTTTAAAATAAGAAATAGTTTTTTATCCAGCTTACAATGGGTCTATGTTACTTTCAATGCGGCATATCCTATGTGTAAAAAACAAGATGGTACCAACAATGATGGTACCAACTATGTTTTTCATCAGTTTTATTTTAGTTGTCACCTGCAACAAATATGTATTCCTGTGCTTTTCAAGCAGCAAAACTCGCATCAAATTCACAATCAAGAAATTTTATGCGGGTATTACTAATACAGAATAGCAATTATAGTTCCGTGTAAATCCAAAATTTTTATTATATGGACATGATCAAAGTAATTTCTGTTATTTACCATTTGAAAGAACACATACACAGAACATAAGATTAGCTACAGTAAAGGAATGAGAATGAATGAAAACCAGCATGAGCATACACCCCTCCAGACTACAATCAGACACCTGCATTAAAATAATGTAATCAATCCTGCAACGAGTTTAATAAAATAACCTGTGTAGTCCTTAAAAATAGCCTCCTGTACCTTTAAGGACATGACAAGGGCAACTGAGCCCACAGTGCAATTACATATAGCTAATTGAAAAATGTTAATCTTGTCATATTAAGGAGCAGACAGGGTTAAATTGGTAAAATTGCAATTCATTGAGGGGCTTATCTCTTGTTGGAATGAACCAGATGATTAATCCATAATATTCTCTAGGGAATTACAGAATATCAGCAATTAAATTAACAACTACAAAGTTTATGCTTTGAGATTTCAAAAATAGAAGATAGAGGCTTCGGTTTTTCAGAAATTCATCTTATTGCATTTCCCTCCTTATCAAGCCTCAGCCATTATATTGGTCAGTCTCTAAATTGCTCTGTTTAGTGAGTGTACAATGTGTGTATGTATGAGGGGCAGAGTAATTTATTATTAAACTGTCTAGTGAAATATATGTAGTTCCCAGTCAATTTTATGAAGCTAAACACTAACACAAAAGCAATCAGGGAAGTTTTCAAGGTTTCAAGCACATGTTATGATAAAAAATGTATCTAATCACACATTTCCAACAATAATAAAAAACTGTACACATACGAAATAAATAAACAAGGCTTAACTATAATACAAAAGAGCATGACAGAGAAGCAAAAATGTAGCTACTTTTCTCATTAGACATTCACAACTCTATGGAGCCTTATAACAATCATTAACACATGACATTATCCATCCATATTCCAGCGGATCTATGGCAGGGCCACAGTGAGCCTGAGTCACTCCCCAGGAAGCACTGGATATAAGGCAGGGGACCATCACAAGGCACACGCTCACACACTGTGGCTAATTTAAGGTCACCAATTGATATTGAGACCTCCAGAAAATTTGGAAACCTGGAAATGTCTGGAACCTCATTTAATACACACATAAGCAGGCCATCTTCCAGGCTGATACAATCAGATACAATTATGCATTGTATACATGTATTCAGGCATGCATGCACACTATCAGTCTCACTGGCATTCTAAAGATTCAGAGGTCTTTTTGGTTTACAAGGCCAGTGGTGTTAATACAGTAGACCTCCACCCAACTTGCCTGCCATTCCTGTAGGATCATGTCAGCAAGGTAAAGGCACACTTCACAGCTCTCCAGATCCAGCTAATGGCAATGCTTTTTCACTGCTGTGAATTTAATTAGGTCATAATTCTGTCACTAGCTCTTAAAATATTTATTTTCTGAGAGTGCAGTTCCTTGATTTTAAAAATTAATATAAGGCGAATGAAGATATTTAATGGCTAAACTAGCAAATTATTAGAGATAAAAAGTGTTTGTATTTTTAATGAGTTGAAAAAGCACTTTGATATCAAAGAACAAAAGGCACATTTGCAATGTGCTGTTAATTGGATTTTAGAGTGTACTCTGCTATATGCAAGACATCAAGGACCATTACAGCAGCAGTGGTCCTTAAATCGCAGTATTGACCAGGTAGTCTGGGGTGGAAGCCAGTTCCACCGTCTTAAGATAAACCAATTTTAACATGAATGTTACTATCAGTAGCAGTTTGCCCATTTTGTGTAGTGATGCGTATCCCTCTAGCTACAAGCCCAAAACGTGCCAGCAGCTCTCAGGCCGACCAGAGATACTACACCACCCATCTTTACATCTGATTGGCTATTGAAACATTGCATAAATATTTATTAGAAGAGTGCATGCTGATTTGTCATACATTACAGCCTCTCTTTCATGAGGAGTTATTTAATTCATTGGGGGTAATTCATTTTAAGCAGCACTTAATTTTCCATAATAAAACATTAAAAGTTTTAAAGGAAAGCAGTGTATAAGTATCAACATAAGCTATGTATTTTCCATTATGCCCATAACACTGATACACATTTCAGTCATTTGTATCATTACACTAAACACAGATCTCTCAATATTTACGGAGAAAAACACGCTAATTTCTTTTATTCAAATAATTACATGTGTGTAATTGACCAATGAAATCTCTAATAAAATATACAAAAAGCACTTCAAAAGAAATAAAATATGAAAAGATCAGACTCATTTTAGTGGAAAAATAAATATAATAATTATTCCGAATTTTTCATGTTCATCTGGGGGGGGGGGGTGTTAACCATAAGCATGTAAAATTCTTCTATGCCGTCTCGTTTACAGGGGTTTGTATGTGATGCAGTTACCAAATACCAGATAGTACAATGTAAAACAACACGAGAAGACAAATTATCTGAATATGTGAATTCATCAGCATGATGATGAAATGCTTGCATCGGCATGTTAGAGCGATGACAGAAGCACAAAACGATTAAGGAGTGACAATCAAGTCAGCAGCTTCCCGTAATGTGTCAAGTGAGAATTCAAACCTTCAGCACAAATAGACATTTGCTCACACTTCTTCAACTTCATTTATAAATATGGAAAAATGTATATTATATATGTATGAGAAGAGAATGTGTAAAAACAAGAATAACAGAACATATTCATTCTTTTTTCAGATGTAATTAAAACATGCACTATATAAACAATTGTCGTTATCTAAAGTTGCCTCACTTGATAAAATGATCACTACTACTAAACTCAATAACGTATTGAAAATTAGCAGCAGGATACTAATTTCCATAAGCTATGCAAGGCTCTGCACAGGAGCACGAGAATAACTGCATACAATACTACCAGGTGCACTGATTCAACATAAGTGGTCATCCGAGGAACAACCGCTTATGAAAACTCAAAAGCTTGTATCAAACATAGTGTGTTTACTATAGCACTTAAATCAAATGATTCATTGGTCTATTTCATATACATTTTTTTAAAGATCACTATTCTTGGCCATGCTGGATGGTAAACATCTGTTCCATTTTTCAGTGAGATAAATGAATTCCCATCATAGTGTATTGTGGTGTACCTCATCCATTTGGAGCGACCATTTACCCAGCTCACATCAGACTACTCCGGAGCCCCTCCCTGGAAGCACAGGAAAAATCCCAGATGGGATGTGGTATTATAAGACTTACAACAGGTAAGAATTTTTTCCTCTTGTTTCTATAATAATGCAGAAACCCAAAGATTTGTGGGGACTGGTTCGCTCTTTAAAGCCTATATAGTTTAAGCATTGTGATCATATGCGAATTTGTTCAATTAGGAAACAGATATAATGTAATATTTTATGTTGATATCTTACTTATTTTGTAATGTACCTTTGAAGATTTAATACTTTTTAATCACACCTTCTGTATATTAAAAATAAATGTAATAAAATCTAGGAAAATGCTTTGTATATGAATGCTGTTCTGGCGCTCTGGGAATGAAGATTTACGTAAATAAAATTTTCAATACAACAGCACTTGAGGACAGATGGTCTGTTTTAGATACACAAGAGACCCACAACATACATTTTTTTTACACCATTATTATTTTGATTGTACTGTCTTGGCCACTGGCTG
>JABFDZ020000097.1:26387686-26408548 GCA_019775955.2 Pollimyrus isidori
CCCCCCCCCCCCCCCCCCCCCCCCCCCCCCCCCCCCCCCCCCCCCCCCCCCCCCCCCCCCCCCCCCCCCCGCCACACCAAAGCATCAGCTTTGGGTAAAATGTGCAGAAAACAATTTGTCACAAAAATAAGCTGCCTGCCAATGATTTTGTCACAGAGACACCAGTAATCCAGGGAGGTCTGCCAACATTTGGGCGTCTTTTAGACCGTGCTTCTTCTTATAAGCTTTTAATGTTTAATGTCAGTTCCCTAAACTTCATCATGTTTAAATTGAGCTTGATTTCTTCATGTCATGAAATTGGTGTTAATTAGACTACTATAAAATTTCAAAGCCTAGGTGCACCTGAGGAAACACAAAGACAAAAATGTGCTGCGACTAACACACTAAAAATCCACAAAGTTTACTACACACACACACACACACACACATAAAACCATTAATCCATATCCTTCTTATGACAGGAGTCACAAACGCAACAGGACATAATACACTTAAAAACGAAGGGAAAAAAATCTGATTTTACGTATTTTCCACATGGTATTATGGTTTTTGTCCCTGAATGAAAACTTGGCTGTTTTCTCATTTATTTGGTGCTCAAGGTAATGTTCAGATATGGAAACAACCAGTGAAAGGGATATTTAGTGTCAACTGTTTACAATTTTGGCAAAGAATCAGACATTATTTGGGCCAGGTCTGCCCAATATAGATCGGAATAATTTGGCCACCCTCTGTCTTCTGGCTAAATAGCATTTGAATTTAAAAATCAGCACTCACACACATGGGTCTGTTACTGTAGGCCATGACTAAGGAAAAAATTCAATACTTTTACACAAGGAAAAAAGAGATCTGAGGTAAGTTAACTGGGTTTTCACATGGAAACGCAATTACGTATTTGGCATTTCAAATAATTTCTTCTGAGGCACAAGGTAAGGGGTAAAACATGTCCTGTCAACATCAAACATCAACTATCTGACAGTTTTGACAGATTTGCTTAATGAGTTGTTGAATGATTTAAGATATTTCCACCCATTAATTGTCTAAACAAACAAACTAAAACAAAAGTTCTGGCTCCTCAGTTAAAGTTTTTCTAAAATGGTATCTATCATATTGTATATCTGCTCCTCTGAATTGGATAAGTAGCTGAAAGATGGATGGATGGATTTTCTTTTGAATTTTGTGTAAATCTATGATTGATATTGTAAAAAGATTTATGCTTATGTGGGTTATCTTCTTAAATATTTTTTCAGCAAGTGTGGCTTGACCAAACTTGACATTAGAAGAGCGAAAGAGAATAAATAGGGAGTATCAAAGAAAGGAAAGGGTGAAAATCAATCATCCAGATAAAACGGCTCAGGAGCAGGAGAAGGAGAGGCAGAGATGGAAAAAGAATGTTACAGAAGGGAAGATCAAATGGATTGGAGAGCGAGTGAGAGTGAGAGAGAGAAAAGAATGAAATCATGGGCTGGGAGTTGTTCTTAGTAGAAATGTAGGGAGAACAGGCAACCACAATGATTAAATGGCCACCAAAAGACAGGGCACTGATTACAATGTATGAAAGAAAGGAAGCAGGTTCTTTAGTAGCGGAGGTAGAGCTAGGTTCATAACAAAAAAGGCATTACAGGGAAATCAGACGTCTTAAAGGAAGAACAAAATATACAGTTCTGGAAAACAATTAAGAGACCACTCCATATTTGATTAAAATCTGCATTTTTAAATCCTAGTTTAATCCTGGCTATACTGGCAGAGGCTACATTGTGCTGCAGGCTGCTTCCAAGCTCAAAGTTTCTAAGACGGCTGTACACTAGAATAAGGTGAAGCAGGAGACACTGGGAAAGACCAGAAACCAGCCAGGTAAAGAGCAGAAGTGACTCTCCAATGTCAGGGATGACTGTCAACTTCTCCAGCAGTGCCTCATACAGTACATCGGAGGACCTCAAGTGACCTTCAAAAGGAATGGAAAACATTAAGAAATCTGAAATGCACTGCTAGGACAGTTCGTAACAGGGTCATTGAAGCAGGACCGAAGACCATAAAGCAAGGAAGTAGCCCTTCATCAGTCAGAAGCAGGGAAGAGCCAGACTGGAGTTGCAAAAAAAAACAATGTATACTATAAATTGATAAATTAGTGTAAGTGAAAATTTAGCTGTGATCTGTTAATTTTTTACAGAGGTGTGTGTGTAAACAACAGATTATATAAACAAGTAAACCACACAGGCAGAGACAGCAAAAATATAAAACTCAAAATGATCATTTTCCACCTACTATGACAATGGATATGCTTAAACTGACTCAGGGTAAAGAGAAAAGCCATATTTATTTCCAGAAAGCTTTAGCTTACAAACGTTTCAGCATCTTTAAAACACAGAAATATGCTTAATAGAAGGAGGTGCATCTCACAGATAAAGGGAGTTTGGAACTAGTTACAAACTGAACAACTTGAAATATAGTTCTTTAGGTCAAAGGCGTAAATTTGACTGGAACACTACGGGGGGGGGGGAGGGGGGGGTGGTTGAGGTCCCCGCCCATTACAGGGGAAACATGATTATTGAGGTGGGTTGTATTAGCTGATTTTGATTTATGCGGGGTGGGTTGTAGCGTAATTTACACCCATGCCTCAGGCTAGCACCAATCACAACTTTTTAGAAGCTTTATATAATACATAGTCCTAATAGAAAAGATACAACTTATACTCATTGTTCTATACTTTAAGGTAATTTCACCCCTAAAAATAATTAAGTACATAAATAAGAAATTAGTTCATGGTAGTTCCATATAAAACTGTCATCTTCGCATATCACATGTTTCTCTCCTATATGACACACAGACATTGCTTGAGGGCCCAACAGTGATTTGGTTACTCTGCTGGCTAGGGGTTTTGCGCTGGAGAGCTTTTGGATATCAGCAAAGACTCTTAACCACAGATCCACATTTGGCCCTTGTTGCATCAGATACCATCTGGAATGGGAAGTAAAAGGTCTGTGTAAAACTCTTCCTCCACCTTCAACAGAAAGTGATATCAGGCATATCAAGAAAGGGTAGCAGACAATCATGGCTTACAAGTGACATTCCAGATGGAAGAACTGACAAGCCATCCAGTTGCCTCCATGGTGTTCAGCTGCATCACACAAGAACATAAAACGATAATCTTAGTGTGAGACCATAATATCTACCATGATGTTTCAACACATGGTTGAAAACTAAACTTTTTTAAACTACAGACCACTATTGTGTTTTTCAGGAAGGTCACTTATCTCAAAGTTTTAGCCCTTCTGAGTTCTCCAAACAGTACATGAAACAAAAACGGCATGTCAAGATTATGCAGCTATCAGACAGCCATGAAAATGAGAAGACTGTCAGTTATTGAAGGAGATTAAACAAGCACCAATAGCAGGCACATTAACAGATCACTGCTGGAAATATATCAATAGACAGACTAGTTAGTGATGTATGGTGATTATTGGTGGCTAGCCAAAAACAAAGCGTACACCTTAAACACATTGATGAAGCTTAGTTCTTGTACCCCACAGATCTAATCCTAACTCTCAACAGAAATAACAAAAAAGATGTATCATTTTGGCCAGCTCTATGATGCTCTCATGAAACTCATGGAAAACGCATCACCGTGTCTTTTCAAGGAGTACTAAAGAGATGTACAGTATAGCATTACCCCTAAGGTGACAGGCTTCTGAAAATGGAATCATAAAAAATAGAAACCAGTTCATAATATGTTGAGTTTCAGTCAGTTATTTGACTTCCACACAGAACAGTCTTTCAAATTACATCACAAAGTAAAATGTATATGGTTGACAGTCGCATAGCAATTCACTATCTGTTCTTTATATTTAGCTTTGAGTTCATATAAATAGTGAATTGATAATTTAGGCCAAATTGATGAATTAGGCCGAATTGATTGATTTGCTTTCGTTATTAAATTTTAGTTTAAATATTTTTTTTACAAACAATTATACAAGAACTTTGGATGGAAAGCTAAAATGCATAATTCTCCTTTCAGTTCCATCTGGGACTTCCATAAAAAGCTGCCTTAGACATAACAAGACAAGCGGCATGTAAGGCTCATGTAGGAAAGATGTTACTCGAACACAACATCAAGTTCTTTTGTTGAGTCAACTCAGTAGTATCCTTGGCACTTCCCAAGCTGAATAGGGAACGTGTATAAGTGTGTGCCCTATGACAGACTGAAATCCCATCTAGGTTGTCCACTGCCTTGTACCTAGTGCTTTCTCACAAAAGCCTCAGTATCTAATGACATTGTGTCAGTCAGAAGTGGGCATGGAATAGGGATGGATGAACAGAATAGCTTTTCTAAAAGAAAACCAAAAAAAAAGAAACTGTTCAAGGAGCAAACACTTAAAATGAAGTACCGTCTTCTGGTTATCATCTGTGGGCCCTAGTAACATTCCCTTTCTTATGCGTTACACCTAAAACCAGAAAACTGCTGCATCGTTCTCCTCATTACCTACGAATTTAATTTTACCCCCCACCCTAAAACCAAACACTTAATTTAGACAATGTAGACAGGCCTGAACCTTGGAACGTCACTTAATTAATGTCTAATCACTATAAATGAATGTGGCATCGTCTGATTAGACTGGCTTTGCCGCTTGCTGCATTTTTCCCCCCCACGTAATTGCAGCATATAGTTTATTGCAGCAGGACCTGAACAGTGGGGATTCCAATACACTATACATCAGTTTCTCCATTATTGGATTAGCGGGATGTGGCATCATTACCGCTGCACTTTCATTCCCATCATTGATCGCGTCACTCTTTCTATTTCACAATTAATGCAAGTAGGCCGGATTGATCAATCTTCTGATGAGTCCGGCTGGCCATCGATATATTCTTATGGCTTTGCGCTGCCGATCTGCATGTTTTATTGCTACGGCAAAAGATTTGTCATCCCCGGGAAATGTGACATTCATTTTTTAAAGACTCTACAGTCAAATATTTGAATAGTTGAATGCTGTGAATTAAAATTAGCTATTCAAAGAGAGAACTATATATATATTATTGTTGTTTTTGCAACAACATGCACAAATCCCGGTTTATATAAAAATATGAGCCAAAACAGAAAAACAATGTCAGTAAAGAAATATTTTTGGTGTAACATTATTTTGTATTGAAGTGACTACCAGTTTGGCTATATGGCTGAACTGGAAATATTACTATTGTAGTTATGTTGCTGCACTAATATCATATAATGATGCATAATAATGCTTGTTCTAAACCAAAACAACACACTAAACACTCAAAAATATAGTATATGCAGTAATAATATACAATAATATATAACACAAGGTAGCTGCATGAGTATGTCTATAGTATTTTCTGAAACACAAGGGAAATGCATTTAAAAATTTCACAATGCAGTAAGATTAATTCATTCATTTTGCAGACTGTCGCATACAGGGAATCCGAGAGACAATGGGCAACCTGCATGTTATCTGTGGGTGATTTGGCAACTTCAGTTTACCTCCTCATGATTACGGATGGGGGGGAACCTGGAGGAAACCCCATGACGAAGCAGCAGGAACATGCAAACTCCACACACGCAGAGCTCAGGCAATACAATATGTAGAATAAAAGGCCGCTGTGATACAGGCACATTCAAAGCACACCTGAAGCGCTGATGAAAAACCGTTTTCATAAAGCACAAAGGAGCTTTCGTTAAAAGTCGATCATTCTCTTCATATCAGGAGGGTGACTGTTTGAGAACCGAAGAGACTTGAACCACCGCATCTGGCACTAACAATCACACTACATACAATTTCCCTTAGATTACACATCATGGCCCATCTAATGCTTATGGAAACAGTAACTAAAGCTTGCTTTGCAAGCAGACCAGTGTGATATGGGGATTGCAGAAGGGCCTAGAGTCCTATTTCGGGATTGCCTTTAGAAAGATGGATAAAAATAGGAAGGGAACAGGACAACAAAAACAAACTTTCCAACTAAAGGTAAATTGCCCTTTCAGTGGGATTAGAAAAAAAAAGAAAAGAGTGAGTTGTACTTGTAAGCAGGTCTCTGCGCAGACTAGGGTCTCTGGAGGTGGGTTATGGGTGATATAATGACAGAACACACCAATTATATACAAATACTGGGAGCAAGGGACAGGTGAACAAATCGATACAAACAATTACAGCCACCTGACTCTCCCCCTTTTCACATTGATGCTCAAATCTATAGAACCACCAGTAACTTAGGGGGAAGTATTCCGGTTTGTTCTCCATCAAAGAGATGCTGAATGAGCCATACAGAGAAAAGTGACAAAACAAAGTGATATACCCTCACTCATTTGTGTTAGGTATACCCATATATTGAACAATCGCTTTTGTTTCTGCACTGTGGCACTGTACTGAATATGGACCTGTGTAAAATGGATGAATTGAGGAACTCCTCTTTTCGTGAAGAGAATCTGATGGCCTGTCTGCTTCAATGTGGACCAGTGTTGAACAACCACATAAACAATGTATGTATACCATACCTGCCTATGGATTGTACCAATCAGCTGCACAAGTAAGAACTTTGACACAGTCAGGTTTTCTGAGAGCTTTGTCCTCTCAATGAGCTCTCAATTCCCACAACATTGGTATATTGGCAACAGATATCATTACATCACATATCTAAAGTGACTAAGTGCACTTAAGCTTATTTGTTATATACCCTTTGGGGAACTAAGGAAATAGAAGGAAAAAGCAAAGTGACTAGAGGGGAAAAGTAAGCACACTGGGTATGTTTGGAACAGAGGGAGACTGACTGATATCTCCATACAGTAATGCAACCACACTGAGCCACTAACTATTTGTGAATCATACATACATGCCCTGCAGTTCTGCAAAAAGACAGTTGAGTTTGAAATTTTAAACCACAATAATTTGTCAAATGTTACCACATCCTTCTAGTAGATGCATTCCAATACTTAAACAAAAAAAGGATTTTTTTTTTTCTTATAATCATTTTAATTGCCACAGTGCTATGATTCATCAAATGCCAGGTGCTCATGGAGCTTATTACATGCCAAAGTAAGCATAATTTTAAATCTGCCAGAAAACCTAGCCTTTATTTCCTAAATCTACAGAAATGGAAAGAAATGCAAATAGATTTATGTGGGTGGAATACTTCAAGAGACTCATCAGTTTGGACTAGACCCTTCCATATGGGCTATTATTGACGTACGCCGAAACTTAATGTGTTGGAGCAGAATTTTCACTGACCTTGTCTATTACTTCTGGGGTTTGAGTTCTTACATTTCCATTTCTCACTTCTTTCTGCTAGAAAGTGTTTTCATCAGGTCAATGACTGTGTTAAAGTCTTACATATTTTAAATTCAGAAACAGAAATAGAAGATATGTGACTATATAACGATTTCTGGTGGGTTTTTATTAGTGAAGGATTTACTTGAATAAAATGCCAATTCAGATGATTACAGATAATACTCATTTATTTTCTTAGTTTACAAATTACTATTTTGATAAATGTGCTTAGATGTGTTTAGCACAGTATATGCTCTTCTTGTTTTATGCGATTAATTTTGTGTTTAAATGCTAAAAAAAAACAAAAACATTTAGGTGTAATTTTTTGGAGCCGAGAACAAATTAATTGGTTTTCCATTATTTCTTATTGGGAAAATTTGATCACAACTCAAACTCTTTAGGATTCCATCCAGGGTTCTGAATGGATTAAATCAGAGTTCTGAGGTACCACTGTAGTAAAATATCACCAATGTATGGTGATAAACAGATAAACAGATTAGGTAGTCAGATAACATCTATGAGGATCCTTGTTTCCGCACCATCAGGTACTGCATCTGGAACTGTCAGAATAGGAATGTCAGAGAATGAACTGTAGCAAGCACCAGGGGAAACAGCTGTGTGAATAAGTTAGTGAGTGTGTGTGTGTGTGTGTGTGTGTGTGTGTGTGTGCCTGCGTGTGAGTAAGCAGCTTCTGACCTTTACTGAGAAAGCAGTGACATTACAGGTTGTTCAGGCATCAATACTGGGATTTAGATAATGCGGCTAGGTTCACAGAAAATGCCTCTCTATTTATTGGACATTGTTGTCATCGTTTTAACCACAGGTATGCTTTTGTACTATTAACATTGGTAAAGAAAATGACAAGTATGTCATGTGCTATGTGAAAACAATTATGTTTTCATGGTACTTTTTGCCACTATTCCTTTTTTGTCCTACTTTTACTTATTGAATCGTCCCAAGCATCCAAATAATGACATGGTTTTCTCTCTAATTGCCAGCCTTGCAACATGCTTATAAGGCAAATATTAGGCCTATAATGTTAACTTAAATTTCATGTCACTCATCAGATTTCCATTATTGTGAGTATTCACATTTTTTTGTACTTTAGCTTTCAACATTCATACATATTACAAAACATACAATTTCCTACAAAAGGTATAAAATATTATACAATGAACACAAAAGCAAGTTGTGTCCGAATGATTTTCACGGAACTGACGGGTATCGGGCACGCTAGGAGTAAATGGGGGGTGGAGCAAATGCGAACACAACTTCATTTGTCATTCACTCATTCGTTAGGAATTCAACAATTCTGCTCAGGTATTTGGCACTATTTACATATCAAGTAGCAATTCTGGTTCATACTATTGCGTACTCTAGCGACTCCAGCTGAGATTAGGAGGGCTCATAATTTGGGGTTCACCATTACAACTTTTTCTGTCATAATCCCGATATATGGGCTTTGGGTATCAGCCAATACGGAGTACCAATCTAATACCAGTGATTAATTAAGCTGTAGGCTTTTGCCTCACTGTATGGAAGAGACTGATCATGCTTTAATGTGGAAGGCAACAACAGGCTTAACTTAAACCTTAAAGATTTGCTAAATTTTGTAAAAATCATTAATACTATATTATAAATTAGAGTTTATATACATACAAATCACAATTCAGTCATATATATATTATATGACTGAATTGTTAGATATATACACATATACATACACACATATATATATATATATATATATATACATACACACACACACACACACACACATACTGTACATATACATATATACATATACACACACACACACCTAAAGGATTATTAGGATCACCTGTTCAATTTCTCATTAATGCAATTATCTAATCAACCAATCACATGGCAGTTGTTTCAATGCATTTAGGGGTGTGGTCCTGGTCAATACAATTTCTTGAACTCCAAACTGAATGTCAGAATGGTGATTTAAGCAATTTTGAGCGTGACATGGTTGTTGGTGCCAGACGGGCTGGTCTGAGTATTTCACAATCTGCTCGGTTACTGGGATTTTCACGCAGAACCATTTCTAGGGTTTACAAAGAATGGTGTGAAAAAGGAAAAACATCCAGTATGTGGGAGTCCTGTGCGCGAAAATGCCTTATTGATGCTAGATGCAGTTGATGTTGATGTTGATGCAGCAAAGCATTTATGAAGCCGCAACACGCACAACCTAAAAATGTTGCCTGGTCTGATGAGTCTCGATTTCTGTTGAGACATTCAAATGGTAGAGTCAGAATTTGGCGTAAACAGAATGAGAACATGGATCCATCATGCCTTGTTACGACTGTGCAGGCTGGTGGTGGTGTAATGCTGTGGGGGATGTTTTCTTGGCACACTTTAGGCCCCTTAGTGCCAACTGGGCATCATTTAAATGCCACGGGCTACCTGAGCATTGTTTCTGACCATGTCCATCCCTTTATGACCGCCATGTACCCATCCTCTGATGGCTACTTCCAGCAAGATAATGCACCATGTCAAAAAGCTCGAATCATTTCAGATTGGTTTCTTGAACATGACAATGAGTTCACTGTACTAAAATGGCCGCCACAGTCACCAGATCTCAACCCAATATAGTCTCTTTGGGATGTGGTGGAACGGGAGCTTCGTGCCCTGGAGGTGCAAAATGCTATCCTATTAATATGGGCCAAAATTTCTAAAGAATGCTTTCAGCACCTTGTTGAAGCAATGCCACGTAGAATTAAGGCAGTTCTGAACGAGAAAGGGGGTCAAACACCATATTAGTATGGTGTTCCTATTAATCCTTTAGGTGTGTGTGTGTATATATATATATATATATATGAATGACTGAATTGTGATTTGTCCTCACACCGGGGTTTATCCACACTGGCCCTTCGTGGATAAGATTGGCCAACCTTGCTTTAGTAGAACAGAGCTTACAGTCTGCTTTACTTCTGTTGTTGTCACTTATCTTAAAATTTGTCCAAACTGGTATCATCCTCTGCGTATACTCAGTAATTTGCCTATACCAGTGTTCTCTGCATTTATACTCAAATGTTTTCAGTTCACAAATCTCTCCCTAGATGTCAAAATCTGATTGGGCTTCAGAAAAAAAGAAAAATTGCCTAGGCTAGGAGTTCTAATGTAATGTTGCAATTAAGTGGTATCGGTTCTTGGTATCAAATAATTTTTATGAGCACGGGCATGAGAATAGAGAGCAGTATCGGCCCAATGCTCAACGCCGATACCAGTATCAATGCATCCATACTCATAATTATAGAAAAAACGTGATTTTCGAAACCTGTAAATGTTTCAGAACATGTCAATTAATATGTCATTGGGGGACGGGGACTAAATTCTGACTTTTTGGCATTAACATGACACACAGAGACTGCCAAATTATTGTATTCAGCATGGAACAGGCCTGTCTAAGTTTAAATCATTAACACGTGCTGATTAAAATCTAATGTTGGAAAGAAAGATCATGCATTGGTATTAAAGGAATTAACCAAGTACCACCATTTCACAATTAAGTTATATAATGGGACCGATTACATGCACACTTCCAGTACACTCGAGCCAATTGATAAATATAAGATTCAAATTTACACTAAAAAGTGTAAAAATCATATACAGAGAGGCAGTGGCCAGTTTGTTACGTCCACTATATTGCTAATGGAAACAGCCTGTTCCTCCAAACAGCAAATGATGTAGCTGCAACTGAATATGTACAGTGCACAAACAGGGTTAGGAGGTTCACTCACTGCTTTAGTGTGCATTAGGATGGCTAAAACCATGATCTGAATGATTTTAAATGTGGTGTGACTATTGGCGCATTAAGTGGTGGTTTCAGCGTCTCAAACAGCCACACTCCTGGGAATTTCACATCTACAGTTTACACAGACTGGTGTGATGACCAAAACACATTTAGTCAATGGCATTTCTGTGGCCAAAAACCCCTTATTAACAAGAGGGGCCAGAAGAGAGTGACCAGACTTCAGTTAAAACTAACTGAAAGACCACAAGTGCAAAAAGTGCAGCTCAGTACAACAGTGGTATACAGAATGGTTTTTCTGAACATAACTATTCTACCATGAAATTTTTCTACAGGCAAAACTAGATATTACCCAGTACTAGCTAGGTTAACCTAATAAAGTGGCCTCTAAGCAAATGTAAGTTAATGATAAACTATTTGTAATGATTTCTCTGCCAGCATTCACCCTTGTCAGAGCTGTTCCATCAGTCATTGAGCCCTGGGATTTGACTGCAAGCCTTTTGATGTCACAGCTCACTGTGTTACCTGTCCTGGCTTACTTCCACCCCTCCAGCATCAGTCTCATCACATACAATGGCTCCACTAGTGCCACGGGCACTCTGCTTCTCACAGCTGCAGGTTGGAGTCGAGTCGCCCACATCGCCTTCGCTTCCTGGACCCTGAGCCCCATGGAATAGAAATATTCAGCCTCATCGTCTAACTTACAAATACCTACCCATAATGCACTACAAGCATTCAATAAGTCCATCTTCACTGTGCAAAATTCTTTGGGCCATCCCAAAGAAAGAAAATTCTTATAATAGCCACAAATGCTTTGTGGGACATGCCCCCCATTTCAGAACAAGTACAATATTGCTATTTTAAGTGAAATTTTCAAAACTTTGGAAAAGATACTTAATCTCAATTACATCCGTAAAAATAATGATAAATTCACGACACTACATAAGAAAACTGTGGATACATGGCCCCTTTTTCTGCCATTAAGATCATGACACTATATCTAAAAGTGATTTATTAGTTTGACAGAAATGCCATAAATATTAGTACCAGTACCAGTCGTACATTGAAATACATTTAGTTCAAAAACGTTTGAATGGTAATAGGCTTCTGCATTTACAAATATACTTGTGATAAATTCCAACTTATTATGGAAGTGTCTGCAGTATTGATCTGCTGCAAAAAATATTCCATCCAACCATCTTCCTGGACAGGGTGACAGAAAGGTTTGGAGTCTATCTGAATATTGGTGTGAACAATAACATTCTCTCTCTCTCTCTCTCACACACACACACACACACACACACACACACACACACAAAGTAGGGTACATAGAAATATCAGCAGTAAAAGCAGTTAAGTCAGCATCAACTGGAAGCCAGTGTACATAAAATGAAGTCATACAAAATTAGCAAAAAAACAATTTACAAAAAATACGTCTGATCAATTTTCATTGTGATTGCCAGTGTTCCCCACTACCATGATCAGGATTAGTGGTCAAGTGTTTCAAATGCATTTACAAGGTGCACTGCCAGGACAAAAACACTGTTGAAGGAAAGCAGTTTTATATATGAATTAGGTTCAATTTTAAATGCTACAAATATTTAATGCAACAGTATAGTCACCATTATTTCCTCACATTAGCATGATCATTTTTTTTCCCAGAAGAGAACAAGTAACTCCAATGTGATTTTTATTTTGCAAATTAATCCTTTGATAGGCAGACAACTCAACCACAGTTTCTTGCCATGAAGGTTTGATAGTTAAGGATTTTTTTGGCATTTGTAAATTAATTTCATCTGACGATAAAAATCTATAAAAGTGATTGGAATGCATGAAATCTAAATTGCATTAGGTAAAACTTGTGAATTGTAATGCATTGTGCAAAGATCAATAAAGTTTTCCTATGTGTCTGGGAGGGATTACACAGCAGTTTGAAAATAATCATTCCAAATACTACAGATAGTCTTGTAAGTGGAGAACATACAGAAACAATAATGGGTGACCTAGTGCTGACCGATGCTAAAATAGGTTTCCACCATTGACTACTTGAAACAATGTGTTAATATGTGCCAGTCCATGGTCAGAAAGATACCAAAGAAACTTTGCCAACATGAAAAGTAGGGAAAAATGAAGCCTTGGTTGAAATGATATAGGAACTACCTTGATGATTTGCTGAACAAGGTGCTCTGGACGACTGAATTTGCCAATAGTTAAAATATAGATGTATGTAAAATGATGCACATTCACAATAAACATGAACATAAAATGACACTGCCTTCTTGTCTAGGTGCCCCTTGGGGATATCATTGGTAAGTACTGTAGGCTGTTAACTTAACACTACCATGAAGGTAACAAAAAACTGCCACATTGTTAAATCTAAAGTTCAGCCTTAAAAAATGTTCATTAGTCTCTGGATTCAACAAAACTGAATGTACTTGCAGTGTACGTGAACTCATTCATAAAGCATACACAGACATCTTTGTGAGCCATCAAGGTCTTTGTGTTTAAACTGATGGTAAATAGAAGATGACATCAAGGCACTTGAGCATGAAGTCTGACTTCACTTTTATGAAAACAGACAGAAAGTTGAGTAAATCCTCCCTGAAAAATCTCCAAATGGTAAAACATGTCTCAGTTCATATTACACGGTTTCAAAATAATTCCCTGTTGCCAAATTACAACCAAAGCCATGATCACAAACAGAATGATCTATTTCAGTGTCTGATAACCTGTACATATTCTTTAAGGTAACCACCTTAAAATACGACAACTTTGCCACTTAACTTTAAACTGTACAATAATATTAGTGACAATGTCTCAAGATGTGCATACCAAATGAATATATAAAGCTCTGGAAAGATGATCCACTTGCCAATGCTTTGTTTCACTCATTTCTCAATTTATTGGCATGTGTCTGTGAAATATACACACACATACAGCAGCAGTACCTCGGATTGCGAGCATAATTTGTTCCAGGAACGTGCTTGTAATCCAAAGCACTCATACATCCAAGTTAATTTTCCCATTAGAAATAATGGAAACTCAGATGATTCATTCTATAACCCAAAAATATTCATGTATTGATAATAATTAATACAAAGTATAAAGTAAAAATACATAAAACAAATTCACCTGCACTTTACCTCTGAAAAGAATCGTGGATGGTGTGAGAGAGATGAGGTGGGTTATTTTGTGGGACGACTTTCACTTTAAATAACGGAATCACTGCTATCTGTTGGCTCACTGGAATCTTTTTCTTTTTGTGCGACTTTAACCAGGAACCTATCCAATGACAGCAGCTTCTGCCTCCTTTTTGAATTCTGTGGAAATGTGACATTGCATTGTCGTTAAACAGTTTCATTCGCTGGCACTGCTACACCCTTATTTGGGTGGTGCTTTTCTACTAAATTTTGACTACACGAGTGAGGCACGCTGACTGAGATGGAGCATGAGAGACAATTACCCAAAATCCCACAGCGTGAGAGAAAGAGAAGAACTATCGGCTCAGTTGTGATCATGTGACACTCGGCAGGCAAAGCAGATACGTAATACTCGTATTGCAAGACCTTGCTCGTTTATAAAGGTAAAATTTATTTTAAAATTTTACTCATCTTGCAAAATTACTCGCAATCCGAGGTTTTATTTTCTTCCCCAAACTGGATCCTGGTTCTTCCTTGTTCCTCATTAATGAAGGACTTCATCCTTGCTTTATGGGACTACAGTCCTGCTTCTAGGAGCCTGATACAAACTGGCCCAGCTGGAAAGCTTGACGGTCATCTCTGGCATTAGAAAGATGTCTCTGCCCGTTACCTGGCTAGTATCTGGTCATTCCCAGTGTTTCCTGCTTCACCTTATTCTTGTGTACTGCTGTCTTAGAATTTTTTAACCCGGAACCAACCTGCCGCTCAGCACAAACAGGATTGAACTGGGATTTAAAAATGCAGATTTTTTTAAATAGATAGTGGTGTCTTCATTTTTTTCCAGTGCTGTATATGTTCACATCAGTGACCTCTTTCCACATCGTTTGCTGGTTATCACAAAGAAACATGGTTTGAAATCTAAGAAATGGCCAACATGCTCTATAAGCCTGCAAGCTGATCCAAAGTTACAAAAATAGTGCTCATGATAAAACAGTTTGCCAAAGTTTGTGCTGCAGCAGAGCATGAAGCTGGACAGATCTAAGCTGGCTACATGGAATATTCAGCCGGAATTCATGTTAAGCTTCATTTTGTCTTGAAGGTTTTTGTTTTGGATGTTTTAGCTAAACTGTAGTAATTGTGTAACCCATGTAAAATACTGTTCTCATTTTCACTTACATTTCAAATTAAATTTAAGTAACCTCCCTTACCACAATTGAGACTGCATGCTTCTATCCACGCACACATTCCATGCATGGCCAGAAAATATGTTCCCAAAGATGATGTGAGAAATAGGAAAATTCATGCTGAATTATAATTACTTTTTAATGCAATATTCGCCTGCTACATCATAATGTGAATTAATAAGTGTATAATCAAGCAAGCCATTATTTCCTTTTTTCTCTTGAGGGACCTCAGATGAAAGTATCTCAGTTTAAATTACTTCTTTTAATTCTAAAGGTCATATATCTACTGTCACCACAAAAGATGACACTAAGCAATGCTGAGAGTATATCAGTTTTGCAATTTGGCAAGAGCATTTCAGAATTAAATTAACTGAATTCCAGCAGAAAACAAGAGCTCAGTATATGTTACAGCTTCTCTTTGCTTGAAACTAAAGGCCACTAACAGATTGGTGTGGCATTTTATAGGGCTAGAATGATGTGTGGGTTGGTCAATAGAACCAGCTGATACTCAGATTTCATACATTTATTGGGATTGACGGATAACACACAGATAAAGCACTGATAAAAATACAGCTATTGTTATTTTCCATTAAATAAAACCTGTAGCAGAAACAAAATGAGTCATGCCCTAGTATTCTGGGATGCTCTTACAATCATATTACAATAAAATATAATATTAAGGACACTACTCTAGCATAATTTTAATGATCGAATTATTATTACAGATCTGCAAGTAAAACAATATGACTTGTAGGTTAAACTTCTGTCATTAAAACTAGCTATGCTGGATCAGAGACTGGTTACACTGCACAAGCAATTAAACTCCCTTAAAATTATTATGATAAACTGCCCATAGATAGACTGCATAGTGGTAAACTTCTGTCATACACACAGTTAAAATTCTGAAGCAAAAACCCTATTATAGTATGCTAAAAATATGTCCCAGGACACATGGACACTGAAAAGTTCTTGGAATTGGAAAGGAGAAGCAGAAATGCGCATGCAAGAAGCATACGTGAAACTAAAAGAAGGGTCGCTATAAGAAAGGCAGGCATTGCAGCTACATAAAAATACAAGTGAGATGTATGAAGACACTGAACAAACCGCTGCAGAATCACATGGTCCAACCTTTTCCTGCCCAAGCAGGCACTGTACCTGTAACGCCTTCATTCTTGCAGAGGTGGGATGCAGTCAGTAATAATGGGCAGAACCTGAAATAAACGCATAGGATGATGTTTTGGTGTCAGGCAAGACAATGAGTGGTACAGTGCTGCACTGAATGCAGTAGGTGGTCCTAGGTTGTCATAAGATAATGTGTATCTAATTAAATGGGACTGGCAAGCTGTCATTTTTTTGTTTGTTGTAAATTAATATTGTGAAACAAATTCAGTGTATTAAAATAAATATGCATTTATATATAGGCATTCCAACCACTTTTACAAGAAACTATTTTTGGGAGGGACATCAAGGACTGATTAAACTCTTATACTCTTAATTCAATCTGGAATTAACAGAGGAATAGAAACTCCAGAGATTTTTTTTGCCCCAGAAAGCAGCCCAAGATTATATTTTGATGGTCATTGTTACACAAACCACCAGCCTCGCCTGTAACAAGCGTCAGACTGAGCACGGTTTTTGCTGTCTGGGGGAGTTGTCCCTCGAAAAGGGGGCTCTGTTTCACTCCCCCTGCAGCAGCAGCTCAATTAATGGCAGGACAATGGTGAAGTTTCTGCCTCCCTCAGCAGATCTGCCAGTCCCTTGCCTGGGGGGCTCCTCATCCCCGCCGGCTGCCCTGGCATTTGAATGAATCTGGGAAAAGGTATAGTGCCGACGCCGAGTAAGACTTCTCTGGGGTGTAGACCTGATGGCTGGAATTGGCTGTCAATACTTCCACTGCAAGGTAGATCCTCGCCAAGACCGTGGAGAATAAGATCTGAAGTCAAGGTCCTCAACTACATTTAACTCAAATTCTCTGCTCCGTATAGCAGACTTCAGTCATGTTTTATTGACACTGCTTAGTAAATATGCGCTATCAATTTTCCAAAGGCACAAAATACAGTAGCTGTGGCTTGTAATGTATAGCTAGAAATGTAGAACTTATAAAATCACCCCTTTTATATACAGAATATAACAAATACTTTTATTAGGACGCTGGTTTATCTTCAGGAAGGATTTGTTGAAAAATTTATAGCAGAGGATGCAAGACATTAGTCTCTCATTAGAAGTTAGGCTGTTCTTAAGGAGCACGATTCTAGAAGCCCGAAGTCTTTCCCATCTCCTTTCTCATTAAGATGGTGTTAAATTCGGAAGAAACCACTTTCAGCTTGTCTTCAAAAGAGCTCAAAACCCTTTATTATTAGCAGGGCTGTCATTACTTTATCAATTTCCTTTCATCCAGCCATGTAACACAGCTATTTCTTTCACATCAGCACCCTCCAGAGCCAGTTACAAGTAACTGCTATAAATAGCCAGATTCACATTCATGATCTCTCTCTCGTCTGACATTCCAGTTTCAAGGGTAGTGATGTGAGTGCCTTTGATTTACATAATTTGAATGCTCATTAACCCCGGAGCATGAAAACACAACAAGACGCTATTAGGCGGGAAGCACAAATCCAGGTGTCGCCCATCCAGTAATTTTACACATACACTGTGTTGATCTTCAGTCAGCAATAATTCAATGCCTTGGAAATCAAAAGTGCCAAAGCTGCCCTCATTTCCATAATAACACAATTTTAGGTTCATGGCTCATTTTCATTAACGTTTCCTGCCATAAATTTCTTAAACATATGATAAAGCATTTCTGAAGCCTCATAAAGCTAACATGAAAGACTTCATATGCAGGTGATTCCTAATTAAAAATTTCAGATTAGTGGCCGTTTCCTGCTTATGCAGAACCAATAAGTCTGGAGCCAACACTGCATACATATTTTCAATTAACTGAACCGCCTCCCTATCCGTACAAACCATTCTTTCATTCATTTAGTAAGTCGACACGCTAGGGTAACATTGCAGCAGTGGCTGTGTCATGCATTACTTTGCAGAAAAGGACGAGGTTCCCCCTCCACCATTCTCTATTGATGATCCTAGATCATAAAGGTGGGAGGGGGGTTGTTGCAAAGGAGGTGGAGGGACTGCTGACTGTGACTCTTTTCTTAGGGTAGATAATAAAAATGCTACTCCAGGACTCAGAAGGTTAAGTTCTAATGTGTATTTTGAATTGAGTGCTGAAATAATTGCCTCATAAAGCAATGCATTGACCGGCTTGCTAATGGGCAGAATGTGCAAAACTCAGCAAAGAGCAGCAAGCTTACTGGAAAAAATGCTGCACACTACTTTTGGGTCTTGCAGGGATATTAACTCTCCTTCTTTTCTTCAGAAGCTAGAATTAAGTTGATATTTAGGCACAGAAAATAAAACATAGCATATAATGTCAATGTTTTTTGTGGCATTCAAACAAAAATTAGTGTGTTTGTGTGTGTGTGTGTGTATATATATATAATACACATTTTGAATTCTTAGTTTTCAGTAATGCATGCATGGCCTATATGATAATCTAAAGTGATTAAGGAACATGAAAGTGGATTATAATTTTATATATCTTACCAGGGACTTATGGGTGAAGAACATTAAAGGAGATCTGCTGAGGGTCTGATAACAGGGTCATTAAAAAGACAGGAGCTGACTTGATCAACGGAATAAAAAAAAACCCAGAAGTTACATAAATAATATTTTATCACAAAATACCCACTTGTTCCGCAGACATATACTTAGTGCTCAAGGCTCTGCCCAAATCAAGAATAATGTACTGAAGTGAAAGATGGACAAAGCTGAAATGAGATTCGGCTGCAAAGAAAAGCAGAGCTGGCGTTGAATGTAGACAATGGCACCGCATGGATGGATAGTATGCCCTGCATTGTGTTGATGGCCTGATCACACTTACACAAATTATAAATATGCATTTAGTAAATGTTTGTATACCACATGCCTAGCAAATTCATGGGACCATCTGTAATGAAGATATGTTGGCTGTTAGAAACAACACACTCCATCAAAACAGACTAAATTCTCGTGATAATAACAAAGAAAAATGTATCTTTTAAAGTTATTTGTTATATTAACCAATAGGGTACATAGTCCTCAGTTGATGAAGAGCACTCTTTGTCACTATTTGTCAGCTTCTGTGGTTTGCTAGCTAATTGGATCTGCAGTTCCAAACAACCCAGTGTTCCTCACACCACTAACACAACGACAGTACATGGTAGTGGCTTATCGTCTCTCTGGGAATAAGTGAGTTCCCTTGGCTGCCTTGTTATACTTTCTGACAGAAACCTGTCCCACAACTCGGTATAATACATGACAGCACTTTTTGGTCATGCAGCCTCAAGTATCCATCTCATTGTGGATGGTGTTCATTTGGCCTGGTTGGGCAGTGGGTTCTTTTGGCTCACTCCTCCAAAGTTCAGGGATCATGTCCCACCAGTGCTCTGTGTATGTGCAGTTAGGCAATACAAAAGTGTGCAGTTAGGCATATTTGTGTCTCTCTGTCAATAGTGTTGTACTGTGAATATGCCCTGTGCTGCCTAGAATAGGCTAATTGTGCCCTTAAACTGGATAAGCAGTGAAAAGACTGAAGGATGTCATTGTATCTTGCCAGCAATTCTGGGTGATTGAATTAATAAACTTATCAGTTAACAGTCTTTTTCAGTGCATTGAAGGAGCTTTGTTAGTGGGACTTACAGCTAAGCATTGAGTGTTCATGACTACAGTACACCACCTGCGATATTCTGGGGGTTTACCGACAACTGTCCTTTTTTGGACTTTATGCCATAATATTGGCTTCACAAAAAGTATTAAATGTATGTATGCTAGCCTTGTTTTTTCTCTACATCACAAACTAACAAAGGAAAAAAAAAATCTGTATTGAGTATGATGAATATTTAGGGCATGACTCTGAAGCTTGATAACCCCAATAATCCACTAAACAATGCAATTCTGAAAATCTGATCCTTGGACTATATCATCTTCCTCACTTCTCATTGGGCCAATATGCACACACATCCTCTTCTTGGCAAACCTGCAACTGTTCGAGACCCCTAAAACACTTTGGTTAGTGCCCTGGCAGTGCTTAAATTTTACTACCTAATCTGAGGAGGTTGACAACTATTTCAGTTGAGAACTCTTTGGTTTTCCACATAATGATGGACGGCAAAGTCTATACATGCGTTCAACTTCATATTTGTGTCACAGGGACACAAACTGAGGAAAGGTAACAATACAATATGGATACTAAGATCAACCGAAAAGAATATAATTTCATAAGAAATGTTTATTTGGTTTTCTTTTAGCCATTCTTTTTTTTTTTTTTTGGGGGGGGGGGAGGGTGTAATCATTTAAATATTTTTAAGGAAAAAAGGACCCAAAAACACAAAAATTAAAAATAATTTCACAAACCAACAATGCTTAATCAGGTATTTTTATTTCGTTTG
>JABFDZ020000097.1:26427842-26441338 GCA_019775955.2 Pollimyrus isidori
AGAACATAATAGCGCTGTAGAACATAAAAAATAACGTCAGTTACTTTGCTGAGTAACTAATTACTTTTACAGTGTGGTAACTTAGTTACTAACTCAATTACTTTTTGGCAGAAGTAATTTGTAACTGTAACATTACTTTTTTAAAGTAAGATGACAACACTGATGGAAACAAACAAAACACGGAAAAACATACTGATAACAAAGCTGAAATCATACATAAAATATGGATAAGGAATGAAATGGCTAAAAAGCAAACATTGTTAGTGTCATGGCTAAATGAGTTTGAGATACATTTTTTCTATGCTTGATTTAGCAAAAAGACACTGTACAACAGCAAATATAGTTAATCTGAGCAAAAGAACACAAAATGTCAATATAAAGCACAATGCATTATCTTATTAGCTCCAGAAAGTCCAGAGTAATACCTAATATTTTCTTCGTCTGTGCACGGCGTGCTCCAGCAGTGTCTGAGTGTCCAGTATGTCTGAAACGTTTAAAACATTCTTTGTAAAAATGAAGTTGGAGAATGTTAAAGATGCTTTTAGTTTCTATTATGTCATCACGGATGCCGACTAACCACAGACAAGAGCTAATAGGAATTCAATAAGAAGATAACACTTCCCCCAGGTCAGAGACATTCTCTCAAACGATCAATTGAAAATTACATTCCAGAGTTCTCAGGTGCAATTGGGATTCTGAAAGTTAGCTGGAGACCATGTAGACTAAAATGGGATTTCACTTAAGGTTTATATGTGACATCCAAATACCGTCCTGATCTAATTGGTCTAAAATTAATCATGGATACAGCTGCCATATACTGTACTCTTGAAACAAAATTACGGATACATCACTAGTCATGATAAGCTCTTTCTATTAATACAAATTTCAAAAACCAAATGTAATGGACTGCATTTATATAGCGCTTTTCTTAGTACTCAAAGCGCTTTACAATTTATGCGTCACATTCACCCATCCACACACACATTCACACACCAGTGGCAGAGGCTTCCATGCAAGGCGCCAACCTGCACACCGGGAGCAATTTGGGGTTCAGTGTCTTGCTCAAGGACACTTTGACGGGGTCAGGAGGAAGCGAGGCTCGAACTGGCAACCCTCCGGTTGCCGAACGATAGCACTGCCTTCTGCACCACCATCTTCCCATAAATGTTATAATAAGCCAACAGTAATACTAACTAGAATACATGTGGTACTTGTCAGAAAATGCCACCAAAATTAATGTTTATAAAAAAAAAAAACTAAAAAAAAAAAAATAGTATTTTAGCGTACTAAAACTAATGCTTGGCTCCAGGTAAACATCAAGGAGAAAAAAGTAAAATTGATGAACTGCAGAAAACTGCAGAAATGTGCATTAGGCTGCACAGAAAATGGGTTTATGTAAAGTGTTAAAACCAGAAATCAAATAAAGAAAGATGGTTTTAACTGTTTGAACACCATCTTCCATAACCACTTATCCAATGCAGGGTCATGGTGATTAAAATAGGATATTTAAAATACATATATAAATAAAAACACACATAATGCAGAAATAACATACAATAAATATTTACAATAAACATTTTAAAATGCTCTTCCACACATTTTATTTCAAAAGTATATTAAGAAAATTCAATAGAAGAATCAATCCTACAACCTAGTATTAAATCAGTTGTTGGATGATGGATAGAAACAGAGATCAGTTTATAAAACATTTTGTTTTACGATTCATTCTGTAGACATGCATCATAAAACATGTGTTGTACATGAACAGGTGTATATAAATTTTCATAATAGAGTTTTTAATACATCAATGCAGTAAACCTTTAAATGAACCGCACAGAGCAGAGTGGTTGTCCATAAAATAAATAAATATATATTAATAATAATAAAGATTAATTACCTTTTTGCAAACTCAGTAAATAATATAATCTGCATGAAAATATGAATACAAAATGACTTATATGATGCATTTCTGAATAAATGTGCCTCACCATATTCCTTAGCTGGCTCTGTAAATATGACTGTTTATCCTATTTGTATAGATCTTGCTCTTGGGCACTATTAAGAGACTAATGAACCAACACAATGTCATCGATGCTGTTCTGGTAAAGTGGGCCCATAATAATTAATTTTTTCTAAGATGATATCCTTGTGGATTGCTTGGTTGTTAATTTGTTAAAGAAAAAAATTGCAAATCGTGGATTATTTGAATTACTGCATATAAGAGTCACCAGATGAAACAATAAACATGTAACACAGCTTCGAATCACCATTTATGGTTCAATGGGCTTTGAACTGAAGTTGGAAGATTTTGTTAGAAAACAGGTTTAATCCTCACATTCGACTTAAACCAAACAGACAAAATATACAGTGGTACCTCGGTTCTCGAACTTTATCTGTTCCGAACTCCAAATCGAATCCTAAAAAGTGTGAGAGTTTTGATCAAAGTTTTCACATAAGAAATAAAGGAAAACCAATTAATTGGTTCCTGGCCACCCAAAATTGCACGTATTTTTTTTTCTTTTTTCAAAAAACACAGAGCATTTAAAAACACAAAATGAATAGGATAAAACAAGAGCATCATTTTGCCTTCCAAAATGATAAAGATCTTATCCCAGCATTACACCTGTCCTGCCCAGATTGACTGCTCCTTCCATGTGCCATGCCCCCTCGTTAACCTTGTGTGGGATCCGCAAGTGATAAGCTGTTTCTGGTTGTTGTTATTAGTCCTCTGTATTAAGTCCGCGTTTCAATTTGTTTCCCCAGCTCGGCCATTGGGTGCGTTTGACTTGCTTACAGCGCTGGCTTAAAGCAATGCATTCTAAACCTGATGCAATGCATTATATTTAGATGCATTGCGACCTCTCACCTGGCTCCACAAACTGGAACCGCCTCCCTGATGACACACCTTTGCCTTATTGACTGAAGAGTTTAGCTAAACTCATGACGTTTGAATCCCAGGCAGTTCCGATGCGTAATCTGCTATTTCTCCAGAATATCACATACAGTAAACCAGTGAGAACTGCTTTTCAGTTAATTTAACTAGTAAAATAAAGTTTGACATAAATTACATAAATGCTCTCATAGTACACGTAAATTAGTGGTTTATTTATTGTTAATTACTGTAATGTTGCAATGCTTGGTTTGGTTAATCGTCCAGTCTGTGAAGAAGGCATTCAAGAATTGCATTCTGTACATGACAATAAAAACTTTGAATCCGGTCCAAGTAAGAATTGCATTGTAGTATGACTCATTTCCTGGCACGTACAATTTGTATTAGGTCGGTGTTCATGATTCGACTTCTGATATTCAGATCGAGTTCTAGGTAAAACCGATGTGTTCGACTTTAAAGAAATTCAAGTTCTAGTGAGTTTGAGAACTGACGTATGTACCACAGTACTTCATATAAGTTAAATCAATCTATGGTAAAATTTAATAAAGCCCTAATGTCTCACTATTGGTTTTTCAATCTGGTTAAAGCAGAGATGGCCAATCTTATCCGTAAAGGGCTGGTGACCTACAGGTTATTCCAAAAACCTGCACACACACTGGCCCTTTGCAGATAAGATTGGCCACCCCTTGGTTAAAGCAAGTGCTTCATATTAAGCTTATACATGCATCATTGTTACAAAATGTATTTAAATTATACACAATTAAAATGTTCAAAAATGTTTTAAAAGTATCACCTCTTGACTTTTTGAATTAAACCATCTGTACTAGCCTGAAATTGATATGCAAAACAAGTGTACTTCAAAATCTTTCACTACTTTATTATCAATCTGCACAAAGTGTAGCAGTTTGGTGTCTCTAAAATACTATAGACCATTTTCGGTAACACTTGGCTTGAGGGGGAAACAATAATATAGTAATACACTCTTATTTAATGTATTAATTACCCAGAGACTATGTGCTAGTTATGTACTGATCCCATATTTATTAATCAATCATAACGGTTCATAATTTCATAAATTTACTATATTGGTTCATGATTTGTAACTGAGTAGTAACTGAATTACTAGGTTACTTGTGCTCCTTGAAGTGAAGTTCTGCCACAATTTTGTATCTATCAAACCAGTGAGTAAATGAAAAGATACAAATAGGAAAGTGCAGCTTATTCACAACAGAATATCAAAGAACAAAAGGTAATAACACAAAACATCTCTTTCCACATCACCTCCAATACCATCTTAGGAAAGATCACACACATAGTAATGATAATATTATGCATTTATATTTAATGAGGATATGTGTTGCCCTATTTTAGCCATTTGAGGTCAAAATTCTCAGTATTTTATAATGAAAAATATGTGACACAAAGAGCTCTTGACTTCCTTCTTAAGACCAGAGAAGTATGTTGTGTCATGATAATACACCAAGAAGGACCCTGTTACATTTTAACACTGTACAGGGGCAAGACGCATTAAAAATTGATTTCTGGAAATTGCCTTTTCCAGGTTCCTCTCAGCTTGGTTCTTCTGCGATTGTAGTGAAGATCAATGTTACATATTTATCTAATTTAACAAAAAAAGTTTGACTTTGTATTAAATTCTCATTTTGTCTGGCATCAACCTTAAGAACCTGACATCAAGCAGGGATAGCAGATTTATGTATTTTTATACTATTGAAGAGGTTAAGATAAAAATCATGGGGCCATGAGCACAAGTCAAAAAGGTATGTAGTTGTGCTCTTTTTTCACTTCACTTTTCAAGTCTATTCTTCCATGGACATAAGTCTGGGGTCTAAACACATAGGCTAGATTCACACTTTGGGGAGAAACACCTGAATATGTACATGTAAATGACCCTTACACACATTCTGCCACTAACTTACGCACTTTTCATTGCGTTTTTCACTGTACACTCTGAAGGGCTGTATTAAGTCACGCGGTTCTACATGGCCAAGTGTAATATTGTAATGTTCAGTAAGTTGAACATGGAAGTAAACTAAACATTTTATATTTATTATACATTTAGAAATAATTGTTACAATCCAAAATGTCCAAATGCTTTTCACTTTCACATGTGAATGATTATATACTTGTATAACAATCATATGACACAATAGTATATACAAATATATTAGTGCATTAGGCTAGATTCAAGTGACATCTGCCTTGTCAACACGCCAAGGAGGCAAATCAATTAGGCTGGAAAAACTTGTCCATTAAACATAGATATTATTTCAAGTCAAATGAGTAAAAAGAACAGGATTAACAGAAGTAGTTCGTCTGCACGGTCATCACAAGCCACGGGGCATGTACTTGCACTCCTGCAAGAGTAGGACCGTCAAACGACCTGTCCTTGTCTTCAGCTACTTACATTGTGAAGCTCTCTGATTTAAATCAACACAAGATGCCACTTATTTTTGTACGCAGACATATTCATACATACACAACATGTATTAGGTCAGGGGTCAATTTTTCATGCTAGGAAAGGTTACCGAATAACACAATTAAAGTACGGAAACATGCAAAGTGTCCAATTTTACTGATGCTCCCCAAATATTATTACACTGCTACAACTAAGAATAATATGCTGTCATGGTAAATCAGCGGCAAGCATTGTGGCTTTAGATCATGGGTTCAAGGCTGGGTGGCGGTTTCACAACCTACCCTTATTTGAGAACACTTTGTGGGTGAGAAGTATTGACTGATGTGTAAATGAATTCTCTAGGTAGGCATAAGCATTCATTTTCTGAAAGCAATGAGCAAAATATTAACTTTCAGTTAGAATAATTGAAGAAAGCATGGTGGTACAGTGGGTAGCACTGATGTCTCACATCTCCAGGGTTGGAACCCCATCCGGCTCTGTGTGCATCTGGAAACTGCCCATTCTGCACAGGTCTCCTTCCACAGTCCAAAGATATGCAAATCATCTATAGCATGTGTGTGCCCTGTGACAGACAGGCATAGTAGCCAGGGAGTAGCCCTGCCCAGTGCTGCCTAGGATAGGCTCCAGGCCCCACCCCTGTCTGAGTTAGGCCATTGGAAAATGGATTGATGGAGATACTTTGAATGCTAAACTGGATAAAGCCCCTCGGATTTTGGACAGCTAACATGACCAGGGGGTAAAAGTGGTTAAATAACATAGGGAGCTAAGATTTTGTACTGGAATCATTACAGTACGTCCCTAGTAGACATGTGGAAAGTTCATAAAAAAAAAGCAGTCTGAACTGTCTTAGCAGTATAGTAACAGCACCTCTTTTCGACTCAACTTGAATTTAAATCAAAGGCAATTCCTTTATTGTTCATCTCAATACATAAGCATTTATTAAGTTCTGTTGTCAGAGTTCTGATATTTTAAAGTTAGTTTTTCACTACGTACTTTCTAAGGAGAATGAAACGAAAAGGTAGTCTTCTTTTAATAATTGCTTAACTACTCTTATTTACAGAAAATGACTAATTTAATGCAAAAGATTTGCATAAGTCTTTCAATGCTAAAATAAGGCTATACTAATGAGACTAAACTGACACAAAACTTAGTAATTAAAAAATTGCAGCAAGTTGATTAAAACTTCAGCAGTTATAAAAGTAGCAAAAAGGATTTTTCTGGAAGAACTTTATTTGATACTACAACAGAAATGGTTATACATGCTTACAGGGAAAAAATACATGGCGTACAGGCAGAACCACTGGAACTGAAATCTGATTAGGAGTGTGAGATACTGCTATGTTAACTTTTGTTGACATTTGTGATGTTAATATGAAACTTGTAGGCCAGAATTTCTCTGAGGAGAATCAGTTGCAGTGCAAGTGAAAATTGCATGTGAAGGTGTGAAATGAACCCCTGCCCCCTCAGTCAACTTCATACTTAGATATTGAGCAAAGCAATACTTATGAATATAGAACAGCATCAGAATCCATATCAATGCAGATATATGTATGATACATGTAGTTTATGAAAACAACCAGAGAAACTGTAAAGTGACATGTGTACATTTTTCAAAACAACTAAAATCACTGACACACAGACTTCTTGTGTGTGGATCAGAAGTTTAAAACACTGCAATGGAATTACCGGAATCAATTATTTCTTATTTGAATAAAAACAGATTTTTATGACGTCTGCATTCTTCATATATGACTTCCCCTTTAGTTTTCCTACCCCATTTATAATGACATGCCTAACAATCTGAGAAGGTTCAAGAAGGCTTTTCTCATTCAGTGATTTTGCATCTGTCCCATTTCTGCATTTTCAGACTAATAGTGTACGTGGAGTGAAAAGCCTGGATTAAATCACCAACAGAACAAAACTTGGACACCTTGTCCTGCTTCTTTTCTCCGTTTCACCACCACCTCAATATCAATAGGCCGTTTAAAGAAATCTTTTTCCTCTACGAATCAAAGCACTGCATTATTAAATGCTCCTACCTTGATTAAATTAACAGCACATGCATACAAGTTCTCTCCTGCGCAGAACAAATGACCTTCATCAACTAAATTAATGTGATGTTCCACTTATTAAATTATCATGATTCATTATCAATTATGCTTACCTAAAATAATTAACCTATATAGCATTACTGCTTCTGGTTGTATTTTTTTAATGCAAGTTTTTTTTTTTGACAGAAAGTGAAGAAAAGATTGTTAACTACTGGCACAATAACACAAAATAAGACATAGGACAAACATTCATTATTACCATACATGCATTCGAGTCAATCATAAATTCTTTAGTATGCTCTCTGATGTAAAGATATATCATACGTAATGTATAAATACGAATGACGTTCCATTTTAATATGTGGATCTTATATGAAATCAGCTTTTTCCCTGGTCTGACACCTATGTAAACCATAAATTAATTCCAGTTGAAACTATTGTTAAGAGCAAGTTTCACCAAAAGGAAAAAAACCCTAACCAAAGCTTTCAAAGTTCAAGCTGGCCACTGTTGCCTATACCACATAAATAAATCATTCGCATTGCTGGCAGATCGTGCCCAATCAATAGCTCTGCAGAGCTTCGGCTTGCACATCACAGATTCTGCACAAGGAATGACCCCGGGTTGTATACAAAGTATGATATTAAAGAAAATGCCCGAACCTCCTGTTTCAATCTGGGGAAACCTTTGGAGCTTATCAATCATTCATCCCTCTCAACACATTCTATCACTGAGCTTGTGCCACAGATCATTTGGAAGTTAAAAGCAATGATATGATGTCCTGCCCCCCAAATCCTCGGGGCCTGTGTCAGCCCAACACAATAACACAATTTTGCTATTGTGTACTTGGTCTCAATTTATTGACTAAGTCCAGGAAGGCAAATGGGCTGATGCTATTTAAACTATTTACACAGTTGGGTGGATTTTATTTGTCAGTTAATGTATTCTGCTTTTGGAAAATTATATCCATTGTCGACCATTTACTAGTATTCGGAGAAGACTGGAAGGAGCCAACTTAGAGATACTGGAGATGTAGCAAACTGCTTTCTTTTAAAAAGGGGTAAACAAAGCTACCATTATTTGATTAAAGATAAGAAAGGAATCTACTGTATGACAAAACATGTAACAGTGATTATTTTAAATACCATATTTGTTGACTGAAAGACATCTCAGGTTTAACACTACAGTTCTATTCCTTTATAGGTTCTCAGTGAAAACTAAGATGGTTGCTCCTACTTTACACACATTAAATACAGTGATACCTTAGTTCTCAAACTCACTAGAACTTGAATTTCTTGAAAGTTGAACAAACAAGTTTCGCCTAGAACTCGATCTGAATATCAGAAGTCGAACCGTGAATGCTGACCTAATGTAAATTGTACGTGCCAGGAAATGTGTCACACGGCACGTCTCTGAGCGGAAACAAAAGATAAATCTTCAGTGTCAGCCTCCCATTTGCTGTAGTAGCAGGCATTGTTGGTCATAATGCTACTTTACTGAGAATACTGTATCAGGTAATAAATACACTGTGCTTTATATCATTTTGTTAGCCACTGCTCACCAAAAAGTTACGTAATAGTTGTACAAATCTTACAACCTAAAAATGTGCTATTCATGAACAAATTAACGAGTACAGAGTAATGAGAAAAATAAATAATGGACCGGATTCAAAGTTTTTGTTGTCATGTATAGACTACAATGCAATTCTTGAATGCTTTCTTCACAGACTGGACGATTAACCAAATAAAGCAGTGCAACATTACAGTAATTAACAATAAATAAACCACTAACTTACATGCACTAGTAGAGCACTTATGTCATTTATGTCAAACTTTATTTTGCCAGGTAAATTACCTGAAAAGCAGTTCTCATTGGTTTATGTGATATTCGGGAGAAATAGCAGATTATGCAACGGAACAGCCTGGGATACAAACGTCATGTGTGTAGCTAAACTCTTCAGTCAATAAGGCAAAGGTGTGTCGTCAGGGAGGCGATTCTAGTTTGTGCAGCCAGGTGAGAGGTCGCAATGCATCTAAACATAATGCATTGCATTAGGTTCAGAATGTGTTGCTTTAAGCCAGCGCTGTAAGCAAGTCGAAAGCACCCAATGGCTGGGCTGGGGGAAACAAATTGAAATGCGGACTTAATACAGAGGACTAATGACAACAACCAGAAACAACTGATCAGATAACAAGGTTAATGAGGGGGCATGGCACATGGAAGGAATGCATTATGGGGGCAGGACAGGTGTAATGGTGGGATAAGAGCTTTATCATTTTGCAAGCCATTAAGAAAAAAATGCTCTTGCTTCTATCCTGTTCATTTTGTTAAAAAAAAAAAAAAAAGCATATTTAGGTGTAATTTTGGGTGGTCAGGAACCAATTAACTGGTTTTCCATTATTACTTATGGGAAAAAATCGATCAGAACTTGAACTTTAGGATTCGATCAGCAGTCCAGAACGGATTAAATTTGAGAACCAAGGTACCACTGTACGTGTATAATTAACATGAAAGGAATTTTAGAAATGAGAGAAATATTTGGATGTAAGACACTTGCATATATTAAAGCAGTTAATTAGCCTTAAAATTGTTGACTATCATGTCAATGATAAATTGAGAGACTACAATTATATGATTCATTGTCATGCTATGTACGTCCAAAAATTTTGCATTGAATTTATAGATTATAAAAAAATATGCACATCATGCTGCACAGAATGTACTCAACAGTGAAAATACTTCATGTGAATCAAAGAATGACAAAAAAAAACATAAAACCTGTAACCGGTATTTCATTTTCAGGAAAGTGTAGCATTGAAGCTTAGACAACCATACCTTTTTAAAAGTATACATAAACTGCTTATTCATGAAACAGCTGCAAAGAAAAAAGTGAGATGAATCCATTCAAGAAAATGACACAATGACCTGCCACAACATTTTCCCCTTTTTGTTTCTATGTGGGTTTCTACTCAAGCCTGATTCATACTGACACACAGGCAAGTGAATGGGCTTTATTGGCATCGAGCAGTGCCATCGTTCTAGCAGGAAACAGAAAATGTCGATCCGAATCCTGCCAACTGAATCCAACTCCGCATATACTCGATCCCATTCTCCCTTCCAATCATATAAACACAGTCACAGTTCATTAGCATTTCATTTTAAAAGTGCATAGTACATTTTTAACAGTTAAACATCATGTTCATCAGCTTTTCTCCATAGTCAAAGAATGAACTCTGTGGGTGTCTATTTTCTTTGCATTAATTTTTTTCAAGTAAGATGAAGTCCCATTTTCTAAGCTAACTTTTAACTTTTTGCTAAATTTTACTTAATATTTAGGCAGTGGAATTAATGTTTAATTTTAGTCAATTTTTTTGTCATAATATTCTCAGACAGGTTAATGACACTGAAATGGATTTTGCTGAAGAATATTTCTCCTGGCTGTATAAATTCCCTTAATGAGCAAGCATACCTTATACATACTGTAAGCATACCCTATGATGCTTAGTTATCTAGGCTAAGAATGTGTTATTGACTTACCATACTTATTTCATATATAAAAATGAATGTAGAAGTTTGTTAGAAAAAGTAAAATACAATCATATTTCCTTCACAGGTCGTATTTATTTTCCGCATTAAGCAAAAAGATATACTTTTCCCCCATCATATTTTTGTTATTAGGGCATTAAAACACCAATCAAATTTAACTACGGCAATTTTATACTGTAATAATTTTTGTTATTAGGACATCCAAACACCTAATCAAACACCCATTTAACCATGTGCAAAATCCTACTTCTAAACCCTTCAGAAATAAAATTACTGAAACGACAAAAAGGGACATTAGTGTGGCATTCAGGACTAAGCATTAATCTTTTGTCTTTCCTCAGTTTATGTATCTCTTACTTCAAGGAAGATACTTCTGTCAAAGATGATCCTACTATACATATGTACGTGGTCCAGGTATACAATACCTTGTGGGGACCAAATGTCCACACAACATGATAGATACCCATTGGTTACTTATGATTATGGTTTGGGTTGGGTAGGAGTTATAGTTATAAGATCATAGTTACCATTAACATTTTTACCCATAGAAATGAATGAGCGATCCCCAAAAAGATATGATTACATGACTGTGTGTGTGTGTGTGTCCCTGAACACAAAGAATAATTCGTAAACAAACAGAACTTTTTTCACCTTTCTAAATTCCTCCCTCTAGTTTCACCCCATGTTTTGCACTCTCCTTGGCTGTGGCTTGTCATTGCACTCATTGCCAGTCACAGCACCTTTCATACCTAAAGGATTTGGAGTTGCGGACTGGTCCAGATATTTAGCCTGCTAGATATCGGACAGGCATATGCGACACATTGTTCACTCCGTTGGGTCGCATTTTGAAAGGCTCACAGATGCAATTGAGCTCAGATTTGCCAGAGCCGATTACACACAGATTTACTTTAGATCTGGGGATTTTTCATTAAAAAAAAAATCACAGTACAGTGTCCTCCTCCTAAACTTAATTGACCACCTGAACTCAACTGACTATCACAACCCTTGTGACATGACAATTGCATGTGTATAATATGCAATGTGAATATTAACATCACATACCGTGCAGGTTTAATGACTACTATTTCAATAATGTTGTTGAATGTCTTTTTTAAATATTACTCTTGTAGAATTGGCATTATTTCACAAGGTATTTGTACATCTGGGCAAAAGTGGAAAAATTTATAAGGCATCCTTAATTCTTATACCAACCATTATAACGCATCATGAAGATATTTATAATGCATTATAGATGATAGCTTCAATGGAGCTCAAGAAGTACTAAAATTAACACTATAGTATAATGCCTTATGACTGTCAATAGAAAATGTTTCAATAGTTTATAAGTTCTTAATACCATAATACATTACAGATGCTTTATAATTCAATATGAATGTGCCTATAATGCACTATAAATGAAAGCTTCAATAACTGTAGTACATCCTAGTGCCATTTCTTTCCCAGCTAAACGACGCACATGCAACCAGCCATCCATATAATGCTACAGAAAATGTTATTCATCAGACCAGCCCAACTTCTTCTAGGGCTCCATGGTCCAGTTCTGACACTCATATGCCCATTGCGGGCACTTTTGCTGGAGAAGAGGGGACTATGGTTATAGTCATGCAGACAGCAAGCTATGATGCATTTTGGGTTCTCACACCTTTCTATCATAGCCAGCATAAACCTTTTCAGGAATTTGTGCTAGAGTAGCTCTCCTGTGGGACCTGCCTTTGCTCCCCACATGCATCAATGAACCCTAGACACCCATGACCCTGATGACAGCTCACTGGTTGGCCTTTCCTGGACTACTTCTGATAGGTACTGACCACTGCAAACCAGGAACAACCCACAAGATCTGCTGTTTTGGAGATTCTCTGACCCAGTTGTCTAGCCATCAATTTGTCAAAGTCTCTCAGATCCTTACACTTGCCCATTTCTCCTGCTTCCAACACATCAACTTCAAGAACTGACTAATTACTTACCTAATATATAATGGCACCCTTGACACGTGTTATTAAACTTATAACTGTCAGTGGTTTTAATGTTATAGCTGATCGGTGTATATCTCAGGTTTGGATTTGCAACTTTTCATATTTCATAGCACAATCATTCTCACTGCACATTTTCTCTTTGCTCTATGCTATGGACTAACTATGAATGCATATTTTGCACAGAAGCATAAATTATGACTAAGTACAAATTATTAAAAATTTTCTGTTACAGATGCGGGGCATGGAGCAGGCGGGTAAAGGAAGGTGAACAATAAACTTATAGGTTCATTAAAGAACAAACTGGGGTAAACTACAAAACAAAAGGAACGAGGGGTCACAACTAAACAGGGAAAAATAACTAATAGGACCATACAGTATATTCACCAGCTAAAGGAACCAGGCAACCATGGGAACAGGACTAAGCAACAGGTAGAATACAACACACAGTAACTAGCACACAGAATATCTTCTCACATCTAACATTCACAATGACCGACTGAGGAAATAGAATAGAATAGAATAAACCTTTATTATCCCACGAATGAGAAATTTAGGTGTTACAGAGCTCTTACACAAAAAA
>JABFDZ020000097.1:26443317-26453455 GCA_019775955.2 Pollimyrus isidori
CCTGATTTACCTCCTTGTGCTAATTACCGCACAGCTCTTGAGCTGAATCATTTATGGTGGAACAGGGAAAGAACTAAACTACACGGGGTTCCGGCCCTCCAGGAGTGGAGTTGAGCACCCCTGTTTTAAAGAGACAAAAGCCTTGTAGTTTTCAGAGTATGGTGCATTGTGCTCTGTCTCTATCGCCTGTATCCACTTGTCTCCAAAAAAACTGTAATTCTTTCCAATCTGTGTGCAAGTGAGTTATTTTCTCCTTGGTCACTGTTTTACCACAAGGATTACGCAATATAAGAGCCTGCTAAAAATCAAGCTTTGCTGTCCACCTCAATGTGTTCATGCCACAATATTTTATTTGCTAAATCTCGTTTATAATTCATTGTTAAATATGGTCAGTAAATTAATCTGTTGTTTTCCACAGAATAACCCCCCCCCCCATTAATACGAACTGTGGCACCAGTAATATTAGACAAAAGAATAGTTATCGATCGGTTGGCAATGCAAAGCAAAAGCATATTCATTAATGCATTAAATGTAATACCAACAGTTGATCCTTCCAGTACTTCTAGAAAGTGTACAACTTGGTGAGTGTGCAAGAAGCATTAGCCAGATGGGTGGAGCAGGTGACATGGCAATCAAGGGAATACAATACTGTGGTTCCGACTTTCTAGTTGGACCTCAAGCAGTCCATTCATAATTTGATGTGACCGCATGATCATATAATCATGTCGTGTACCCAAAAATAGAGGAAACTGAATTAAATCCAAAATTAATTTTTTAAGTTACAACACATGAAATATTAATCAGTAATGCTACATATGTGAATAAAACATCTTTCAGCAATTTTATGGGTTTATCCAGAAGAAAAAAAAAAAATCTATCTTGAAATTACATGTTTGTAGAAGAAAGGTGCAATATTGTTCAATTATGGAGAAAATTATGGATTTTTTCCACAATGTCCAATTTCCATACTACTAATACAAGACTAAAGTATTGCGTATAATACAATTGCAATTTTATTTAGGTATAACATGGTTACACCCATTTCACGATTTCAAGGGGCCCTGAAAAATTTGAAACTTAAAAACTTAAATGATTGGGGGCCCAGTATGATGTGCTTTCATTGGGTCCACCCCTGGTTGCACCACTTGGCATTTTTCAAGGGTGTAGAACATGGGGGAAAAAGTAATGGAAATTCAATTCACACATTTTTTAATTACCATATACACATCAAAATATTTGAAAGGCTACCAAGAATACTTATTTCTTATATTTTTTAAAATCCAAATATTAATATATCATTGACCGTTTTCTATACATTCAAAAAAAAAAGGACAAATAGAATGGAACTGAGCTTTCAAATAGAAAATAATGCTACTTCATCTAATCAACTAATAATGTTAATAATGTACATAGAGGAAAAAAAAAATTAAAAAGTCCTTAATGCATTATTTACATTAGACACCATATAATAAAAAGGCAAAAGGAGAACAAAAAAAAGAGCAGAACAGCTAATTTCACTTCTTATTGCTACAATAATTAAGCATTCAAGCCATACCAGAGCTAGTGCTATGGCTTTTATGACAAATGATCCAAAGTCTATCAACTGGAAAAATACAGCCTAACAAAATTCCCCAAAGCCCAAGAATCTCAATCAACTTGAAATACATGGGGGTGTTGGTGATAGCAATGTTCACTCACTCTGAGCTCTGAAAGGCATCATGACAGCACGACTCCCATCATTAACTTTAGATGCACAAAAAAAAAAAAAACACAAAGGCCCAATTTATCTAGCTTGAAGACCTCTAAGCAAACGATAGAAATGCTACCTCTGCCTAGGCATGAGAAGGGACGCACCGCTGTGCTGCTGGCGAAAGCACTGCATTTCCTTCACCACCAAAGCACTTGTTTAAAGGACCACAGCTATAAATATGCAGTAAAGCTGTCAGCGGCCACAAGGCTGATTTTACAGAAATGAAGGTGGGTGTTTCTCTTGCTCTCACTCGCAGTTCCTGTAGCTGGAAACATTTCTTCCGTTTAAAGTAGAGTTAGATAACTTGCTCTCAACACAAAGCACTGTCTCTAACAGTATTAAGAGCATTTTAATAATCCTTCCAGAATTTGTGGGGGTCAATGGACAGTGTTGAAATAATCCTTACATTGACACAGGTTTTTTCATGTTTGTGTGGGACTGGTAATTTCATTTAATCATTAATAAAACATGATAAGTACCAACATTTCTTCAGGTGCTAGTCATATTACAGTACGTGCCACATACAAGTTAACATTGTTAATCGTGAATATGAACACATGAGTTCCCTGCAGTGGTGTCTGCACACACAATACTTCACATTTCATCATTGAAAACATTAATAGTCCATGTTTCTTGCAGCATACATGCCAACAGCATGCTTATTAATAAGACCAAAAACAAAACAGAAAAAAGATAATTTGTAGTAAACTATGCATATCATTCCTGAAATGTGCCATGTACATGAATTTTAGTCCTACAGCTAAATGAAAAAAATACAGATTCCAGTAACGTCATTGCAGTCATGCTTGATGTAATTGATGACGGATTTTATCGACTGGGAATAAAACGCAGAATAGTAGAGAGGGGCTGCTCCTGGTGCCAATTTAATCTGCTCTTCAAAGCATTTCTGAGCATTAATGTATTGCCTATAGAGAAAGAACACCCATTGCGACAAACTTTTAAGGAATTCAAGAATTCAAAAAGCATAATTGCATGAATGCTTTAAAAACATGAGCTGAAACTGCAAAGAATGACTCTTTACAGTATCAAGCAAAGTGTTGTTTGAAGAAACCAGAAAGGATCGCTGAACCATAACACATAAAACTATTAGAATTAAAAATATAATGATAGCATATATATAGAACAAAATTAATACTACAGGACAGTGATTCAGTTCAATGGTCAGTATTTGGCAGCAGCTTCATTATGAATAGTATTGGGATTAAAGTCTGAATATAGTAAACAGAAAAACAGGACAAGATGGTCAAACAGGTCAGCCACTGAAGGACTGTGACAGCGGTAATGTAGTGAGTATGAGAAGGAAGGATGCACCCATAAATCCACCAGAAGACCTCAGATGAATTATTACTGCACTCCAAACTGAATCACTGCAACCACAAAGCAGAAGCACCAACAATATATGTACAGTGGAAAACTGCTGCGGAGACAGACAGACAGACAGACACAGATAGACAGACAGAAAGAAAAACACTCCATTTAGCAAACCCATTAATCACAACTTTGTGTTTGTACTATGGAGGCCATTTCTTTAAAGATGTTTGCACATTTCTCAAATGGTGTGTTGTCAATGCAGTCCCACCCACTATTCAAAAATGAAATAGGAACATTAATGTCATTCAGTTTAACTGAGGTACAACTAAGTTACGGACAGTGATCTGAGAATGGTAGAATCAAGCATGACATCATATCAATATTACTGGATAAAATTACTCTTGTAGTCCTAATTTCCATTATATCTATGACCATTTTTACTTTTTATAGCGTATATGGTGTGATCAAATACAGATGACTCAGTCCAATCTGGGTATATAAAGATAAAAATCATAAGGGCAATTCTAATTTGTAATTTGGAAAATTCATCAAATTAACTTATGATATGGAATCGACATTATATTGACATGACAAAACAATTATAGTTGGTTGCACAACAACAAGCTTCTAACATGCATTCACTGTTAAGCAATTAATAGGTTGCCGATTGAAGCTGCTATCTAAAATTTGATCACAAAACATTCCAGTTGGAAAAGCTCTGTCTACTGTGGAAGCTCTTTGGTCTGTTGTTCAGGATAAAGAATCTACCCCAATTAAGTAGAATGTGTTGGTTCTAACGTTGTGTATCACCAATGGTATACATTGGGAAAACAACCAAGTTACCACAGCACAAAGGGAAGCACACACGTTGAAAGAATACATTGCATCTTTCTTATCCAGGTACAGTACATGTAACAAGGAAGAGATTCTTCCTCCAATATCACCAAGAGAAAAGACCAAAATATGCTTGCCAAAGACAAATAATCTATCCTAATGGAGGACTAGAAAAATTCAGAGGAAGCATTCTCTGTCATTTTTAATCAACATTAAATTCCCAATAGCTATTTTTGGAGGTCAGAATAAGAAAATATATGGGCTGTTCCAAGAATCGTCTCATCTCAAACTCCAAGCAGTTTAGAGACACTAGTTCTCCACTGGTTCCTGGATTGAAGAACATCAAAGTACCCAGAGGAAATCCATACAAACTTCACTCACAAAGCACACCTAGTCACTGTTCCACCAATAAATAATTACATACTCAAACTGAGCTGGAGATGTTGAGGAAGTGGGTGTAAAACTGCTCCTCACCTTTATGCTCAAAGTTTTCAATGTCAAGTGAAATGATTGGTGGAAACATAGTCCTGTAAAGTTCACTAGATGTGGAATAGCACAGAATATTGATATCAGAGGTTGTGACAGCTTGAAGATGAAAGAACTTGACAAAACAAAAACAGATCGCCATGATCAAACAGCTCTCTGTGTCAGTGCAGCAAGGCAGGAAACAACCAATGTTCCATTGTCCATGAAATAAATCTGAGCAGGTCATCTTGTAGCTATGTGTGTGTCTTTTTCTTCACAAACATGCATATACAACCCACTTTGGTAATTTATTGAATTTGTTTCATATCTAATTACAGGTCGTCGTCAACTTACGACCATGATTGGTTACGACTCACTGGTCGTAACACAATTTGGTCGTAAGTCGCATATGTACAGCCTACTGTACAGTAATGTATTGTTATAAAAATCTTTAAGTCATACCTTATCATAATTTTCTTTGTTCATTATGTGTTATATATCATACTTTTCTCTGTTCATTATTTTTATACATCATGATTTTCTTGTTTCATTATAGTTATACTGTTACTGGGATAACAGTTAGCGACTTATCGCTCGCGTGAATGGTAGTGCTGCCGGGAACTGATGCGCAAACTGTCGTATGCCCAGCTGGGCAACATTTGCGCTGCCAGACATACGAGCTGCGATCATGGTCGTAAAGTCGATTGGTCGTAAATTGGATAGGTCGTAAGTCGACGAGGACCTGTAGTTGCATCACAAGTTATAATAATAAAATATAGTACTTTTCAGTAGACCTCAGAACTACTCACTTCATATAAATGGTCTGGGGAAAAATTACAAGCGCCATAAAGAAGGGGAAAAATAATGACAACTAAGGAACCTTTCACACACAAACATCACCATGACCAAACGGCCTATAGAAGCAACCTGCTGCATGTGATGTAGTCATCACATTCTACACCTCTGACAAATCAGACAGTGATAGCAACAGGTTCAAGTTTAATGATATGCAGCAATACCAGTAGCCCGGCTGTTGAACAAAAAAAACAGATGGCATCATAAGATGAAATAATTTAACAACTGAACTGAAACCCAATGTAGGCAATTAGGTAAAACTAAATATCAAATACAATATAAATCATACAATAATTACATATGTTCAGAAGTATACAGAATACTTTTAAATCTCTTTATAATATTCTGTTCTTTTGAAGACTATATGTCGAATATTTAAAATCTGTTTTTCCTTAACAAGCGGTTCTTTTGGCAAGCTGTCTTAAGTGAAATCCAAGGCAAATAAATCTGCACCATTATTCTGGGTAGAAATCGGTTGATAATGGGAAAAAAAAAGAACTCAACATATCTCAGGAGACATATCTTCAAAATATGCTGTTATGAGTCTTAGAATGGTAAAACCTTACAATTTCACCACTTTCAGTTACACATTATGTACAATCTTCTTTTAACTAAAAGGTCAACCTGGTTGGTTGGAACTACAATTATATTTACCAGTTGTTGACAGACCTTTTGTATTACTATCATTCTTTTACAATTTCAATAACAGCAACATAAGTAAGCACCAAAGATGACAAATTCACAGCAGAAAGTGTGTCTTAATATTAGTATATATACTAGGGCTGGGTATTGTGACCAATTCAGTCCACATTTTTGCTCCCTCCCAGCTCCCAGCCAATCAAACACCGAATACCTGGTACAGGTACGCTGGGAGCTGAGTGGGTAAAAAAAAAAACAAAAAATAGTTCCCCCGAGGACATGGTTTGGAAACATTGTTTTTGAACACATAGCAGTAGGTCAAACTCTATTAGGGCTGACACAATTAGTCAAAATAATCGATGATAGACGTTGAAAATGCGTTGACTTGACATGTATATTTTAAATCAATGCATCATATTTTTTTATTATTATTTTAATGAAATTACCATTATGACTTCTTAAACAAATATTATCCTGTAATATCACTAAGTAATTATGGGAGTAGTTCAAATTATCACAAGACAAAAAGGTGGTTGTACACTCCAAAATTTGATGGCACACTACACAGACAGACACCAGGGCTATACACAAGAAAGAAAAAAACACATTCAAACACTGGACTGCCAGAATAAGCAAAGCCACCCGTGTTGTATATTCATGGTTATTAAAATGCCATTAGTATGGAGAGCTTTTTAATGTCTTTTCTCTTTGTAGCTGCTAAATATATTCTTTATTAAAACCATAAAGTCTGCCTGCTACCTTAGCATCACCACAGTTAAAATTTGGGTTTAATCTGCGTGAATTGATGGTGTTAGCGTGTGTTCATGTGCATTTGGCATGTTAGGACCAATGTCATTATTGCAAACTAAAAAACGAAAATGGACACTAAATAAAAAGAAATTAGCAGAGGTGGAGATTTCAGGTCCAGAGAGTACAGATTAGAGCTGCACAATTAATCGTTAAAAGATCGCGATCTCGATTCGACCCCCCCACGATCTTTATCCTGCATTTACAGTATACGATTCAGCCAATTATATTTTCAAGGACAGGAGACTAGCATAACTCGTCTGATTTCGAGATAACACACAATCACTCACAGCGGGCGTGATGACGCCTGACGTCACATGCGGTTTTGCTCGGGCAGCTGCCAGATGTGCTTGTTACCTGCACCAGAATAGTGGATGCGAGTAATGAGACATTCGAGTTTGAAACAAACAGAAACTAAACAGAGAAGAATGAGTGAGGCAGAGCAATGTGCTGATAACCTAATGTTCAGAGGGAAATATTTAAAATGAAAAAGTTCCACAGAATCGTGAGAGAATCGTGATCTTTATTCAAGCCAAAAAAATCGTGATTCTCATTTTATCTAGAATCGTGCAGCTCTAGTACAGATCCAGACCAAGATTTTGTTTCAACCAACCAGTTGAGTATAAAGACTCACAATCAGAGTACTCAACTGGTTGGCTAAAACAAAATCTTGGTCTGGATTTGTACTCTCTGGACCTGAAATCTCCACCTCTGGAAATTAGTGATTTGAAATAAAAATAAAAACTATATTTTTGTGTGTCAGACTTTAATCAGAAAATCAGAAAAAATCAGTACCACACATTTTTTTTTTTATCTTATTGTTTATCTGCAATATTTTGGTTGCTGAGCTGTTTCTTTTCTCGACTTCAGTGCTTTTCGCTTCTGTTATTTACCAAAACAGTCACGTGTGGCGTGCTCTGCTAGCCGAATTCAATAAACATAAGAATATGTCGAATTTATACAAAGTATAAATTTTTTGGGTGGCACAATATACATCTCATTAATATTTTGGGCATACAACTACATTGCTTATCAAATTGCTGGGTAAAAATAATATCCCCATTGTGCTGAAACACCAACGTTGATTATGTAAAGCCCTGCAATAAAAAAACATTTCGTTGTAAAAACAAAATAAGATCAAATTAAATCGTCCGTTTGATTTTCTGGAGGAAAAAATCATCATTATAGTTCAATTGACCAATCGGTAAAATAGTTGATAGATTAATCCATAGAAAATTAGCTGCTAGTGGCAGCTTTAAACTCCGGGCATTAATTTAATTGTTAATAAATGTATTTATTTTCTTGTTACCCTGAAATATAACCTCGTTAATGTTTCTGTTGTAAAACAAGAGTCTACTTGATGCATGCAATCCTCAGTGAAAGATTGCAATATGCAACATGTGTAACATGTTCACTATTCTGCATTTAACACTTTTTTTCTTCCAGCTTTGCTTATGAAAAGATACTTTTTCCTGATTTGTTTTTGTACATACATTTAAAGGCCTCCATTCTTTCACAAGGCCTCCATTCCAGACAATTACTCAGCTATTTACACTGTACACTGACAGAAATATTTATATTGGATCATATTTTTCATGGAAAAAAAACAAGTTGTGTTACCACAAGGATAAAAACAGGGGCACTGAAAAACAAACAAAACGTGTTGTGTTGCCCAGGTGTTTTGTCCAACATTCAAAACAAACATTTTAAAGTACCACTAAACCTATTCAATGTCTTCACAAATTAATCTCAAAACACATGGAATAAGCAATGTATGGCAAATGAATGTGCTAAGAGTACACTCCAGACATTGATCATGTAGTTTCCTTGTCCAAAACGAGATTAAACAAATTACTAAAATCCACTTCAAAGTAATTTAAATGCTCTACAGCTGGAGTGTACATATCATCTGTACCCGTTGACACAAAAGAGGCTATAAAGTGGCTACTAATGTGCAAATAATCCTCATTTTACTTTGTAAAAGATTCTATTATTTTAGCCATTAAAAACCACGGAAGAGTTTCATTTGGTCAACGTGCAGGTTGAATTCGAAGTACCACCTACAGAAAAATATCATGCACATTGCATTTTATGTCAGCAGTGGGTCTTCAAAATCCGATGTGCCTCATAGCATGCGCATGCATACAGTGGCTCTAGCAGGATCCATTCCTTTCTCGAACCATGTTTACCAGACACTCATCACACCAATGCAATCAGCCAAGGAAAGTGTAATGAGTGCGATCAATCAGTTCCACACATTATGATAAACTACACTGAATGAAGTCAACCTAGAGCAATGTTTATTGCCACCCGGTCTCTACATTCATTCTGAGACAATCAAATTAAATGAAACCTAAAACCTTCAGTAATGGATTATTCCTAACCCGAGTATCTTCACTGCTGTATCCTACCACAGATAGCTTTCATTTAGGGAATTCTATAAATCCCGACTCGCTCAACACTTAGCGAGACTGCCATTACATATGTCATACAGGGCCCATCACAATCCATCATAAAATGCAAACTGATCTCTGCTACCACCACTGTGCTTCTTCAGCTCTCTCCTCTCCCCTAGAGGAATAACTTTTCAGACTTATTTCGTTAAAGAACAGCAAAATATCCTTTTAAATTTTTTTTTTTAAAAAAACCCAGACGTTGATCATTTAACAAAAAGAACCACCCTATATACTGTTCCTGTCACTAAGAACAAGCATTTTCAAGGAACTATTGAGAAAATGATGGATGAAACACAATGTATAAGGTGACTATCCTGTGACCTCCATGAAACCAAGCAGTTTTTTTTTTTTTAGATGATTCCTTCCATTAACATATTAGCAGTTACTAACATTATCAGTCACCAATTAAATAAGCTACATGTCGGTTTCATCATGTAACTTGTACAGTATAATACAAAAGTGTTACAGACATACAAGCTATACATTTCAAGTAATTTTGGTACCCACTGCCAGTGTTAACTGACTAGGGATGGCTATCTGGTAGTAGGACACACACGCAGCAGACACAGGGGTCGAAGGACATGCACAAATACACACAGACACGGGCTCATAAATATATTAGTGCACGGCTAAACTTTGCCGATGCAACCATTTGCACTGTTCTAACTAAGTAGTAGTCAACAGTTCACTTCTAAATACATAAAATGCCAAAAATGAATCAATCAACAATTTATTTCGATTGGGCTAGGCGGGATAGCAGGCATCCAATTTCTACTGTGGAGGATATTGATTTTAGCCAAAAAGCTTGCAGTATAGTTTTCAAAGATGCCCCTCAATATCAATTTTAGGAATCGGACATCCGTTTATGCTGGCTATATTTCATACTGGTAACTCACTTGCATGTCCTATCTGGGCATTGACGGATGGTTTGTGATAGTTCCATCTGATTGTTTGCTGTGGTCCACCATCAATCTTATTCAAACCACTCACATCTCTTTTC
>JABFDZ020000097.1:26454289-26464524 GCA_019775955.2 Pollimyrus isidori
TTAGTTAAGTTCTCCCCAAGCGAGCTTGATGGGTCGAATGGCCTCCTCTCGTTTGTATAGTTCTTATGTTCTTAACTTTTTCTTGATACTGTGCTGGGAAACACACACACACGGACATGTATACATAAAAGTATGATGAACACAGTGTTAATATCGTTGACAAAAACGGACATATTGTTAAGGGAGAGTTTCATTGATGAAAACTAAATTATAAAATGAAAAATAATTTATGATGCCAAAAACTCAAAATATATGGACACTCAATGAATAAACACAAGACGAAAATGTCAAGAAGAGAAATATCATGACTTAATGTTGATTGTACTGCACATGATTGGATCTAAAGGGCTTCAAATGCAGGAATCATGTAGTTCTGTTTTTAAAGTATGCCTGTAAACTGGTTGTGTCTGTTCTAGGCTTGGGTGACTGTGTAATCTCTGGGTGGTATGAGGGTATGAAGTTAGACATCACACAAGCCTGGTTTGTGCTACAAATTTCAGTAAAAGTGACACATGCAAATATTTTATTTCTGACCAAATTCTGTTGTATGTCATGCCATAATAACAGCTCTACAGATGTTTCCTTAGTCAAAAACGATGACTAAAATTAAATTATATTTTAGTCAAAAGACTAGCATTAAATGCCATTTTCACATTGAAAGCAACAAAGACAAATTCACAAAATATTCAAATGTGTATAACAAATTAAGACCTTTCACACCAAAAAAAGATACAAAATTCACAACGGCAGAAAAGTTTACATTAAAAAAAAAAGTGTCAACGCGAAATAAGCACTAGTAGTAGGACAAGGAGTTCTTAAAAAAAAGTTGAAAGGCAAATATACTGTTCATATCCAATTCTAAAAAAGCATATACTTTTAGAGACCACCGTTGCGTCAAAGAAAGCTTTGGCAGTATCCATCTATTATAATCCAAATAACTACAGGGGGTATTCCAGAAAGTAAGTTTAGCTGTATTTCAAGATAAGCAAAATGAATACCAAGGACATGGCGGCAATATCATCTATTTTCACTTTATTAACTACAGGAATAGGGAACAGCGCTTATTGATTATTTTTGCCAGAATTTTTGATAGTTCACTTGAAATTGATTGTATAAAGAGAAGTCCATAAATCAAGTTAAAAAAAATGTTAATAGCCCAAGTCTAATATAATCCAAGAGGTATATTACAAAACAATAAAAAAATAAATAATCTCATAGTAATTCAAGAGAATGAATTACTAATTGGAGCACACATATTACCAATTCAAGAGCGCAAATTACTTTGATAATATTTTTTTCTAGCATGATACCCTGGGGCTCTGTAGATATGCTACTGGTACTGCTTCTTTGTTTTTTGATGCATCTGAAAACTATAGAAATTGAGCTCTCTCTGAATAAAAAAAGCAGAATGCAACTCAAATTTCACAGACTTCACATAAAAGCCTTCACATTTGTTAATTTCAGAATGATGATGTTTGTTTTTTTTGTAAGTGGGGAGAAAAAGTGAAGAAAAAAAAAATCGAACTTAAAACTATATCTAAAATATGCTGTTAAAATTAACACTGGTCGATACCAGCATAAACATCTCATTCCATGAGTATTAATTAGCCTAGCATGATATTACAAAATTTTCAAATATTGCAATTCTCAATGTAGATTTTTTTAGAAAAAAGTGAAATCGATAAAGAGGAAAATTTACATGCAATAAACTATAGCCAAGCAAAACTTTTCAACCAATAGTATAAACTTAGTTGGTGTTGCTATGAGATGTACCAGCAAAAATATTCTTTATCTATCCATTTTCCAAACTGCTTACCCTACTGGGTCGCGGGAGGTCCAGAACCTATCCCGGAAGCAATGGGCACGAGGCAGGGAACAACCCTGGATGGGGGGCACATACACACACCAACCACTCACACATGCACACCTATGGGCAATTTAGGAACTTCAATCAGTCTTAGCATGTCTTTGGACTGCAAGTGGAAACCGGAGTACCTGGAGGAAACCCAACGATGACATGGGGAGAACATGCAACTCCACACACATGGAACCCAGGCGGAAACTTGAACCCAGGTCTCAGAAGTGTGAGGCAACAGTGCTAACCACTGCACCACCATGATGCCCCCAAATATTCTCTATAGTCTCTAAAATATTTCCATACAGCAAAGATTATGCCTTTCGGTGATTTGTTCTTGTTTTTTCCTCAACTTCTCCCTCAGTGCTTAAAATGTGTCACAAAGGTGCCACACTGTCTATGACTTGTAGTCCACTTACAGTGTTCATTCTATTTTTTTTCTGTATTCCAAATAACTGTTTTTCTGTCACTGAAAAAACCGAAGCAGTCACCTCAGACAGGTTTTTTTTCAATGTTTTTCTGAATTACCATAACTCTTGAACCGTTTGTAAAATAGAAAAAAATCTAACAGTTTCTGAAAGCAGAGAAGCTGAGCTTTACAGTGATATTAGTGCCATTACGGTAATCCACCACACTGCTTCACTGCAGCACCGGGAATCTGAATGTTGGTTGCCAGAGGACAGAGCGAGTGAGTGAGACAGAGCTCTGCAGAAAGGTGATTTTATTGGACATTTTAGGTGAAAAAAAATGGGACAAAGGCACATACTCACAGCAGGTTTTATGACACTTTTACAGCTAAAACCACCAAATATGTCCAGGCGACCTGCTTAGAATTATATGGTTTAAAGGGTTAAACTGCCGACATATCGTAAATGTATCGCCAACACACTACGATACATATCGTAACATTTTAGCATCGCAAAATATCGTACTGCGATAGTGTTACACCCCTAATTAATGGTTTGATAATATCAAAATTAATAAGAAATCTTTATTTTAAAATGTATTTTATTATAAAATAATTACTGTTACTGTCCATCATTGTCTAAATGTATTTTTACTGTCTAAAAATATGTATTCAGCTTGTGTAAACATGCTCTCAGCGAATTTGATGATGAGACTGAAGAGTTATCCTCTGTTTCTGCTGAGAGACGTGTCGCATGACTCTGCACGTACAAGTTTAGGTCGGCATTCACGGTTTGACTTCTGAGTTTCAGGTTGAGTACTAGGTATTTTTTTTCCCCAACTGGTTGGTTTGACTTTTAAGAAATTTGAGTTCTAATGAGTTTGACAACTGACGTACCACTGTAGACATGTCAGCAATTTCATTTGTAGTGTGCTGTAATTTTAAAAGTGTTTGAAATGGCTCTACTGTATTTTGAAATCAAAATTAAGTGTACAGTGACACTGTGCATTTTACTACCTTGTATTCATGTAAGAAATATACACGTCAGTTAGATGGTAATCTGAGGCATAAAGAAGAAAAAAAAAACTGTTATAATGATAATCGGCTTGTAGTGATCAATTTCACCCAGAGAGACGAGATCACAGTAAGTGGTTTCCACTGTACTGTCAAAATACCGTAATACTGCAGTATAATGTCTGGAGTCTAGATACCACCCAAGCCTAATCTCAACCTAGCTGACTATCATGGCCCTTGTGATGTGATTGATGAACGCATAACATGCAATGTCATTATTAACATTTGGGAATTGTGGTTGGGTTATCAGGTCACTTTCAGTGAGCCTGTGTGACTACCATTTGCTCCCAGGCATTTTGACCTTCGCAGTCACTTCATTTGTGTTTGACCATGGCAGCTCTTAGCAGGGCAAAAATGTAGCAAACGTTGGAAAGATGGCGTCCTATGATGGTGCAAATGGAATATTACTAACCTCATCTGTAAAACCGCCAGTTCTGCTGCTAATGTGTCTCGCAGGAGATTGCATCACCGAGTTCTTAATTTTACATCTGTGTTCGCGATGAGTAGCTAATTCCATTAATCAACAGGCATGTCCACATTATTCTGTATGCTGTACAGCCAAAATTAAGAAAATATTAAAAAAGAAAAGGCAGGACAGAACGGAGGAGGTCAGGGCAGGGCACCTCCCCCCCCTTCTTAATGGTACATAATGATCAATAGATAATCATTCCTTTGCAAATACACCTATATAAAATGTATATTCATACATAGACGTACAGTATATATACATACGTTTTTTCCTGTTCATTTTAATAATCTTTCATGAAGCTTCACAAATATACAAAAAAAAAATTCACTCATTTTAAAACAGTACCTGGCATGTTGGTACATTCTAGAAAGATCCTGGGATGCAGAATGTTGGGTGCTGTGTTAGATAATCAAATAGAAATTCCAAAACAACTTGAAACGAATTAACTTTTATAAACATCTACTATTTATATCTACTAAAAGGGTGGCAGGAGAATTATTGTACTCTAATTAATGGTTTGAGGCTTGCTGATATGGTACCTACAGAGGCATTTTTCTACATTGAGAATTCCAACATTCAGTACATCTCACTCGAAGGCACAGAGTGAAATAATTTAAGTGGCAGGTAGCTGGCTTCAAAAACTAGACTTTTACAGCCTATGTTATATTGTCAAGTCCGATGGTGGGAAAAATAATAATGAAGAAACCTTACAGTTTTGGTAAAAATATATATTGCATATATAGTGTATAGTCGCCATTTGAAATATAGGCTAATTATGAGCCTGTGTCAGCAGTACACAAGATTATAGCAGCTAGCTGACCACTGGATGCTATGAAATGTATCGTCAGCATGTTCTTTCTTGGGCCTGTTGCCAATTCCTCGTGCTCCTTAAAACATAAAAACACATGCATTTTGGATACATACGAGCTGGAAAGAAGAGGTATTCACAAGGCTATCAGCATACACTGTAGGCCTTAATGTAATCGAGTAGCACCCAGAGTGGATATAAAAGATTCTTTGGCTACCAAGACAACGGGAGGGGTACTGAAATGAGCCCAGCTCCACATGGTTTCTGTGAGGGTCTGGGTTAATTGCCTCTTGTTCTCACAGTCATTTAAATGATTTTGAACTTCTTCTATTAATGGTACTGGCTCATTCACAGGGGCCCATTCTCGCCTGCTGCCCAAGCTAGCTAGATTGTTCACATTAATCTTTGTGTTCTCCTCGCCTCCAGACAACATTAAAGAGAATAAGAAAGGTGTTATGGGTGCTTTAGTGCCTCTCCCTAGCCTCTGTATAGTGAGGTCTAAGACTAAGCTGGGCCCAGCATGATGGAAAGTGCTAAGTGGATGCTGAGATATTACCCCTCACATCACTGCTGCTCCCAGCTACTGCTGCTGCAGCACAATGCCACCACGTGCAGGTTTCATTAATCAACCCGTCACATCTATTCCTTATGATGTTTTTGACATTTCACAAGTAATTTTTCATTTTTTATTACCCCAAGGAAAACAAAGAAACATTAAAGGTTATTTTTCCTCTTTTCTTGTAAGGCTTAGACTGCTCTACGCAAAAAAAAAAAAAAACAAAACACTTAAAAATGTTCCATTATTGTTATCATATTTGGCAGTGTATCTTAAGTTATCTAATGTTGCCCAGGGCAGCATATGATTTGGCAGGCGACAAAATGAGTGCAGCATTTAAAAAATAATGCAAACAGGCTTTTGGAAAACAATATGATTAAACTTTCAGAAATGGAATATTCACATTAAATTGGATTGTCAACACAGCCAAGAGAATACCTTTCTAATATGAAAGGGAACTGCAGCTTGGATCATGAACTGGAAGCCAACCAACCAGTAAGATGATGGAAAAGTTTAAAAAATAAGAGTAACAATGTCTGAGTATGTATACGTAAGAGATGGGTAAGAGGGGATTAAACATCTAAACTCGCTTTTAAATCTGGTACTGTTATGCCCATTGCTATGAATCCTTTTCTACTGCTTTTAAATATAACCTTAAAGATGTTTAACCGAGAGATTATCAAGAAAAAGGAAAATTCTACACTAAAAATCAAGAAAAAAAAAGCAAATCTCAGATAAAAACCATATTAAATTATATCAGGCCATAACAATTATGGTCTTGAATTATGTTTTGTCTATTCATTATTGAACCAAGTATGTCCCCTTATTTAGTAACTGCATAAGGGCTTGAATGATAAATAGGTATGGGTTACCTCATTATTTGCAAAATATCAAATAAGTACATGTTCCAGCAGCCCACAGTACTATAAATACCACAAATCTCCGTAATTTACTATGAATCAACCACAAGTGTATTTACACATGATGGGATGATTGCAATAATAACTGTTTATCTGGATAAGGCAGCCTTAGCTCGTTCTGTGCAATTATGAAGTTAGCTAATAGAATCTTGAATCTGGGAAGATTTTGCTGTTTATAACTGCAGACGTCAGAGAACAGGTGCAATCCAGGATATTCTAAATAGGTTCATACATGAAAAGGGGTATAATGACATATAGAAGCAGGGGTAGAATGCATATAGAAGCAGGGGTAGAATGCATATAGAAGCAGGATTTGACATGACCTAGAATACTGGTAAACAGGAAGAAGAGAAATAACTACATGATTTGCCTAAGAATAAAAAGAAGTAATCACACAAAGCACAGAAAGTGCCTCTGAAGCAGGTGCATGGCGGTGATGGATGTGACAACACAGCTACCCTTCAGGACATCTGATCTGTAATCAACATGGTAGGAGGAGAGTAGCAGAGCAATAGCACGATCCCTCACTTATAACTGTTCCACATCCTCAAAAGCATTTTTGTTTTTTAATTCAGCCATACGCTGCAAGAGAACAGAGGACCAGGAAAGCATCCTCAAATTACAATCAAAATCCACAGTGTATCCGTCATGGAAATGATGGTCACAAGCTGATATTCAGAAGATCATGTATGAAAGGAAAGATCCTTAGTACAGCAGCTCATGACAAATACAGAGATATTGTTACATACCTCTTAGACTGAGAGAATAAAGATTTAGTTGATACCAGGGCTATGACCATTTATTAAATGAATCGTGTTTTCAAGTCGTCTACTTGGATCCAGCAGCGAAAAATCAGCAGAGTATGAAGGGATTTTAGATAAAAATTATTAAATTGTGATCTTACATTTGGGATCAATTGTCCACTCACAACTTGGTTAGAAAGCATAGTAGATGATAAACGAACCACGCGCCACTCAAAAACAGCACCAGGCGCACCGCTTATTCCTCCGTTGTCTAACGACAGAACTGCTGCTATTTCCTTTTTAATCCTCTACTGCCCTCTGATGGTCAGTGAAGGAGGACTAATTGTATGACTAAGTTCCCTGTATTACATTCCTTTACTGTGAAAGAATCTTCAATCGAATTCTATCCAACATAAAATTCAAAAGAACTCAAAGAATTCAGAAGAATTCAAAGTATATATGGTCAGAAGCAAATACAACAAATGTTCCCATTGATGGATTATGCATACTGTTAAGCAAATGCTTCAGTTACAGCTGGATGAAAACACTTGAATCCTAGTAAAACAATTTTTAATCCTTTGAAAAAGACGCATTACTTTTCAACAACGTCATTCACAATGCCATATTAATTCCATAATAAAAGTAAGCATGCTGGCAATCAGGATAAATTTAACATTTCTTCAAATGAAAGATCATCATCTTCCAAAGTACTCTGAAATTACTCTGCAGTAGATGGACAGTTAATACAGATGCTATACAAAAATGTTTTGTGACGTTAAGCAAATCTGCTCCATTTCAGCAATGATCCTTCGCTTCACATATGTTGTGCGTGTAGCCTTGATTTTCATGTCCAGCACATCAGTGCATGTCGACTGCATATGTGGAAGCAAATTAGCCGTTTCCAGTAGGGAGCTTCATTGACTTTCACAGATCAGAGATCAACTAAGAGAGAGAAGAATAGTTATTGCAGTTGTAGGTATGGCGAGCAACTATATGATGAGGTACAGAGGTACCTGCATATTGAATTTCCCACACTGCCCAGCCGTTGGAATACAGTATGTGTATTTTCAATTTGCAATCCTGGCTGATTTTGTCGCCACGATTTGAAAATGCCACAGTATGCCATATTACCTCAGCACCGCCCAATCGTAGTAGCTACTGTTCATAAAGAGTTTACCCATTTCACCATAGTGCTTGTATTTGTTGTAATACAACTGCTCTGCTGGTCTGGTAGAATATAAGCAGTGCAGTGAAATGGGTCAACTTATATGAAAAGTTTTAAAGCAGTTGCTAGGCTTCGGCAGTTTTACAGAATATGGCATACAGAGATCTTGATCAGGGAAACCCCAAGCCCTGCAGAAACAGCACTGCTTTTGAATGCAGCATCAAAATACCACACACTGCAATATAAAGTACAATAAGCAAGCTAAATATGGTGGAGACAGCAGATCTTTCTTTCTATGCCACTTAGCCACCTTTAATAGAGATCACGGAGCCCGTTTTGACCCCTTAGTGAAAGCTATGGACTGCCTCCAACCTAGCTGTTAAAAGCATAGTTAACAAAGGCCGTCCTTCGCTACATCATGAAAAACCATAAACCATCCCTAGGTAGCACACCTTCAATATTTGTAAGGAAAAGTATGTGCTTGAAGATACTACCCTCAGTTCTCTTACCAGTATACAGTATGAGAAGATTCACAAGCTGCATGGGTAAACTGTGGAAATAAATAACAACCCTCTTACTTAGGGCTGCCACTAACAACTTTTTCTATGGATTAATTAAATCTATAGACCGTTTTACCGATTGATCCATTAATCTAAATCAGGGGTCACCAACATGGTTCCTGCAGACACCAGGATGCCCCCAAGGACCATATGAGGCGTCCACAGATCTTTTTTTAAAAAAACTCACCAGTGAGCAGATTCCAAATTTGTATTTTATCCAGTTGCTGTTGTTCCTTAATCATATTCACATTTCCTGGTCCGATCCTTGTGTGTACTTCTTACTAAATTTAGCTTATTCAGTTTCAAAAAGGTTAACCCCTGATATACATGATTAATTTTCCTCCTTAAACTAAAACTTACTGTTAAAGTTTTTGACAACAAACTGCACATAACTGCAGGGCTTTAGATAATAGATGCCAGCTTATTTGCACTATGCTACTTTTCTGCCCTCAGTCCGATAAGCAGTTAGTATGTCTAGAGTATTAAACATATGCATATTGCAATGTACAAAAGTTTGTTACCTGTATAAATTTGGGGGTATCTTCATGCTTAAGTTCAGTTAGTGGAACATGTCACGTGCTACTGGTTTGTTTTGGAAGCAATAAGTACTGTAGCATCAAAGAAACAGACAGGTTGGCCACCACAACATCTTTTAAGAGGGGAAATATCATGGGAAAACAAGGCAAGAAGACATTGGTGGTGGGGCGGTACTTTTTGTTGATTAAAATGTGACTTTTTTCATAAATAAACTTTTCACTTTAGTTCATGAACTATTTTTTTTATTTCGTATTGGTTTTCATTTCAGTTTTAATTTAGGATAACGTTGGTCCGAAGAAGCCCCACGCGCATGAACATACTGGCCACGTCAATCAACCAAGAACACACCCAGATTTTAGCCTAAATGATTTCTCAACCACTTATTCAACGGTGACTCGGAGGTAGCAGGCAGACAACTTCATGGCTACAAGCACACAAGGTATTAAAAAGCTCTAATGGCAAATTAATAAACATGAATAGACAAGACAGTGTCTCTGTCTTTCCTGGTGGTCCATCATCTATAGCAGCGACGGGGTGCTTCCTCTTTATGTGCTCGTGCACAGCCCTAGCGCTGCCGTGGTATGCCATCAAAATTTTGCAGAGTGTAAAACCACTGAATTACTCCTAAAACAATTGTCAAAATGAAATCATAAATGTAATTCTAGTAAAATAATAAAACATGCATTGATTTTAAATATCGACGTTGACGCATTTCTAGCGCCAACGTCATTGGCTATGTCAACTAATCGCGGCAGCCCTACAATAATGGAGTGACAAGATGGTGATTTCACAGACTGCAGTACAATACGTTACCTGACCATATACAATAGTATCCCATGCCACCTTACAGTTTTTCTTCAGTAACCAAAATACACTCACCTGAAGGATTATTAGGAACACCTGTTCAATTTCTCATTAATGCAATTATCTAACCAACTAGGGGTGCAACGGATCGCGGTTGATCCATAATCCGTACGGATCACAACCCACGGTTCGGAACGCACGTGATCCGCGGATTGACTCGTTTTTTAAACTTTTAGATGAATAAAAAAAAAAAACAACAACCGCAGATAAAACAGTGTTTTTCTGCTGATATTGCTTAAATAATAAATAATTAATTACACAGAAGTCGTGTTTACGTC
>JABFDZ020000097.1:26476399-26487708 GCA_019775955.2 Pollimyrus isidori
TTTTATAAATATAGTGATAACAGCCGATAGCCTAATCATAAAAATGACCATAACCATATGCTAATGAATAATGTGAAGTGTCCCCCACAAGTTTATAATTGTGAAAATATCTGTGGTATTTATTTGTTTGTGGGGGGGGGGCGGGAATTTGAAAAGATGACCTTGGTATTTGAAAAATCCTGGCTACTGGTTTCTGTTAAAATACTCCCAGATAGACATGTCTTATTTTGCGCTTCTCGTCCTGCGAAAGGTATGCATATGACGTCACCGCAGGCGGAAGTCACTGTACTCACACGCACTGAAAAGCAAACTAGAATTAGCGGCAGCGATAGCGTTCGATTTGAATTCCGCAAAAACACAAGTAAAAGAGAAAGAGCTGTCGTGCTATTGATTGTACAAACAGACTTAACACGAAATAGCTGTCTCTTTAGAGATTGCCAGAAGTGTCGGATGTGGATAGGTTTTGTTCAGAGCCCGCATACTGAGTTTGATGACATACATTCAATTGTTGCTGGTATAAAACTGTAATTTAAATAAATAGTCTAAATAATTTAGACGATTATTTTAATTTAAATGACAAATTTATAATTTAGCTGACAACTATAATTTAATCATTTTCAATGGCATGTATTTATTGAATATTGTCACATATGATATAACAAACCCTATATTAATCAAAGCCTTGGTTATATATATATTATTATGCCGAAATGTTTTTATATTCTGTGTACTCCTGACAGTACAATAAACCACAAACTAACGTAAAGGGCCACCCATGTAAAAAAAAAAACAAAAAAAAAAACACCGTGATGTAGCCTACTATGTAATTGCGGGAATCTATGTATTTTAAAAGCCGTGATACCAAAACTAACACGATGACATTACATTTTAACGCTGAGAGGATAAAAGTCGCAAATCATACCACCTCGCAATGGCGATATCTCGGCAGACTAATTTCGGAAACCACAAACAAACGTAAATACCGACAAGGAGTGAGCCTGCACTGATTAAATATAATTAAAAAGTACAGTCCTTAGCGTCACAGAGAGCTGACGAGGGCAGATTGCAGGACTGCCAACTCTCACGCATCTGGCGTGACACTCAAGCTTTCAAATCATTCAGCAAATCTATAAATTTCCATTATAAACTTAAAATTAACTACATTAAAAGCGTCGACGTCGGGTCTGTATACATATTATTACAAGGTAAATGATCTGTTACATACATGTAAATACCTGTGCAGACTTCTATCGAACTGAAAATCTCATATACTAACCCGCTGACCTGAGTTGGTAACGCTTAGGGTCGCATTCTTTGATATAAAAACTGCAAGTCTTTTCCCAAAGAAAAAGCAAAAAGAGCGAAGTATTTTAAACCCTTTTTAAACTTACTGAACCTACACATTTCTTCTGAAAAACCTCCTATTATCATTCAGTATTTACATTTTCAATCTACTGACTTAGATACGAAAGCTTTTCCCAGCAACCTCACCTATTAGAAAAAAGGGGAAAAACGTCGACAATAAAATGCGTATTTCGGTTTATCCATTGCTACTGTTACAACTGTAATGACAAGGGATACGAAATACTCCTCAAAAATGTTTTACCTTATTCAGCCACAAGATGGCAACATTTACCCACACAGCTATTTAAAATCCCTGTATTCTGCAGCCAATACAAGGAACAGGTCTGAGTCCAGATCGTCTGCTAGATCAAATTTTTACGGGGTCACTTAATATAAATGAGAATCATATAAATTATAAAATTAAACATTTGTATAGGTAAATTATGCACATTGAAGTTGACTAATACATTTTTTGGTTTTCTTAATTATTGAAGCTTCATTCTGACTACAACCTCTTTCTAAAACATTGTTCCTTTTTAGGTAACAGATTGTCTGGGTTCTTTGTAGTTGTGGGGATACAACACAGCATTCATTTAGTAGTAAAATTCAGGAAGCTACTACTTAACTAAGTTCACTCCACTGATTATTTACTTCTGAGCACATGGCACACATAAGGGTCAAGTAAATCAACACATGTAAACTGGCTAATCTAATGTCCATGCCACAATAAAACAATGATCACAGAAAGGAAGCGACTGGCAGCACTCACTTGATTGATGGGTCAGAAGTTACCTGTCGGTATTAGTGCCTTCCGGCTGGCACACTGAATACCCGTGTTAAAGCACGTGTCACAGAAAGCTAGTGACTGCTCGGAGCGGTATAGTACATGCAGACTGTATAGCTCTCGCCATGAACAATATCACTGTTTAAAATACATCAGCACAAGTTATGCTTCTCTGGAGTCTTAGCCGGAGCCTCGTTTAAGGTAGAAGTGACCACGCATTTATGTTAGCCTCTTATTTACATAGGTGGTTGATCACAATGTTAGCCTACTTGGGTACTATAGGCAAATGGCACTATCCTTTGTTATGTACATGTGACACCTGAAAAAGCCCTTATATACACCAGGGGAGATGGATGTATGGGTTCTAGGGTAAAAGTGTCGTCCAAAGCAGAGAGTCTTCATCCTGCAGTGGAAAAGGGCATGTGACTCAGCAACCTTGCCAGTTGTAGGTACCTCATTAAACTAGTGAAGGGCTAAAGTGGATAAGGAACACACCGTGCAAGGGTAGCCGTGGATTACGTAATTTTTTTTCTCCTTCTTAAAACTCCACAGAATCAGGCTCGCAACCTCAATTAACGAGCGATGGGGTGACTGACACAGCGATGCAGACGATGACCTTCATGTAGGAGAGGAATCAATGCCTTAACACAACAAGCACACCCAGCCCTCAGAGGCAGAATAAGCACACTCTGACATGAGCACCCCAAGAGTTATGCTCCTCCTCATCTAAACTCACATCACATAATACACCAAGTCATTTGTGCTGTATTATTCATAATGACATAAAGGGACTTTTCCCTAAGCAAACTGACCAACTGGGCTCCCTGCTTTCTGAACCCTGCAGGAAAAAGAATGTTTGCCTTATATATTCATTGAGCCTCTTTAATTAACATGGTGAAGGTGAATGATGAACTACACCATGCAATGTTGTCTGAAGAAGGAATTTCTGCATGCCTCGCCAAGATGATAGATACACGCCTTCATAAAATTAGGATGACTGATTTGTTACATAAATTCTTACAATACCTATATGACTTACCCAGTGCAAGTTTATATGAACTATTAATGTTGCATACAATAATGGATTATTGTAGTTACTATGCTGTTTTCCAAAATGCTAGAGACAAGATTAAAAAAATCAACAAAAAATGTATTGCATTTCTCTAGTCAAACTCCTGTCTATTAGATTTCCCACGGTTTGATTGAAGGAAAAGGTTTGTATTATAGGATTTGTTTGTGGTTGCTTATACACCCCAGTCTACATTTATAATCCTTAATACTCAAAGGTAATGTTCATTTACACAGCAAGCTGAATACCAGCAGACAGTACTGAAATATTATACTTTCCAGTACTCAATACTCAAAGCTCCTCAAAATGAAAATATAAAAACTGGTCATCACTGAATGTTTGTGAGGCTGCCCAGAATGGAACCAGATTTAACCAATCAAAACTGCAACATTAACACTTTCAAGCATTATCCAATTTATGTCCTTTGACATGATTTTAATAAGACTACTTTTGCTTTCAGCAAAAGTTACATAAATACTGTATTACTCCTGTCATGCATCTGATAGTTGTATAGAAAACATGAAAATTAAAATTGGCCTTGTGAACTTTGGAACACCACATTAATTATCTCTAACCAAAATCTAGGGCGACTTTTAAATTAGATACATGTAATGAATGACTAATTACAGACTGATAAATATAGTTCAGTTATTGGGTATGTAGAAAAACAACAAGAAAAGGAGAGAGACAAAATCTCTTTCATCTTTTTTAAATCCACAAGCTTCAAGTTACCTAGAAGAAGTAATTTAGTACCTGTAAGGTTTCATAAGGAATTATGTGTAGAGCTAGACTCCACAAAGTCCAGTGAACCAAGAAGTAATCTAGGGGCTTAATTTACGGCAGAGATTCACAGGAAACCCATGTCAAGTTACAGCACAGTCTGGGAATTATTAGTATATCATACTGAAATGGGGAAATGCAGTAACATGTTTAAGCAGTATTCTTTTTGCATCAAATGTAATAAATGTTAGACATTAGAAATCAGTGATGCCTATTTTGGAAAAACAGTAAAGAGGTTTGTGTTTCACGTTTGTGTCACATGCTGCTGTAAAGAAAGCATCCCATTCAGAGAGTAAAGGCATAAATCCTGAACAGTAACAAACCCACTGGCTGAAATGGTGGGGAAAATGGGAGGGCTGTTACCATAAAAAGGCTCAACATGAATGGAAGGTAATTAACTTCCAGGGGGGTATCAAAGGAAGGAAGAGGGTGGGCAATTCTATATCGTCATGTATATCAGATATCCATGTCATTTGCATATTTCACCCTCAAGAAAACAGTTTGTGATGAACTGAATGGTCCGTAATCAACACGACGTTTAATGCAAGTTGCTTTTTCAAAAGGTGGTGAGATTAGCACTGTGTGTTATGAAAGTGGTTTTTAGAAAAAAGTTACACCTGAAATCCACCCATCTTCTAAACACTCATTATAAGTAGTGTTATGGGAGACCTGGATCCCGTCAGTCAGCATAGGGCACAAGGCTGTACATCTGCCCTGGGTGCCCTGCACTGGACATCACACTGCACGCAATTTATGCAGATGAAACCTAACAGTGTTTGGACTGTGGGAGGAAATTTGAACACCTGCAGAAGTGAGATCGGTTTCAAAACCTCAGCCCTAGAGGAGCGACATGACAGTACTGTCCACTAGGAACTGTTCCACCCTACAAACACAGGAAGTGATCCTCACATATATTTGCCATACTTTAAACTGAGCTGCTCAGGAGTCACTGCCGGTTTTGGTATTCAGCAAACCTCAAAAAGAAAAACATGCCCCAAGCCATACGGTCAGCTTTCCCATGAATGTCTGTCATATGGACATACAATAAGGACATGCTAAATAAGCCTCCAGCATGTAAATGCAGTCTGTGAACAACTTCAAAGCTCAAGTTAAAAAGAGGAAAACACTGGAGATCCCTCAGCACTGAGCTATCTGTACAGAATTTGAGGGCATCTGTCCTTCCCCAAAGACTGAAAATAGCTTGCCGACGGACTGCAGTATTTCAGGAAACAGATGGCAGCACAGACAGCAATCTCGTGATGACATACTGCAATATTGATGCATTTGTCAGCTTCAACAAACTCACGGAACTCATTTAACTATGCCATTCTGTTTTCAGAAAGACAAACACATGCATACCTGAAGAGCAAGATTTTCCCAAACTGGGTCGATGTCTGCAATTCTGCACCTTGTTGCAGGGGGTAAGATAGAGAGTTACAGCACATCTTTTTGTGAGTGTTTTCCCACCCTTTTTCACCGCAAACATCTAGAAACACATGCACATCTCAAACGTTGATGCACCTGTGCCGAAGACCACTCTTACCAAATAAAACCATTTGCGTGCAAGTGAAGTAGATGAGCATAAAAAAAAAAAAAAAAAAAATGACAGGCATGAAATTCCTGTTGGACAAATAATTGTTTTACACTTTGCTGATGAAATCCAAGCCAATCTGATAAAACCCACATCATAAAGTTTAAAAATGCATATTGCAGATTTCCTCTCATTTATTACATGCATTCAAGAATGTAGGATAATGCAAAATGAATTTGCAAACCATATAAATGATTATTTCATTAAGTGAAAGGCTGAATCACAGAGCATGGTTTTCTTCATTCACAGAAGGAGCGTGTTAGTGAGCTGGGGTGTGGGCTCAGAGCTCAGCTCTCCTGCCTCACACTTATGGGGTTGTGGATTTGATTCCCATCCCTGCTCTGTGTGCGCTTGCAATCTTATGGATTTCCTCTGGGTGCTCTGGTTTCCTGCCATAGACCAAAGATACAGTCATGTGCATCAGTATTTATAAATCTGTGAGCCTGCATGTCCTATAATGCACTGCTATCCTGACCAACGTATCATTTTTCCCTGTGTCTAGTGCTTCCTGGGACAGGCTCCATGCCCACCTGTACAGGATGACGACTAGTAAATTAGTATGAATGAAAGATGAATTGATAAATGGTCAGGTTCTGAGTATTACCCTGATAGCATGTCGGAATTAAGCATACTATACTCTTGGATTTGCAGCAGGTTCATTAGAAGTTTACTGGCAAACAACTGGACAATGGTTCTTGAAATCAGTTCTAATGGTAGGCATTATAAAAATGTTCATTACAGGTTTATGAAAAGCTGACAATAAGCTTACAAAACAGGTCAGTCACTGGTCATTTTTGTATATTGTATTTTTGTATTTTGTTGCACAGCATTACATTTTAATGAAATGTATTGTTTTAAAAATCAGTGTAGCAGGAAAATGTCTACGTTTTCCAATTTGTCATGTTTATTTCCTGTACTGATTAGTACAGAATGAACCATACAATAATGGTAAAAAGGAAAAAAAAAAAAAAACACACAGCACAGCCCTACTTTCATCATTTACATACTTAACTGATCCTGGGGGGAATTCAGTTTGCATAAAGCAGCAAAGGCACATAAAGGACACAGATGCAAAATATGTAGTGCAAACACAAAGTGCAAAAAAATGTGTACATTTTTACATATATCAAACAGATTAAAAATGAAGGCGTGTATATGTAAAGTACACGGTTGTACAAAACGGCAATCGTAATATGCCAGGATGAGGGTTGCAGAGAGCCAGAAGCTTATCCCAGAAAGCAGAGGGGCCTGAACGAGATGCCAGTTCATTCCAGGATCCATTTAAATTCCATCAGGACATTTTATTCTTGATTTAAAACCTAGGTACTTTGGACAAGCAATCAAACTATATAATGGAGAGATGATATACCAAATAAATGTTACATCAAGTTGTACCGTATAAGTGAACAATTGTTGTTCTACTTAAGCTTAACCTGTCCAGTCCATAGAGTTGGGTTTTAAACCAAGCATGAAACATCAGGAGCACTGAACTGTAGTCATCAATTAACACAAACATTCTAATTTTACTCAAGTGAAAGTTTAGCCAGTACTCAGTAACATTAAAACCAAAGTACAATTATTTAATATACTCAAATTAAAATTTTGTGGAAAGATAGAAGTAGATTTTTTCAGCCACTGATATTATACTGGAATAATATGCATTCCTTAATCATTCATGCATCTTCCTGAACTACTGATCACAGTATTGCAGTATGCAGTATGGGTATTCTTTATTGATCCTCGGGGGGATCAATATTTATTGCATTGATATTTATCATCATTATATAACCGAATGAATGCTATACGGAAACAAACACACTCACGCGAAAGTCTTTTTTATTGCACCGTAATATATTTGGACCGCTGTTTTGTCTTTACAATTAAATAAAGGTGACGCAGATTGTTGTAGACAAACTATCTATATTTATAACTAGAAATATAACCAAATAAATGTGATATGGAGACATACGAACACACATGCACAAGTCTTTTTTGTTTGCGCCGGAATATATTTGGCTGATGGTGGGAAACTGAAATCGCAATTGCCGAAATCACGAGAAATGGGGATTGAATTGTATTTCAAATTACGATCTATTACAACTTGTAGGCCTATTTCATGATTCCTCAGACCACACTCTTAGAAAAACGTCTCTTTGCTAACTCGAGGTTGAAACCGTGAAACTTGCTTCATTTGCAAAACAATTTAAGTGTTGGTTGGCGCTGATGGGGCTGCGGGCAGCTTGTGTGGGGAGTGAGGGGGGGGGCTCCTTGTCCGGAGAGCTTGATTTTTTTTTTTTTTTTCAGGGATTCTAGTGTTAAGCTCAATTAATACTGTACTTCACTTTTCCGTGTGCGATTTCAGTTGCGGGCAAAGGAACGAGACGTAAATATTGTCATTAGGGGTTGGCTGTAGTCGGTGGGCGTGTAGTCAAGGGCTACGTTTACCAAAACCTTAACGTTGTTCCTAAATTCTACCATTTTACATAATACTACATCATTAGTAAGGTCTAAGAAGGCTTCGGGAAACTCGGCCCAGATTTTTATGCCTTGTGGAAACCTTGCACACTAGTTGCGTTGACTGCGCATGTGCAACATAAAATTGACTAGATATATCCAGTAAATGGCATGTATGTAAACTTCTCAATTTGTTCAGCTCAAAACAGTAAATATCAATAGCTCTGGAAAACCCATCTATGTTCCAGATTAATACATTACTACGGAGCCCCTAAGAGGCCAGGGTGAGAATTTTTTTTAATTTTATTTATTTATTTATTTATTTTAAAAAGAGTTTTGTGCTCCCTCACAATACTTTCAATAATATGTGTATTGTGCCGTTTAAAGTTCAAAACATAGGATTAATGGACTAACAAGCATACATCTAAACGATACAGACATGTCCAGTTAAGTTTGCTTTATGCATTAAATTATGGGGGACAATGCACACCGTGTCATGTGTGTTTTCAAAGGAATATTAATAACTGCACAGTGTCAATTCACCCTTCAGTCCTGCAGTTATTAAACAGTATATGGTACTCAAAATTCAGGGCTTTTGGATTCGGGATTTGGTGCAATTTTGGTACGGCAGGTGAAAACAAGTTTAATATTTTTTTTACTAAAATTGCAAAAACACAAATAGGAAGAGTTGTAAAATAAAGGCAATGTGTCTCAATGGTGTGGTGTTCACAAATGATTTGTTTGTGGGGAACGAGTCCCTTACAGGAACTATATGCTCAATTCACTTCTCTACACAGATTCCTTCATGTTGTTCTTTTTCTTGTCCTCAGAAACGCAACTTGAAACCTACTTCCCTCCCAAACTTTGGCCAGGAAGGGCCAGGGAGCAGGTAAACCTCTCGGTCATCCACTCACCAACTTGTTCACTCCCTCAGATCTCGCATTCTTGTCATAAAGACATGACGTCATCATCTCAAATGAGTTGGCGTATTTGAGTTGGCGTACATTTCCAGCAACATATAGTTTGGTCCACTACAGGTATAAGAAAGTCTTGGTCTTTTTAACTACTCTCTCCAGTGTTGGTGTAATTTATTATGAATCCAAAATTCTCAAACTGCCGACTATGAAGGCCTTTACAGACCAAATGCGATGCGCATTGCGCTGCGCTCTGAAACCTATTATTTTCAATGGCTTGCGCGGCGCAAGGACACTTGAGCTGCACCGAGCAAAGCGCAACACCAGAGCGGTACCTATGGGCTGATATTTGTGCCACTAGAATTTGAATTTTATATATTTGAATCTGCATTACAAAACTGAATCTGAATTTAATAGTCAGAAGTGGTGGTATGGTAAAAATTAAGATATAGCAGTGCCGGTACTGCTTAATATTACGTATATGATTCCGCATTTGTGCTAGCTATACCCCGGCACACGCCTCCTCTTTTACCCCGACCTGCAGAACTCCCATAAACATGGGAATGGCTCGCGTTGTGAATCTACGGTCGATTACTTTTCCTCAAGTACCCAGATGTCTGTCACACCAAATTGAAATTGAATTTCAAGACTGAATTTGAGGTAGGATAAATACTCTCGAGTTACTGGAATTCAGATTCAAACTATTAAATTCAGATTCAGTTTTGTAATGCAGATTCAAATATATAAAATTCAAATTCAGTTTCTAGTGGCACACCCATACTGTAGGTACCATGCATCGCTCGGGGAGCTTCTGTGAGCACCGCGGTCAAAGTAGATTTTTTATTTATTTATTTTTTTTAAACATTGACCGCTGCGCGCTGTGACGCATTGTCGCACGATCAATAGAAACAAGGCGCAGAACCGGGCACAGTCTTTTAGCATCAGAAAAGATTTTCTAGAAACTACCAATGCTAGTAATAGTTGTCAGTACCAACTCCTTTACAATAATTTTATCTATATCAGTTACATCGGTATAACTGACCGCCGATGCAACAAAATGACAGGGAGAGTGTTTTGAAAACCACTCCCACTTTTCCCGCTAACACCCCGCGGCGAGAGTGGCGCATAGAGTGGACAACGCTGTTGTTTTGACTAGATACGCAAACCTCGCGGTGTGCACAATGCATTCCGCGTTTGGTCTGCAACGGCCTTGACCGACTGACTAAATAGCCTTATCCGGTTCCAACTCGCAGCCACAATTAGCATATTTTCCATGTTGAACATCTACCGGTATTTGTTAATTTAGGTTGCATCCGGGTCATGAAATATTTGTTTTATAATGTGTCCTGATTCAAAAATGCTATGACTCAGCAGAACATGAGGGATGTGTATGCCATCACAGCCTGACCCAGGAAGTGGGGATCATCTTGTGCAAACCTGCACTAGACCATTCCTCCACCCACCCTCCCCCATTGACAAGTCCAACAGCAGCAAGTCAGCGTAAAATTCAGCAAGACATTCTAGTTGTAATCAGGTTGTTTTGATTTCCCGGGTCTATTTCTCATTCAAAAGAAAAATTTAGTGGATAATGTGAAGTAAAGGTAGATAATAGTTCATTGGGCGGATTGTTGGCCCTGAGGCTAGGAAGGTTTGAATCCTGCGAATGCCACAAATGATTATACTCTGTTGGGCCCTTGAGCAATTGCTTCATTCTGGGAACGATGTTAATCTACATCCAGCCCTGTAAGGAGGTCCTTCCATATATGGAAGTGGTTTGGCTGAGAAATGACGAGGCACTGATTAAAACGATCTGTAAACTATGTCGTCGGTTTGTGAAAACCAAGGCTTTCAACACAACCAACCTATTCCATTACCCAAAAAAGCATCACCCAAACGACCACACAAAGCATGAAAATGCGGGCCGATGCGACTCCGTCAACTAGCAGGGCTAGCAGTGGGGCTGTACCAAAGCAGAAATCAATCATGTCGTCTTTTGTGGCCATTACACCTTATGAAATGTGTTCCAAAAGGAGCAAGGATATAACCAGGGCCGTATCTAACTTTCTAGCGAAAGATATGATTCCTCTAAGCACAGTAGAACAAGACGGGTTTAGGAAATTAGTGAAAGTGCTTGACTCAAAGTACGAACTCCTTGGCAGAAAATACTTTTCCAAAACCGCACTACCTCAGCTGTATGAAAAGTGCCGCGGAAAGCTGGAAAATAATCTAATGCCGCTTTTCCACTGCATAGTACGGCACGGTACGGTTCAGTACGGCTCACTTTTGGGGGGCTTTCCCCACTGGGAACAGTACCTGGTACCTGGTCCTTTTTTTAGTACCACCTCAGCCGAGGTTCCAAGCGAGCCGTACCGT
>JABFDZ020000097.1:26503241-26516456 GCA_019775955.2 Pollimyrus isidori
AAAATTAAAAGTGATGATTCCTGCTCAGAGGGAGCAACAATCCAACAGATTTAGCAAAGTCCAACAACGGATCCATCGGTGCTCCATGGAGGTCCCCCTTGAAGGTCGCACCGATGTTGTTCAGGTAGTCTGAATCCAGGTGAATTCAAGTGATAACTAAAAACGACACACATTCAATTTGTCAGACACTTTTTCCAGCAGTCTTTTGGGGGTTGCTTTTGATGAGTTTCCTTTACTACATATTAAATCTTTAAATTCATCACACCCCTCTAATAACTTGCCGAACAAGTTTTCCTAACTCATCCAAGATGAGGCATCTGATCTCTGATGATTTAAGCGACGCACGGAAAATCCCCCCTCCCAGTCTGCTCCGGACCTGGTTGATTGTCCCGCTTAGTTAAGCGTTGTCTCAAAGAATGTCCATCAGGCAGGGACAGTTTCCAAAAAGATCACATCAAACAGAATTCCATGCTCTCACTACACATCTCATACAAGTATAATAAAGCCTACAAAAATCACGTCTCGGAATTCCAGATAATTAATTGAAAGTACATCCATATGACAAAGGTCAAACATGAAATTTAAATAAAAATGTTTATATATAAACAAAAAGATTTTATATTGTTTAGTCCCCATCTACTTTAAAGGGTTATTAGTAAAAAGGAAAGACAAGATATGGTTTTGTGCAGAACATTTCATATGGATGTGATTGAAAGTATTTTACAGAAATCAAATACAGAACAACATTATACAGTAGGAATGACACGAACTCAACCCAGAAGGTTCCTCATTGGCCATAGGGATTGAACCAGGATCTTTTAGGGTGTAAGACAACGGCATAAAGCACTGTATCATTATGATTGCCACTTGTAACATTTACATAACTTGCACATTTAATCAGTCTGCAATTCTTTGCCAAGCCAGCACCCTGGCTTAATTTATGGCTTTCAGTCATTACATCTTTGTATTTTTCATACAGCTCCATCAGCAGTATTTGTTCTACGGCAGGGGGGGAGAGAAAAAAAAAAAAAAAAAAAAAAAAACCACACACTGCTCTCATTTTACATGCTTTCCTACCGATTTGATCAATCCAACATTCATCCATTCATTTGGGCTTCCTAAATATCTCAGGTGTGCGCACTAAGGGAAACTACGCGAGTCTGTATGGTATGACCATTGATTGAGGCTTAGTTTAGAGATAGGTTAGACTCAAACTCAAACTAGTGCTATTTGGGCAAGGCTGGTTCTCTTCAGCTACTTTCATGGAATACCCCAGCTCACGCAATCTTGCGAGACAAAGCAAGTACTGTATTTTCCGGACTATAAGGCGCACCTAAAAGTCTTCAATTTTCTCAAAAGCCGACAGTGCGCCTTATAATCCGGTGCGCCTTATATATGGATCAATATTGAGCCGCAACAGGTCTCGTAACTACGGGAAGCAGCTGCCGACTCCATTTTCACCGGTAGAAGTAGCGCACGGTGCATGCTGGGATATACGACTGCGCGAAGCCTGCATTTTCATTTCCATTTGTGACGAGATGGAGCCGGGCATTTTGGATGTCGTATTCGCCCAACTGTTCAATTCGGACACTTAAGAAGAATTCGAGGGATTCCTTGATGAGGAAAGAACCGAAAGTGAAATTTACGTGTTTCTTTTGTGTGTTTACAACTGAACAAGGTTGGTCATATTGTGAATATGGATGTTGACGTTTGAACTAGAGCCCGAATGATTTAAAAAAAAAAAACGACCGATATTAGGCATTCCAAACTATTGGTATCGGCATTTATAATGGCTGATAAATTAATATTTCAAAAATAAAATAAAAACGGACTTAGATTGCTAAACACAGTGTTTGCCCGAAAATAGGACATCCTCCGAAAGTAAGGCACCCCCCGATTTTACCCCCCCTCAGAAAATAAAGCACCCCCCGAAAATAAGACAGTGGTAGGCTACTTCCTGTTTCCGGTGTGCACTGCACTACAGCTCTTATTGTTATATGAGGGGTTGAAATTGCAACCAGCCACGCCGTTGCCAGCGGGAGAAAAATTGAGGCATTTTAAGCATTCACCACTTGAATATAGGCTACTTTCTTGGAAGATATTCATATTGAACTGCAAAAATGAGTAAAACAAGATGTACAAGAACTGCACTATATAGATGCATTATGTAGCTATGTTACGATTAGCCCAATTAAAGCTTTTTTGGCAAGAATTTGCATTTACTAGTTTAAAAAATATTAATATGTAAATATTTAATATGTATTCACATTTATGTTTAAAAAGTAAAAATAGCTGTTGAATCAGTATCTGCAGATGTGTATTGGAATCAGAACTGAACAGGGAAAAAAAAAATTATTATAACTTTATATACACACCTGCTATTACAAAAAAAAAAAAAAAAAAAAGAGCAGAGGGAGGGATAGATGACCAAAGTGCACCTGCATTTGTGTCCTTCATAAACTAAAAGTTCTGATATCCAAATACAGATGCTTTCAGAGGTGTAGGAAAACACACATTCAAGTACAGTTATTTGGCACAGTTATTAATATGTCCTACAAACTTAAAAGGGCAAGGAGAAGTGGAAATGTAACCCAAATTGAAAGACTAAACAGCAAATTGCAAGAACATGAAATATGCTTCTTGAGATTATGGCTGTAAAAAGGTTTCATTTTAAGTAGTCTAAGAATTACATGAACAGTAATCCACTTACTGCGTGTGCATACATACATAAACACACACACACACACACACACACACACACCTGGAAGAAGGAAAAAGGAATAAGCACAAGCAATTATTTTGCCTGTCAGGGATGATCTAGAAAATATTTTTAAAAAGGCAAATTTCAAAAGAAGTATTTGGAGAATATGCAGCTACTGTGTCATAAAAATCACTGCAGAATATTTAATTCGATTTTCTCATTGGGGGATTCCTGTCTTCCTTCCAGGCTCAATATTGCCGTCCCAAGAATTTGATTTGGTCATGTACCATTATCGGTATTATTATATTTTTAGAATTAACTTGACTGCCTGATATGATATTATAAGAAAAAGGGCACCGTAATATGTATGAGTCAGAGATCAGTTGCTGCAGTATTGTGCGATTTAACTTTTCATAAAAGTTATAATTATAGACTTCAATAATGAATAAGGGTTCCATTATGCGTCTTTCTGTGTTAATTCTACGTCTGCATTTGGCTTTAGCAAAGTTCAACTGTGCTGAAAGGAAAAGTACATGTTTGTTTAAAGAAAAACATATCTACTTATTCATGTAAAACGGAACCCGGCACAAAAAAAAAAAAAAGTGATGAAAATCAGCCGATCGCACTATAGAGAGGTTAACATAGTGAAGTATTACATACACAGTTCTTGTACAGATTCTTCTCTCATTTTAGTCCAAAGGACATGTCACATTCACTGATGCAGCCTGGAAAGGTGTTTGGTCACAGCTCATTTGACATCAGTACAACCAGGACCTTTAAGCCATAGAAGATACCCCGTTCTTCCATGCAAGCATGTCCTGGCTTCTCCCACATCAGTATTCTGCCATGCAGTCCTTTACCCTCTCGTGGCAGAGCAGGTTTCTACCAAGTCCTAGAATTTCATTGTACGTTTGTAATTGAGAGTTTTCTGAACTTGCACTTAACGGGACTAGATTCCAAGCGCCCTAAAAAGGGTTTGCAATTTTCTTGTTGCCTGAAATATAGGCCAAATCGCCATAAAACAGGACGTTTCAACTAGCACGTGTATTGAGAGATGGTTTGTAGTCATTTTGCACAATACATCTGAAGTGTCAAATGAAGGACTGCATTTTGACAGAATAAACTCAAAAACCCATTTGTAATATGCCAACAAAAAGGGACTCAAGAGGAGAAATACATCATTTTATCAGAAAAGGTCAGATTCTTCTTCCAAATCATGGATTTGGTGGCTATTCATTTTTGGTTATCGTCTCCCAACTGAATAAAAAACACCCAGACCTGGTATGTTTAAACATAAACCAATTTAACAACTTTCTTTGCCAATTAATATACTGTACTATTACCTTTTTCCACATAACTCGATAAGAAAACCTCATAACTCCATCAACCAGAAATTGTCCTATTGTGGGTTTTTGTAACCAAACCATTTCGGCATACACATCCAATGACCCAAAGTACACCATAAGCAGTATTTCCCACCAGGAAGAACCAACCTCCATATCTGATTAGAAAATCAATGTGCATCAACAGTTTAAAACAAGCAATAACTACATGGAAGAATATATACTGTTTACTGCAAAGGAACTAAATGTGAAAGAATTTTACCAGAAAGCAGGGGTGTGTTTGCATAAGCCACAGCAGGGGTCTTGGCAATGTTCGGCAGGGTGTTGTTATTTTTATAGATATAATAGTCCTCAAAACTGAAAGTAAGCAGTATTTTGGTCACATAAAAACGTCTTAAAATTCATATTGTATTAGTGCTGGCTTTCTGATTATAATTATATTTAGATGCATCTTAGTCAAAAACTGAATTTTTTGGTTCATGTGTTTCTATACAGTGTAAATTAATGAACACTATATTCCATATGAAAGGTAAAAAATTTGAATAAAGAAACACTTTATGGGATTCAGCAAAAATTCCACTGATTTTAGGCAAAGCTTACAATTTGTTTCACATGGGTTGTATCACTTTTTGGAACAAAGCAATTGACATCCCCTTAACATACTACTACACTTCCAAAGTCTTTTTATACTTTAGTTCAAAGTACTTCCTGGAATGAACCGTGTTTTTACACTAGGGAAACATCGAGGTGAGTGTAGAATGTGCACCAATGATGTACTGTATCATAAGGTAGCAACAGTGAATGGTTACAGAATACAGCAGGTGCATTATTGATTACCTCAAAATGACTTCTCTGAAAATTACAGAACATTACTACATGATCCAGATGCTTAACAGGTAATTTGGTTCTGCCCATCAGTATCCACTCCATGCATATCCTCCTTCCGACAGACACCTTGGACCTCATGCATAATGACATACATAGAATTCACACTAAAACATGGCGTACGGACACTGATGCATTATGTGATGTGGAGTTTTTGGATTATTTTATGCAATTATTCAGATTACTTAACGCAAATCCTTCATTCTGTGGTGTAGTGGAGGGTAAATGCACATAAACACCATTTACGCACCTTTTAAAATTTACAAAACAGCGTTTACTCACTTTTGAGATCACTGTTACCCACCGTTTTTACTGCTGTGCATATAGTTCACCCACCTTAAATTTCTTGCTACCCATACACCACTGCTTCATTTCTTCACGATAGAAATTTATAGTAATATCAAATGTTGTAGTAAGATCAGTTTTTGAAGGAATCGATCTTGTCTTTGAATCAGCAGTATTTGTACTCGTTCTTGTCATGGACTCAGGATTTTATTTCAAGACTAACTCCATAACTCTGAGAATATTATTAGTGAGCCGTTTACTGTCAGATTAGATAACTAATAATTTTAAAGTGCAACCAATGGCGTTACTGCCGGCCACGTTACCCGCCCGGTCGTTTCACGCACTCACATGTGTTATATAATTCTATTTTCTATATTGCGCCAGATCACAATAAAAGTCATTTAATGCTACCTTTCCGATAATAAAAGGACCAGATTTTAGCCTGCTTTAAGTAAACTAAATAGCCTTATGTTATTTATTGTTCATCACTGTAGTATACTGAAACAACCGGACACGTTTTAAAACAAACTTTGCCGCCTGCAGTTCATGGTTTGTCACCAAGAGTCTCACTCAGTCAGTAAAGCCAATGGCGTTTCAGAAGAGTGCAAGCCTGCGCATTTTTAGCGTAAAATGTGAAGGCTTTTTCACCGCAATAAAAGTCTACTTTATTTGTCCGTAATAAGTGTAGGCATACTCGCTTGCGTGCTCTCTCCTCATGCCACATGTGTGTAAATAACAGTAAATTAAAAAAAAAAAAAAAACATTAGACAATTAATATTCTTAGCAGCAGCAGCGGTAGTCTGCTTTCACATACAAAAAAAACTGGAGTACTGAATACATTTATCTAAAGCAGCATGCTGGTTGCACTTCATAAAACAAGATTGTGTATTTCATGATATTGATTCATCTGCTGCAAAATTTTATTTTTTGTATACCTCTTAATGTAGTATTGTAGTACTGGAAACAACCTTTGTACAAAGTAAAAATTCTTGGAAATCAATTTTTTGCCCCCCCACCCAATTAAATCGAAAAAGTAATCGTCTATCAATATAATTATTAGTAGCAGACCTAAAGTGGGCACTTACAAAGTAGTGAACGTTTTTCCACCGCACCAGTCTCTAAATCAATATCCATAAAGTGCCGAAAGCATGGTACTTCTTCCATGACGGTTTTCCACTGGCATAAAAAAAAAAAAAAAAAAAAAAAAAAAAAAAAAAAAAAAAAAAAAATGGAACCAGCACCAAATGACCTCAGTGACTGACACCATCACAACGCGCAGCTTTATGGTGCATTCGATTATTTCTTTCCCCTCGGAACCCGGATGAAAATGTCACGAAAAATGTCACTTCCCTCTTACGACGCCTCTTATGACGTTGATGTCGGACAAGATTTTGTTGTCAGAGTTGCCCCTGTGATGCAATTTCAACAAGGCTGCTTACACACGACAGAAATTTCGTTTTATAAATGTTTAAAAATGTTCATTTTGTTAAATGTATTAGCTAAAAATGTAATTGCGCGTGTTTGATTTAGAGAATTTTATAAAGCTTTTAAAGTGGTTTCACTAGTTCGCATGTCTTGTTGAACTATCAGAAAAATGTATTTCTCCATTTGAAAAACTCCAAATCTGCTTAAAACAAAGCAACAACACACAGCAACATGGTCATGGAGGCAGCCATGTTTGTTCTGAGATGAGGGTAGCTCGAACGGGAGATTGTCGGACGTGATGTCACTCAACTCGGAATTTCCAAGCTGTGTGCATTTTGTGTTTCAGCGGCAGGCTATTTGCATAACCAGTCGACAGCAAAAATGTTGGCAAATCCCACCCCAAAGAAGTACCCCAGCTGGTTTAGCACTTTCGGTACTGCTACTCGACCGGAAGTCGAAGGAAAAGCATAAGTACTGAAAGTACAGTACTTTGTGCAATGGAAAAGCCCCCTTAAATATTTGACAAACAGCAGTTTTCAGTTGCAGATTGTAGTTGCTGTTCTCATTTTCATCCATGATAATTGCATTAGTAAAATTAAGAGATTAGTTTGTGTTCAATGTTTTTTTTTTTCCCCCCTCCCTCTCAGACAATCTGGATTTATTAAAGGCACTAATTGGCCACGTTCTCTTGGAACTTAGCTACTACTGGGTTGAACCCAATTTTGGCCTACAGAACCCCTTCAACGGTAGATGAGTTGTGTGTCCAGAGAAGCCATTCCTCACATCACTGTACTGTGCTGTTATTTCTGCACTTATGGTGCTTCAGGTAGCTCAAGTCTTGTTATTTTCCTATGATACGGTTCTGATGCGTTTTCAGCTACAGAAATGCCCCTGACTTGGATGTTTGTCTTTCACACAATTTTCTGTAAAAACTCTTGATACTGTATCGTGTGAAAATCCCAGGAGGGTGACCGTTTCAGAGATGCTGGAACCACCATGTTTAGCACCAACAATAACACCACACTCAAAATCACTTGGATAACATCTTATCTATAATGCTTACTCTAGCAGCAATTGAACCCTGTCTGTATGCTGTCTGAGCAGGTCATTTACATTGGCAAGCAGGTGTGCCTAATAAACTGGCCAATGTGTGTTCATGTGCCAAATGGCTTAGACTTTTTGATCACTGACATCAATGGAGCAAACAAAGTTTGGGAATCGTAATCACCACAGTGAGATTGATTAGATATCTTTGCCTTTGCGGAGACTACATGCCTTTCTATGGGCAAAGCCCCGGCCCATACCAACAATGACAACCTTAACCCCCTACGCAGGCCTAACAAACTGTAAGTAACCAAAAAAAAAAAAAAAAAAAAAACACGAGTCTTGGCATCTAGTCTTTTTTTTTTTTTTTTACTGCAGTCACAGATTTTTATAAAAAACTAATTTCGCCCTTGTGGGAGACCAAAAACAAAATGGTCTCCAGAACATCAAAATAACAGGTATTTATCACATCGTGGGGACATTTCTTTCCCACAATGTAATGTATACCTGACAAACAAACATAGTTGATGCATTCCTATCATTGTGGGGAATTCTCATTTCAATGGGCAGAACTCCAATCCTACATATAACAACCCATATGCTTGCCTAGCCCTAACCTTAACCACAAGTAACCAAAAAAAAAACAAGATTTTGGCATGTCATTCTTCTTATTGCATCCAGATTTTACACAAAATTATGGATTATATTATGGGGGACAATTTTCAGCCCAGCCCAGCCCAGCCCCATGTGGTACATGCAAACCCACATCTCTCACATACACCCCAAAATCAGAGCATATCCTGCTCTCATGTTCCCCCCCTCTTAAAACCAAAATGTAACTTATGCCCTTACAATGGAGTGTTTCACACAATTTGGCATTGTATTTGTTTCATGTTCTGCACCCCCTTTGGAGAGTAATGACATTGAAAGTGCTTATTCAACACTCTGTATAAACTATTACACAGCAAGCTTACCGTCTGAATACCCTGCTCTTCCACGCCAGGCTTTTGGAGTCATTAAAACTTATGTGCTCTTTTTAAAAAGGATCCAACTCAATCTTTTTGTCACAGCCTACAGCCTGCTTATTTTACTCAGACTGATCATTACCGTTGCATTTCTGCAAAGCTGGGTGAATGACAAATAAGATTCACAAAACGAAAAATCTCGTGGCATAACCAGAAATACATCTCAGAACACCCACACAAATGAAAACCTTCATGAAGTTTCCATTTGTCTACAATGGACCAGACACTTAATTCCTATTAGGTTTTTTTCCTTTGAGTCTATGATTAATAGTGGTCCTAATTTTGGTTGCGCCACCTGCCTTTCCAAGAGCATTTAAAATTAAACATACACCTGCACAAACATTTCTCCCCGCTACAAGTTTATTCACGCAATTTAGCATATTACAATATTTATGACTTTCTATGGGTTGTACTACAAGACATGGAAACTGAACCCAAGCATGAATTGAAAATGGTAATTTGTCGATATCTGTTAGATCTCCTAGGTCAAACTTTTTGCACTGCACCTTAAAGGCAACACCAATTGATCTTCATAATGAAACATCCAGGTATATAGTTTTCTAAAATTATTTAAAAATCCCCTTTTCCCCCTTGTGCTGCCTGACATTTCATTTACTGTAAAATTGTTTGCAGAGATGTTTTTCCAGTCATCTTAATGGTTTAAAAACAGTGTTTTCCCAACTTAATTATACTCTGCATTTAAAATTACTTAAACACCAAATTTAATAGTTTTCTTACTTTGCTCATTGGTTTGGATGGATGCACCATCTGGTTTTCCGGATACAGAAAATTTCAATACATTCAGATGAGTTTTGACAAGTTGTATGCATTTAACACAATGGACTCAGACACAAAAACATGCATGTCACTCACCCAGGTGCATTCACCCTTACAACCAATAAGCAGGATGTGGATCTATTACCACTTTCTATTTTGTATTGATGTAGTGCATTGATGCTTTATATAACAACTTTTTTGGGGTTTGTAGGGATGGGATTTAAGTATGTAGATGTCTGTCTGGGATTCTGCAACCTTATTATTCATAAATCGAGGTAAAGTGGGATGGATCTTAGCTTAAGGTAGGGTGTACTAAATCTAATCCTGAGCTTTAATGTCCAAGTCATGCCTTACTGGAGTCAGATGGATGTTCAATTACTCATTCTTGCAAAATACAGTATATTACATGGGGAAATGTCAGATGTTAGGAGCCAATAAATCACATTCTAAGACCTACTGAATTTGCAGCAGAAATTACCTTACTGCAGTTGTATTCAGTATTAGAGTATTAAAAAAAAGAAAAAAAAAATCAGAAGCAATTTAGAGGTTAATGAACTGCAGTATGTCCTAGGTGTGTGGGAAACGGTGGAGCCACAGAATTCCAAAAATCATTTAAAGAACCTGGGTTGCCACTGAATCAACCAGATCCTCAATACTATACATGCAATTAAACCTTTGTGCATATCTTTGTAAATATGCGCACACGGCTGCAGACCACAATTTTGATTGATAGATTTTTGCCACTTACCCAGAAGGAATAATTGAAAAGGGAAAAAAAAAAAAAAACCTTTAGCTACAAGATTGAAAGACCTATCAGATCATTGCACAGTTCTCTTTAAGCTTCTGCTTTCTGTGGAAATAACAATGCTTTTGTGAGCAAGACAGGCATCCTCTTGTTTAAAACCCCCCTTTGGGCTTGCGTCTTGCTTCCTGCTCTGTGGGTAGTCATTACAACCGTGTTTCCACAATGTGTTTACTTAAGTCATTCTACTGGATTGCTGGCACTGCTGAACCCCCTAATATTAGGCTTCTGTGATAATAAAGTGACACCTAGGGCAGGGGACAGGGTGACAAGGTGACAAGCACAAAAGAGCCTTGCCATGGTCCGCAAAGCTAGATTCAGAAAGAAAGGAAGGGCATGAGTCATATATCTTGTTAAATCCACAATGTTTTATGCATGACAAAAATAGGATTTAAACTGAATTTGCCCCCTCCCATAGGGAAAACTTCCACATAGATGGCTTCCAATATAATTCGCTTCAGGAAAGGTATTCGCTGTAAGTTTTGCAAGGGAAAAGAAAAAATCTCTGTGGGCAGACCAACGATCGCCTATTTAATATTATTTGATGACTACCACACAAACTACTAAAAAAAACCTCAAAGGAGATATTAAATGACACTTGCATCACAGCCCAAGTGGTAGAAATGCGGCAACCATCAATATCCTCATGCAGTAAAAGGAACCTGAACTTGTACAGAAAGGTATGAGGACCTTCCAAGTGAAATTAAATTGTAATGTGATACCGAAGTCCAGAAAACCATTGGCGACCATAACGACAACAAACACATTAACTTTTGGAGAGTTAAAAAAAAAAAAAAAAAAACATTTTGAATGTAGGACTTAGCTACTTCACAAATTAAACCGTTCATTAGGGGTTTCAATGCATGTGTGTAAAAAAAAAATTAGGGTTTCTCTATATCTTTAAATACTAAAGATACTTTAAAACACAGAAATCATAATTTGAATTGACTAAACGTTTTACATCCTGTACTTGCAAAAGAAAAATAAAAAAACCTTTATGTAAAAATATAGCAGGCTGTACCTCCAGAAATTAAATGTCTCAGGCCCCTTCTACTGCCCAACTAAAATCTCAGAGCCAGCAAAGATGAATACTGTAACTACTCAAGAATGCCTGCTGACATTTTTAAATTCACAGTACTCAAGTGCTACTCCTGTCTTTTTTTAGACACTGTGTGCATCTGATAATGTGCCGAGTTGTGGAACTTGAGTGGAGATTAAAACAGACAGACAATGCTCTGCAAGCAATCAAACAGAATGGATGCAATGATATCCCTTAAGTAATCCGAAACCTAAGCATGTACACAGATCACACTGTCTAAATCCATCACTATATGGCTTGAAGCACTTTGAACGCACTGTGGCTCTGCTTCACTGAAAGCCTTCATACACAAAATATTCCACCAGACTCCAAGCTCCATTCAAGAGCAAAATCCACAGCAACAGCCAGACAGTCCACGGTCTCTTGAGACATTATGAACAAATGAATGGCATTTGATATCTGAAGGATAAAGTCTGCAGTTTGCTTGTTGCGGTCATAGACAGGGCTGCTTCGGGTTAAGAGATCGGCATATGACTGGCGATTATAAATTTACAGATGGTCAATTCCTATTGTACTACTAGCATCATTTTTTTTAAAAAAAAGGTATACAGAATTACACATTAATTTGTAAAATGTTACTTTTTTGTTGACACCTCGAGTGTGTAATATTTATGAACATAACGTGTAGCGTGCTTTACTTTCCGAACTGCCTTTCAGATGTGGCCATGCAAGAAAACAGGAAACCAGGTGCCGACAGAAATCCTAAGGCTCGAACAAGAAAGAGTCTACAAACCAAACAGCTACACAGCATACATTTTCTGACTGGCAATACATTGTCCCTTATTTAAAAAGTAGCATGGGAGGATAGATTACAGCGCCGCGGATACCACTATACACTGGAAAGCAAACACAAGGAGTATGAAATTCGCATTTTATCGATAACAATTTGACAAATTTGTAGAAGACACAAAAAGGGTCGCGTACCATCTAACGGGCTTGTGAAACAGAGCATAACCATGCAATGGTGACTTAGGTAAGCTTATTTCTCCAAGTTTTCTATTAACTTTTGAAATACACAGATAAATCGTGTTGGGAAAAAAAAAATCCGAAAAAAATAATACGTCTTATTTCTTAATATTTCACTATAGGATCATGTCATTATTGTCCATTTCACCTCATTGAATTATGGGTTGTCTGACTATACCAATATTTAACGTGCGTATACATACAAGGCGTCCTTACCTGGAACAGTACCATAGCTGCACAAATGCGAGATCAGAGTGGCAAAGCGCAGATACGAAGCATTGCTCACATGTACAGTACTGCAAACACCAAAGTTCTCATCTATAGGACGAAAGCATCAACCTTCCGGCAGTACCGAACACCAGGACCGCTTAAAATCTGAACCCAGTCAAATACTTCCCTTACTACTTATGTACGACAGTTAAATGAATATACTACAATTTCAGCACTAACCTTTTTAGCATTTTGCATATAAACAGCTGGCTATCTGGTCCACTTCAGTATCTAACAGTGCGCTGAAGGCAGCACGCAGGCACATGTCGGCAAAGTGCTTCGCGAAACATGGTCACGGCCACTTTCCCCGCATTACATAACAAACGCAAAAAACAAAGGTGCTAGACACTAACCTTTTTCGTGCAGTGGAGGGGTTCTGTGAAAAACGAAGGAAACGCGCCAGCCAAAGAATTAACAGAGAAGCGCATTGAAAACATCCCACGTCCGTTTAAATTCCTGCTGGACGCGCTTATTTCCCCGTCACCCAGCCTGTGTGCCTCAGCTCACCTGAAGGCACTTAGCTGCCAAGATCTCAGTGTGGTCGGCCCGCACCTGTGGGAAGGAGGGGGGAGGGGAGGGGGGGGGAGGGGGGG
>JABFDZ020000097.1:26520844-26546046 GCA_019775955.2 Pollimyrus isidori
ATGGGCCAACATTTCTAAAGAATGCTTTCAGCACCTTGTTGAATCAATGCCATGTAGAATTAAGGCAGTTCTGAAGGGGAAAGGGGGTCAAATACCGTATTAGTATGGTGTTCCTAATAGTCCTTTAGGTGAGTGTGTGTGTGTGTGTGCGTGTGTGTATATATATATATATACACATACACACACATTTGCGTGTGTGTGTGCATCTTCCTGAATACCATGTCCAAAGAAGAAAAAAAAAAACCTTACCTAATGAGGACACTTACAGGGTCAGAATCAAATCAGGAAATCAGATGCTGTTTGGTTCCATTTAAGTACAAAAAAACATTCAAAGGGGAAGAGAAAAATAAATCAATGTTTGCAAATGAAATTAAAAATGCACATTTATTTTTGCTGAGTAAGGTACTTATTTCCTATGTAAAATGAGCTAAATGGGTGATAAAAAAAATGGCATAAAGAAAGACAGGATTTTGCAAAGCTAGTTATTTATACCAGGATAAATCACTTCAACCCTCACAGTTACTGTTCACCTCCGCAAACAGCAAGGAATATGCATACTATCCTGTGGGACTAAATGATAACTGGTCCTTCATCTGTATGCCACAGAGTGATGAGATGCCCAAGACCCCACATTAGAGAAAGTGCTGTATTATTTCCCGATTCTTACAGGGAATGGCTTTAACAAACACCCATTACCACTCAGAGTAATGAGTATCAATCATCTAAATTTCATGCTGCTTAATAAATTTTATGCTATTTTTTTTCAATATGCACACCAGTAATAGCTTATCCAGGTCAGGGGTGCAGATCCCAGCCATGTGATGAGGTTCATGCCTCTGTGAGCAAGACTCATAACTTCCATTATTTTATTTAGCCAATTTTACATATTTCCCAAAGAATATCATTTTAAAAGTACAAATTTCTAACAATACAGAGTAATGTGTCTGATACTGCAAATGTTTTGTTCTGAGTACCAATTATCTTTTTGTTGTCTATATTATATATAAGATGTTTTTTCAAAATAATATTTAGTTGTTTAAATAAAAAATTGTTACACCTTCCAAATACTAAGGTGCACACTGTGACAGAATACCATTAGTTTAATTAAAAAGCTAGTGATTTAGGTTTATGGGCTAAAAAAGTACATGTGAAGTGTAATTAAATAAATCCCCTTGGTCTTTAATAGCTGAAACATTTAAGCCTTCGTAAATGGTTTAAAACACAGATTTCCACCACTAAGAAAAGACCTTTGGGACACAATCGCAATCAAGATATTTCAGCTCAGTAATTCTTACCAACAGTGCAGGATACAGCAATCAAATGTGAAATATTCTTACAGACCACATGGGGAGTACTTCTACAGGCTCTTGATATTGCAACACTAAAGGATACGCTATTGGTTGCAGGGTAAATTCCACTTATTCTTGTTTAATTTATCAGTTTTAATGTTTTATTGTTTCTTTAATGGGCGGCCTACCAGAGAAATAAATGCTAAAATAATTATCCCATGTTCTAAAAGTTGTAATACACAAGTGATTTAATGGATTGATTTTTTTCCTTTTACTAGTTAAAAAAAATGTATTATGGAATGAAATTAAGGGCACTTCACAACAAATTACACTGCTCATATGCTACTTTGAATACAATTAATTAACCTTACACTGTTCAAATACAGATGAACATCATTCTGATTATTATCAATAAAAAATAATTGTACAATTTAAATTATAGCAGCAACCATAAAATCATCTGCCAAAGTCACCCATCAAACTCAGAGTGTATGTGTGTGTGTGTGTGTGTGTGTGTGGGGGGGGGGTGGTTAAATGAAACCTAATATCGAATTGGTTACTTTGCTGACTAAGTCGCAACCAATCGATCATCTGAATTCTTCTTTGTAACCGTGTGTGTCTGTTCCTTCTTGGGGCTGTATAACAGACCAATTGCCACAAATCCTAAACAAACTAGGCATAACAATAGAAAAGAACTGTAAATCATCGCCACCATATATGTATTTTTTTTTTGTTATGTAATGGGCGGGGCTGAATTGAATACAGTGGTACTTCGGTTCTCCAACTTAATCCGTTCCGAACTCCGGATCGAATTCAAAAAGTTCGAGTTCTGATCGAATTTTAACCCATAAGAATTAGTGGAAAAATAATGGAACCAATTCATTGGTTCCCGGCCTCCCAAAATAACACCTAAATATGTTTTTTTTAGCATTTAAACACAAAATGAACAGGATAAAACAAGAAGAGAATTTTTCCTTAATGGCTTCCAAAATGATAAAGATCTTATCCTAACATTACCCTTGTCCTGCCCGATCGTCCGCTCCTTTTGCGTGCCACGCCCCCTCATTAAGCCTGTGTGGGATCCCCATGTGATCAACTGTTTCTGGTTGTTGTCATTGGTCCTCTGTATTAGGTCCGCATTTCAGTTTGTTTACCCATTCTGGTCATTGGGTGCATTCGACTTGCTTACAGCGCTGGCTTAAAGCAACGCATTCTGATCCTGACGCAATGCATTACGGTTAAATGCATTCCGCCCTCTCACCTGGCTGCACAAACTGGAACTGCCTCAGTCACGACATACCTTTGCCCTTATTGGCTGAAGAGTTTAGTTACACGAATGGCATTGTATCCCAGGCAGTTCCGATGCATGATCTGCTATTTCTCCCGAATATCACGTAAAGCAGTGAGAACTGGTTTTCAGTTAATTTACCTGGTAAAAGTTTATATAAATGACATAAATGCCCTAATAGTACACATGTTAGTGGTTTATTTATTGTTAGTTACTGTAATGATGCACTGCTTTATTTGGTTAATTGTCCAGTCTGTGAAGAAGGCATTCAAGTAAGAATTGCATTGCAGTACGACTCATTTCCTGGCGCGTACACGCCATATACAATTTATATTCAGCGTTCACGATTCGATTTCTGATATTCAGATCGAATTCTAGGTCAAACTGATTTGTTCAACTTTCAAGAAATTTGAGTTCTAGTGAGTTCGAGAACTGAAGTACTGAAGTATTATTCGTCAAAGAACAAAAAAATAGTTCACTACTTTGATAGTTTCAGAAAAACTTTATTGCTTATTTAAAAAATGAATCTGTATGAATCAGTTTTGTTTTATAATTTAGTTTAGTTATTTTGTGTGAAAAATTATGTTTTCAGATATTGTATTTAATTTTTATTGCAAAGCCAAAAACGTTGAGCAGATTTTTTTTTAAATTTCCCTTAGTAAAGGAAAACGATTTGTTAATATCTGCTATGTGATATGTAATGTTGTGTAAATTTGTTTTGTGATATATGCAATAATATTACTATTCACAGATCATTAAGTTTATTAATAATGCTATTTATTATGCCATTTGCACTGATAGGAACATCAAACATTATTAATTATTGCCTATAAATACAACAATTTTTATAATACGTATGGATAATATAATTATTATATTGCAATAGGTGTAAAACTAAAATACTGTTTCTATAACCAAAACTTTTTTGCAATTACCTTTCTCCTTTAGGTAAAGATGCAGGTCTTCTCGAAATTTGAAGGAATTAATTCCACTGAGAATTTTTGTGATGCATTTAGCTGGTGATAAAGATTACCAGAAATCACATTTCCATTTCTTTTTCATTTTAATAGAGCACTGGGACTTGATTTGAATTTAAACTGTGCACAGGTGTGCCAGGAGAAAGTTTCCTCCAACTTATAGCCAGAAGGTGAAGCTTTTAGAAATAAGGTGCTCATACTTAAAGTTTTTTTTTAACTTTTAGCTGAGTGAGATGTAAGGTATCTGCTCCGTTCTGGCAGCCGAAATGTCGCCTTGTAAGCTTGCTTTGCCTCTTGAGCATAATCAGCACCTCGGAGTCAACCATCTGGCATAGATAACCCATGTGCTCCCACATTTGCTGAGCAATGATTGTATGATATTCAGTATAAGGTTTAAAATCAGCAGCGTAGTTGAGGCAGTTGAGGTTGCTGGAACACTTATTCTCAGTCTCAAAATAATAAGCCATTTTCCTGCACAATTCTACCTTGTATTTCGAATCGCTTGGTTGACTTTGGCGTTTTTATCAAGAAACAGACATTAGTAAATCACTCTAAAGGCCTGCCAATATCCTGCCAACCAGGTCACAAAGATTATTTCAATAATGGTGTCAGTAGATGAGAATATGGTACTCATGACAGATTCATTCCTGTCTTTGAGCTGAAGTTATTTTAAAACCAGAGCACTGAAATACAAAAGGAGAACTGGATGTTATCTCTATATGGATATGAAATACTGCCTTTGTAGGTATCACTCAGTTCCCTTTCTTTCTATTTTCTTACACCAGTGTTTTTCAACCTGGTATTTGGAGACCCCCAGGAGGTCTATGTTTTTGCTCCCTTTCAGCTCCCTGCCAGGTAGTCCATTTTTCTGTTCCCTGCCAGACAGTCCACATTTTTGGTGGGAGCTAGCAGAAAGTAAAAACATGGACTCAATGGAGGTCCCCGAGGACCAGGTTGCGAAACACTGCCTAAGAATGTATTCTATAGATTTATTATCTATATTGCATGATATGTATGTATATGTAAATGTTGTATATGTATGTGTAAATGTTGTAATATGTATATATATTTTATATATATATACTGTATATATTATATGTGTGTGTATACACAAATGTATTGGGACACACTTCTTAATCATTGATTTTGGGTGTTTCATTCAGAACGTTTGCCACAGATGTATAAAATTAGGCACCTAGCCATGCAGTCAGGTTTTACAAACATTTGTGAAAGAATGGCTCATTTTGAAGCGCTCAGTGAACTGAAGTGTAGTACAGTCATAGGATGGTATTATTGCAAAGTGGAAGCATCTAGGTACAACAGAAAATCAGTAATGAAGTGGCAGACCATGTAAAGTAACAGAGTGGGGTCGTCAAATGCTGAGGCACATAGTGCATAAAAGTTGACAATGCTCAGCTGTCTCAGTAAGAGCAGAGTTACAAAATTCCTTTCCTGTGTGCTGGGAGCTTCAAGGAATGGGCCTCCATGGAGGAGCAGCTGCATGCAAGCCTCACATCACCAAACTCAATGCCAAGCACACTGCCACTGGACTCTGGAGCATTAGAAACATATTCTGTGGAGTGACGAATCACACTTTCTGTCTGGCAGTCAGATGGATGAGTCTGGGTTTGGCAGATTCCAGGAAAACGTTATCTGTCTGACTAAATTGTGCCAACTGTAAAGTTTGGTGGAAAGGGATAATGGTATGGAGCTGTTTTTTCAGTAGTTAACTAGGCCCCTTAGTTCCAGTGAAGGGAACTCTTAATGTTTTATCACCGAAGACATTTTGGACATATTTATGCTTCCAACTTCATAGGAGCAGTTTTGGGAAGGCCCTTTTCTGTTCCAGCATGACTGTGCTCCAGTGCACAAAGAAAGATCCAGAAAGACATGGTTGGATGAGTTTGGTGTGGAATAACTTGATTGACCTGCACAGGCTCCTGACCTTAACCCCATCAAACCCCTTTGGGATGAACTAGAACAGAGATTGTAAGCCAGGCCTTCACTTCCAATATCAGTGCTTCACCTCACAAATGCTGCTTTGGATGAATGGGCAAAAATTGCCACAGACACTCTAAAATCTTTTTTTCCAGCTGTTATATTATTTATATATAAATAACATTTAGCATATATCCATCCATTTTCCAAACCACTTACCCTACTGGGTTGTGGGGGATCTGGAGCCTATCCTGGAAGCAATGGGCATGAGGCAGGGAACAACCCTGGACAGGGGGCCAGCCCATCGCAGGGCACACTCATACACCAGTCACTTACACATGCACACCTACGGGCAATTTGACAACTCCAATCAGCCTCAGCATGTTTTTGGACTGTGGGGGGAAACTGGAGCACTTGGAGGAAACCCCATGATGACATGGGGAGAACATGCAAACTCCACACACACGTAACCCAGGCAGAGACTGGAACCCAGGTCCCAGAAGTGTGAGGCAACAGTGCTAACCACTGCACCACCATGCTGCTTCAGTCGCGCCCGTATATACACACACACACACACATATGGAGGACATTTTGTTCCAATGACTGTGCAGTGCATTATTGCTTTCTTTTGAACAAAAACCCAAATTATTTTTGATCCATATAGAAATGTATAGTGGGAAAGGAAGGGAGAAATCTAAACCTTCTACATGTACAGCAACATTGCTGCTGAAGTGCAAGGTGGATGTGAAAGTGTGAGTGAGCGAAACCTGAAGAGATGGCCTACAATTGGGAATAACTGACTCTGCAACTGTGACATTTATGGGGACCCAAGGAAAGAAAGAACAAGGAGAGATAATGACCACTGAGCCCCCAGCAGATGCTGAGCAAAACGGTCTGGCAAGGGGGTGTTGTCCCCCAGATGTTAGGGTCCAGAACTATTCACCATAACTGTGCTTAGGAAGGAAATCCTATGCTTGAGGAGGAAGTGTGTGTGAATGTTGGAGTTTGATTACGCTTATTTTTGCATATTCTGTAATTTTTTAGATTAAAATAAACCCAGATCTGGTGAGAAACCCAGGATGCTGTTGCTGTAAGACTTATAGAAAAACAATTAAATATGAAATGCTGTGTATTTGAAATTAAACAAAATATATGCTTGATGTTCTGGGTAATTTTTGTAGCTAAAGTGAGTTTTAATCCAGCCCTCCGAGTCCATTATGTGACGTAGGCAAAGGCAATTAAAATAAGCCTTTTTCCTCAGGAGAAACAGATAAGGTTTGATATAATTGACAAGCACCATTAATTTCACAAAACTGCTGGTTTCTTTTCATAATGCATACAGAAACTGTCATTCATCCACCTCCCAGCCTCACTTCACATCACTTCCAAATAAGGTAGCAAAATATTTATTGGCCAGCAGTCTACCCACTACCTAATGCACCTCTTTCAGCAGCAGATAATTCTCCAAATATGGTGTTTTGCCTAATTCTTCTTCTACCTCTTTTTCAGAAAAACAAACTGAATGATCGTCTCACAGTAGGTTCTGCCAAAGCATCCCATTAGGTTTAAGATCAGGATTTTGCTCTTCCGAAATGCTGTCTTGTATCACTTGTTCTATAGTAGAGTGTGTCTTTAGGAGTGCTGTGCTTCATGACCCATTTTCTGCTAAGCTTCAGCTATTGAATGGATACTCCACCATTCTCTTGTAGAACTTGCTGATCCACAAAACATAGTTTGCCCAATAATGGTAAGCCATTCAGGTTGTGAGATAACAAAGCAGTGCCAGATTCAGGATGCATCCAAAAATCAGGACAGTCCCCTGCCAGAATTCACAGCTGGGGTTTGTTTATCTAATGAAGCCGTGTTTGCCCCCTTCCCTCGGGGCCCAGTAAATCAAACGCATTTTCAAATGTGCCTCTTTAGATACGACTTGTATGTATCAACGGTTTTAGTTATTTTGGTAACACTTTACTTGACGGGGCACAAATACTTAGTAATAACTCATTACTGAAGTACAAATCATGAATAAATCCTAAATAAATATAGTTGATACTTGAGATAAAATATGTCACAATTCATTAATGAATAACATGAGATCAGTATTTCACTTGTGTTATTCATTACTTGTTCCTTCAGTATTTCACAAGGATTTACAGAATTAACAGATATAGTAACAACTATAGTAACTGCTTGAGATAAAACATGCATCAATATTCATTAATGATGAACGAATATGAGATCAGTTTTTCACTTGTGTTAGTTATGACTTGTTCCTTCAGTAGTTAGAAAGGTTTACAGAATTAACAGTATAAGAAGTATAGTAACTGCTCTGGATAAAACATGTGTCACAATTCCTTAATGATGAATTAACATGAGATCAGTATGTAAGATTTAGTTTGTGGTTAATTAATAGTGTGCAAAAGTAAGAGTATAATAATACATTATTTGTGCCTCAAGTAAAATGTTATCATTATTTTAAGGATGGATGTAATTAGTTAACTTGATTTCAGAATAGAAATTGGAATTTGGTGACACATAGCTCAGTGCTAACCATTCTAGGAAAATTGCTTAATGCTATTGTTAAATATTGCAAGCCTTATTAAAGCCAGTGCTATAGCTGTTCGAGAATTTTTCCACCTAGAGCCAGGGGTCTTTGAATAAATTGGTGGCATTAATTTGCCCTTAGTGTGTGCCCATGCCCTGAGGATAGGCTCACCGTTTTTTTCAACAAAGCCATATTGGTGGAGCCATCACCTTTAAATGCATTACTGCTTATATGTGAACATCCTAATTAATATGTTTTTTCAGGCTGTATTATGAAATCAAATTTCCTACATATTTTAATACAAAATGAACATAGTTCACAGCCAATGCACTATTTAGGGCAGCATGTGTGCATGCTTCATCTTACAGTGCAGGATACCCTGGGGTTCTTCTGGAATTAAGATGCACTAGTTAGTAAAAAATTCATATGCGTTTTTATAGCCCCTTGGTGGATATTAGGCAGAAGGTAAGAGTCCTATATATTGTATATACACACACAATGTCCCACTATGGTAATAAAGAAGTTTGATGTGAAAAAGTGTTCTCTTTTACTTGCCAACTTTATCTAAGTACTAATATCTTAACTGGCAGTGTAACAATGCATTACATAGGAACACCACATGGTGTAATAACTTGACAAAATTGAACAAATTTCAGCATATAATGTGGTGTTATTACATAATGTGTTGTCACCGCAGGTAATAATGCATTATGTAATAACAAATCGTTATAATTGTTATTACATAATGAAATGCTATTCCATAATGTGTTGTTACATGGTGTGTTACAATGTAATGCTGCATTATTTGATGAAAATTCGTTTCACTTGCTTAAGTTATTACATATTGCCGTGTTATTAGACAATGCATTGTTACAGGCGGTCCATCAACTGACAAAAGGTAAGTGTGAGACAGGGAAAGGATATGAATGCCCTGGGGACAGCAGACATGTCAGATGACAAGCTTTAGCCAACAGCTCTGTATATTTGAACCTTATTTGTAACATAGGCTTAATACTGTCTATTACAGCTAACTTTAATTAACTGACTTTTTGAATACTAATTCAGTACGACTGAATTATATTATTGTAAGCAGTCAAAGCTGTAAAATATGAGGTACATGATAAAATGGTAGCTGACTACATTTAGTTTTATTGTTTTTTGAATACATAAATGCTGTTTTAGCACTGTCTATACAGAAGCATAGGCTAGTTACCATTATATGTATACAATACATGGGCATAAAGTATAGGGGGATGGGGGGTTGTAACCCCCCCCCAATAATCAAAACCAGACAACACAACCCTCTGGAGCCCCTTGGGTGGAGACGTCAACATCCCCCCAGTGATCAACCCAAAGTTGCACCCTTGATGCAATAAAAATCATACAAGGAAATACCACTATGAAAAAGGTAATTATGAACACACACACAAAAAAGAGAAAAACAAATAAGGAAAGCAGAATTGATTCTCTCTTACATGTGCCAATCTTTCTTTCACGTAACAACTAACAACTTACGCAAATTCTGCAGTTACATTTATTACTGCAGCACTACACGTTGGCTATGTCCAGCCCCACAAAACGTTACAAAATGTTTACAGTATCTGAACGGAAAGAGTGGTTTGTTGAAGACCTTGTTGTGTTATGCAAGCATTGCAACTATGGCTGGGATCCATTGTATGCACTGCCTTTTTAATTTGGCCAGGATCAAATACACATCACTGGTAACACCTCTGACACACCAAATGAGAGAAAACTTGCCATAAAATCTGCTGCACAACATTTCCAGGAAACATGTTGTTCAGTTGATAAACTGTAGCAAAACTTTGGACGCAATTCTCAGATTGTACATGCCCCTAGAGAAAATAGGTTGTCAATCAGAGTGTGATTATTGTCAATATCCATGATTTATCAGCTAATTGGAACTGTGCTTAGAACAAGACACAAGGTCCTGTAACATCTGGGGCCAGGTGTGCAATTTGTATCAAACTCAAAATTCTGGATGACCATCATAAACCCCCTACACTGTTTGTCTTTCATAATAAGTGGATTTTTTTTTAATGCTAATGAACTTCTAAGAGGCCCAATGGTGAAACCATTCAGGCGGACACACTATTTTAAATGGTGACCTTCTGATCACAGGCACAACATCATAATATGCTAAGCCACACACTGTCCCACACCGGTCTTAACAATAGCCATTAGAACTGTGTAATAGACAGGGAGGGTAACAAAACACATAGCACTTGCCATCACACAATCATCCAATGAGCAGTGTTGCTTTAAATCTAACACAACTAATCTAACTAAAGAACACTACATGATCATATTACGCAATCCATACACATAACCTATGCATTGTGCTTTCAGAAGAGACATTTATATGAATAAAAACACAGAATAGAATGGGGCTCAAACTCTCCAAAAAAATCACATCAGCACACTTCTAAGATTGTGTATCTAGTACAGTATAAAGGTTTAAATGAAGTGTAGGAATTCCTTGTTAAACCTAAATGTGAAACCATTTACTTTCTAATAACATGCTAATCTATTTAATGGTCCATCAAATGATGTGAGGTGTGTGTGAGGATATGGGCATTATGAGGGAAAACAACTTGAGGGCTCAACTCCCTCCAGGAACATGCAATTAGTTATTAATATTTTTGGTAACACTTAAAACACCCATGTATAATGCATTATACATACCTTCATAATGCACTATAATTTCTTATATTGACCGTTGTAATGCATTATGAAGGTATCTTTAGTGCATTATAGACAACAGCTTCATAAAGCATTCATAATGTGTAATAAACATGTCTTTTTATAAATAGTTATAGCTATGTTTATAATTTATGAATGCATTATAATGCAGTATGATGACTGCTAGAAGTGTTACCATTTAAAAATTATTTTCTTGTGGAAGTGCAAGTGAAACCAGAAGCTGTGTTTAGGCTCTCCTAGCTTTATTGTTGGGCCATCTTTTTTTAGACCTCAAACAGCTGTCTTGGATTTTTTTCTCTGCTCAGCCAGCTCACTATATTCTTGAGGCTGTTAATAAACTCCCTTCTCCATCCTACATATCACGTGGATCTCCTCAAAGCCTCTTGAGATGTAAATCTTACAGTGTGAATGTGCAAATAATTGGGAACCTGTAAAAAAAAAAGTCTCCCATATGTACATGACCTGAAATAATCACTATATAGGGTTTATTAGGCAGATAAATAACAAATTATATATGATTATTTATATATGATTGCAGAATTTAGAGAGACATCCAAATAGTAGGTGCATATATTTAGATTATTTCCTGCTTCCAAGAAAGTATGAAACATTGTCATCAAGGTGTACAAACTGTGCAGATTTCTTTCTTCGTTGTCTGTATGGCGAAATTTCTTTTTAGTTCAAATGATAAACATGAAAATTTAGTTTCAGTTTTCTGGCTTTACCATTATGTGAAAAATAAAACACCATCTTAAGAGACTCAAGGTAAAACTTGAGGTCTTGTTCTTGCAGGATTAGAATAAAAAATATAATATACTTTATTGAACGTACCCACAAACTGACAAAGAATTTAACCGAGGCCCAACAATTTTTAGAAGTCAATTACCAAGATTCAAGCAGCTTCAGTACAAGGGTCACAAGTTATTGGTTTGGTGTTTAAGACTTCCAGTTTTGTGCAGGAGATCAGGATTTAACTATTTTTTACTTTTAAGAGGTGTATTACTTTAGTACAAGTTCTAAGGTGTTAGCATTATACATCAATTGTTTGCCCACCTCAGTGAACCTTGAAATGGAATTTTTGACTAAAACTATTCATCATGTACAACTAAAAAAAAAAATTAACACTAATAAGTAACAATATGCCTAACACACCACATTTAGTTAAGACAGAACTGAATGCATTCTATCCATTTTAGTGTCATAAGATTCTTTCCTCTCTATTGTAGATTGCCATGTGTGTTATAACAACCAACAAAATGTTTATGCGTTATAGTCATGTTTTGTTAATAAGCTATCTTTAAGTGATATAACTGTCATGTCAGCCTTGCTATATGACAATCTACAGTACATTCATGATCAATTCTGCTTAATTAGTCTTACTAATAATGGTAAAATTCAGAAAAGCCCTTAATAGTGTATAAAGCCATCCTCCAAATTTCCTTTCATCTAAGTAAAGAATACTCCAGTAGATTTCCCATTTCATCCAGGTAATATTTATTCCAGGCACTTTTTTGCACTCTGTAACCTATAGAGATTCAGAATTAATGATATAGAATATGTAATGTTTCTTCCATCCAAAAAAAACATGCACACTGTGTATTCACTATATACATGGGGCTGATTTGCAGCCTGTCCTTATTAAGTTATTGTTGTTTCCATGGCTACAGTCACACTGGAAAATAAAATTATAAAAGAATGTATGTATGTATGCACCTATGTATGGAGGAAAATACATTTTGCCACCTAAAAAAAGTATTGAGTGAGTACATATTTTATATGAAAAAAAGGAAAACATTTATTTGGTAATCTAATCATATTTACTTGCTCGATGGGTACATAATACTGTGCATAAGTCTATAGAATCATGTTAAAACATGAAGTCACCCCTGCATTTGCAGTAACCTTCCAATATACCCTTATATATGAGGACTTTAGCCAACCATTAGCAAACCATGGTTGCCTAATCAATCCCTTCTAAAATTATTAACTCAGTTATATTAATTATTATTTTTGCACTTGTGGCCTTCCTGTTAACTTTAACAAATCTGCCCATTACTTATTGGCAACAGACCGCTGACTGACTGGATATTTATTGCAGGATTTTCTTTAAACTCCAGACAAAGAAGCATATAAGAATCCCAGGAGGGTGGTGATTTCTGAGACACTAAAACCGCCACATCTGCATCAACAATCACACGATGTTCAAAATCGCTTAGATGAGGCTTCTGTTCTAATGCTTAGCTGAACACTGAGTGTTTTGATCTTCACTGCATGACTTACGTATAAAGTTGCAGCCACATGATGCTCCTGTTGTAGAGGCAGGCTACTTATGTTATTTATGTTACTAACACAAAGTGGTACCCAATAAACTGCACATTGAGGGTATTTTCTTTTATGGACTGCCTGCTTATTCAATGAATAAATAAACACCCCAAAATATTCTTAATAAGGCTGATATTCATCTTCATCACATTTTACTTTTACTTTAATTCTGATCGATTTCATAGTATTTAAATACTGTACAGCAGGGGTCTCCAACTGTGGTCCTGGAGATCAACCGTCCTGTAGGTTTTCTATCATACCCAGCTTCTGATGAGCCACACCTGTTCTCAATGAATACTCAATACCAGGAACAGGTGTGGGTCATCAGAAGCCACGTGGGACAGAAAACCTACTGGATAGTAGCTCTCCAGGACCGGAGTTGGAGACCCCTGCTGTACAGTTTAGTGATCAGTTCTGGCACATACAAACATACTTAGTAATATTGCCATTTACTGTCAAAACTGGCAAGCATTTTCACTTTTCGTCACTCCGATTCCTCTTCAATATGGTACAGAACCAACACCATTTAAGAGAATAGCTAGATTCTGTAAATTCACATGATTCTTGTTTAATTAAAAAAAAGAGATAAACTACTAGAAAACATCCTTGATTTGTCTATGCTTCATTAGTTAGCAGCCATAAAGGTCACATTTATGTGTTTTCATTGCAGTCTTTCCATGAGCTTTAACTGCTGGATTGTGTTAAATCACTCTGTCTTGTGAGATAAGTTGATTTGCTGAGCCCTGAAATTGCAGGCTACCCTATAAAGTAATGAGCACTGATTTTCAACGAGATGTCCCAGAGTCTGCAGTCCATAGTTGATGACTGTCATTCTTTCAGATAGTGTCGCTACATGAAATGTGATGTTTTTGATATAATGTCAGAAACAATACATCTATAACAATATTGCCAGCTGCTCAATTTTGCCAGTGTTCTGTTAAATAGATATATGCTTTTCAAGCATGTGCGTGGGTTTGTATGCTGTTGCATGTATGGTTGCTTGGTGAAAACTCTTGCATATTTTCTGTGGCTTGGAGTTGACTGGCAGGGATTGAACCTAGCTATTTGGAGAAGGTCTTTGATGGGACTGACAAGCTGTATCCATTGTTAGCAGAATTTAGGCCTGCCTCATGGAGGATTCACAGACATAAGAACTCTTATTAAAGATTTAAGTGACAGGTCATGCTAGTTTGTAATATGCACTACTACAATAATTTCCCATATGAAAGCAAAGGAAGCTGAAGAGATGGCAGGTCCCATCAATAAAATTATTGCAGATTTATTTATGACTACTACATAGGAGAGGAGAAGCACATGGATATTTCAAGCAGATGTTATGAAGGAGGTGGACTGAGACAGAATTGCTAATGAAACAAGAAGAAAACCTCTGTACAGGTTGAAGAGTGATTAATGATGTCGCAGACAGAATCGGAGGCAGCATCTAAAGCTTCAAAACAGGAAGATTTCTCTACTTCATCACTCCAGAGGAACGCCAGCTGTTTGCTGTGCTCCTATAGGAATACTGGCTGATTTGCACAAATTAAAAAATACAAGTCATCCGTCTCTTGATCCAGAGCAATTAAATAAAATCAGACTGTTGTAGATACAAAACCTTGATATCCCACTGAGACACTGACTCTATTTTCATTTAATATAATCTTTGGGCGTTTTGTGTACTTATACTTTTATATCCATTTTCGAAGAAATAAAAAATCTTACAAGATATACTATCATGTGCCAAAATTACAAGAGAATATTAATTTTAAGCGTAAACAACATCATCTTCGCATCTTTCATTTGCAAGCAGCAAACTTGCAAAAAAATTTAAATTGGAAAGATTCTTTCCTTGTTTGATATGCTGAAACATCAAAATATGACACTCACAAGGGTTTGATTTTCCAGTTTTGCTCAACCATCAGATATTAACATATAAATGGCTGGTGCACATTTTGAAAGATAAATAAGCAAAGTATAAACTAGCTTGCTGCTACTCAGTAGTAAACATAGATACCTAACATAAAAGAACAAACTAGAAAATAAACTGTCACAATGATCAGAGAAAACTGATATCAGCAGCTGTAACAAATATACAAACATGAGGACTGGTTCAGCTCAAATTTACCCTATTTCAGCATGGTAAACCACACAGCCCTGATGTCTACGTTTACTTCCTGGTCTTCCTGTTCTTTGGCTGCATTTCCATAGATAGTGCCATAAATTGTTACAGTTCTTGTATTGCTATTGGTAGCACATGAAAAGAGGAAAATGGGAAAAAAACATTTTAATATGATTATCATCAATTCATGTTTCGTGTTTTCATAGTTACTATTGATTGAGTTGGCTAAACTATCCAACAAAACATTCATTCTGATGATTTCAATTCATTTGGTATAGTAGCTTTTGTTTGAGCTTACTCCAATAAACTTTAAGAACAAACTATTCAAGATTCAGGTTATTTTGTTTAAGCAAATATGAATCAACTGCATGGATGACATGCTTTATATTGACAAAAGTATTGGCACACCTGGTCATTACACCAACAAGAATTTTTACGACAACCCATTCTAAATTTATAGGCATTAATGTAGAATTGGTCCCCCTTTGCAGTTATAACAGGCTATTTATGAGATATTGAAGTGTGTGGAATTTTTGCCCATTCATCCAGAAGAGCATTTGTAGGGTAAGGTACTGATGTTGGACGTGAAGACTTGGCTTGGAATCTCCATTCAAGCTCATCCCCAACATGTTTGATGTGGTTGAGATCAGGGCTCTGTGCAGGCCAGTCAAATTTTTCAAATACCAAACTCACCTCTTATATCTTCATGGACCTTACTTTGTGCACTGGGGCACAGACATGCTGGGACAGAATAGGGCCTTCCCCCAACTGGTTGCCACAAAGCACAGAATCAAAATATTGTGGTATGCTGAAGCATTACGAGTTGGCTTCACTGGAATTCAGGGGCCTAGCTCGACCCCTGAAAAACTACCCATACCATAATCCCTCCACCACCAAACTTTACAGTTGACACATGGAGTGAAGCAGGTAATGTTCTCCTGTCATCCGCCAAACCCAGTGTCATCCATCAGATTGTCAGACAGAGAAGTCTGATTCATCACTCCACATGTTTTCACTGCTCTAGAGTCCAGTGGCAGCGTGCTTTAGAACATTCCATCCGACACTTGGCCTTACAGTTGTTGATGTGAGGCTTGCATGTAGCTGCTCTGCCATGGAAACCCATTACATGAAGGTCCCGGTCCACAGTTTTCATCCTGGGGTTAATGCTAAAGATAGTTTGGAACTCTGCGATTACTAAGGTGGTAATTGGTGACTTCTACGTACTATGCGTTTTAGCACTTGATGGCCCCGGTCTGTTACTGATCCTGCAGGCAGAAGGCTACCTTGCGAGGCAGGCTGGTTCCAGGCTCAAAATTTCGAAGACAACACACAAGAACAAGGTGCAGCAGGAGACACTGGCAATGACGAAAAACCAGCCAAATAGGTGCTTTCAAATGTCAGAGATGACCATCAACGTACCTGGTAGTGCCTCATAAATCTGAGGATGATCTTAAGTGACCATCACAAAGACTGGAAAACATTAAGCGGAGTGAAGTGCATATCTACAGTATGACAATTCATAGCAGGCTCCTAGAAGCAGGACTGAAGACCCAGAAAGCAAGGAAGTAGCCATTCATCAGTAAGAAGCAGGGAAGAGTCAGACTGGAGTTGCAAAAAAATGTATATTTTACACAGACACTCATAAATTGAAAAATGAGTGAAATATTGCTGTGGTCTCTTAATTTTTTCTGAAGCTATATAAGGTCTAGCTTTCCACCCAGTCATATTAAACCGGATGTATGGAAATGAGTGGTTTAATAGCTGAGGATAGATGAATGGCCACACTAAATACAGCATTATTCAGCTAGCTAGGCTGAATTTGTAGTTCGTTTAACATTTCTTCTCTAATTTTATCAGTGCTCTCATACCACCTTTATAAGGAGGAAGTTCCAGGAAGTAGCTGCTAGCTCTACTGATTAGTATATAAAATATATCAGTTACAGGAGCAGCATTTGTCATTTATTCAGCACTACCTGGAACCTGAAAAGTTGTATTGAATTCTTCAAGACTGGAGAGTATGGGTTGGTATTCCTGGTATCACATGACGGAAGGCAAAGGTACAGAGGGTAGCAAGAAGCTCAGCTTTCTCCAGACCTGGGGCCTGGACATTGTGTCTAAGGTTGCCAGAGCACCACGTCTGTGCTTTGCAGGGGGAAATTAATAATATCTTCTTCTAAATTAAGCTCCAGGGACTCTAACGAGGATGATAAAATACTGATGTAGAGGTTTGCTGTACAGGATCGTTTCAGTATTTAGGTGTAATCAGAGATTTAGTGCTTGAATTGGAGCAGTGGCAACCGCTCTAAAGACTATAAGGGAAGCTCCACCTCTTTGAAAATGTCACAAAGAATTCTGTCAAACATATACTGTTATATTTACATTGCTATTACAAAGAGCGTGCTAGTGCATGTTCAACATCATGGCTAGTTCATTCAGAATCAGCAATAATGTCTCGCGGATCATTTAACGTGAATTTTGTCATCAATTCATTACATGCCCTTGGCAGCATAACCCAATTTCACGGGACTTCAATGGCACTATTTTAAGTGCAGTAAAGCTAGACTCTATTGGACAAATACTTAAAAATGTAATTTCCAGGGAAGCTCAGCATCTCTGGGTGTAAATGGGCCAGAAATGATTGGGCATGATGATTGGAGAAACTCTTTAAGTGGCAGGACCTCTTTCTGTTTGACAGCATTTAGAAATTATACTTCAGCACAAGCCTATGCACTCCTATACAGATTTTTGCCAAGTGAAGTAATTTCATTTGTACATATCCATCCATTTTCCAAACTGCTTATCCTATTGGGTCGCGGGGCGTCCGGAGCCTATCCTGGAAGCAATGGGCATGAGGCAGGGAACAACCCTGGATGGGGGGCCAGCCCATCGCAGGGCACACTCACACATGCACACCTACAGACAATTTGGCAACTCCAATCAGCCTCAGCATGTTTTTGGACTGTGGGGGGAAACCGGAGTACCCAGAGGAAACCGCACAATGACACGGGGAGAACATGCAAACTCCACACACATGTGACCCAGGCGGAGACTTGAACCCGGGTCCCAGAGGTGTAAATAAAAATATTATTATAGCGTTCTTTGGATCATACTTATAAAGAACATACCTGTCTATGACATGTGATAGCTCTAAGACTAAACAGGAAGCTCCCCCATGAATTAACCAAAAGAATATAATTAGTCAATTTATCAACATAAATTCATTTTATTTGCAATTAAAAGTGTAATCTATCTGACTAATTGAGCCATAGTTCATTTTCCCTTTGAAGCCAGGATAAATACTGCCCATAGACACCCACTGACACAATGCTTCAACAGAAGTCTATACTATACATGATTCTTGTACGCTTCTAAATTGAGAATAGAAGAAAGCTTATTGGTCAATATGCTTCAATAACATGTTTTCTGAGCCCCCCTGGATGCTGTGCTTCACCAATAGTCTATAGCTGTGTCCCAGTTCAGCAGTCCATCCTTCGAAGCACGTGGTTTATGAAGGCATAGCCTTTATAAGCACGCAGCATCCATCAAAGGTCGAACCAAAAGCGTTATGAAGTGGGATGGTCTGGCCTGCAGGTAGTTTCCTATTTGTATCACCTGCTGTTGATACCCTTAAGTTATATCACAAATTGTTGGTCTTATCACCTAGCCAGGACACACCTACGGTAACTCCATGTAATGAATCTTGGGATAGATTGAACTATGTAGAATCCATCGCGTAAGCCCTTCATGAAGTTGAAAAGAAGGACACATTCCTAGACCCCATGTGAAGGAGCCTTCGAAATGGGACCAACTTGTCACACCGCTATTACACATTGAGCCTTCAAATGCAGCCGCTGAAGGATGCAGACCTTGAATTAGGACACAGCCAATGAGAGCTTCATACGTAGTTTTCTCTTTGACAACGTCGATTGGACAGATAGATTTGCAGTAATTTAAACTCCCCTGGCAGCCTAGCTTCTCTACATGGTGTTTGGTAGACATCTTGGCAAAACAGGATTAATTACCAGTAACATTACTGCTCAGGAGTGACAGGTTTCACAATGCGGTCGGAAGTGTTGGCTCATGGCATTCATGCATTCTGTCGCATGAAGGGGCACAGAAGCATTTTGTGGTAACCCAGAGTGACAGTTTATCATTTCGTATGTCATCCTTTCTCAATGGCATTTGTGATTATTGCAAATAAAGTTACTATGATTGAGTTTTGAGTTTGATCGTTTTGTTAATTTTCAGTAAAAGTTCACTGATTTTTAGTAGATGCGTTTTGCAGTTTGCTCACTAACTAAGCTGTATGTTCAAAATAGTCAAATGGCTTGAGAATGACCCATGCTGGTATAACAGGAGAATAAATCACTTCTTACAATTAAAAATAAGAGCAGAATTTACATATAAGTAGTTGATTGGATAAAATGAAAAAAATACCATTTTTGGTTATACTATCAACTGGTGACACTGTGCTTCTCCCATTTGAAAAATCGACATCTGCTATCACAGTCTATGCAGAATAGTGTGGATTTACCCTTTGTCCTTTTGTATGGTGAATATGCCGAAGCCTTTTGACAGGGTAAATGCTGAGGGCCTTAAAAGATGCGGAAAAGAGACATGACTTTCTGGGCGATCGCTGAAGTGTCAAATGGACATCAATGAGAGTTTTAATGACCTGCTAACTCTGCCATTCTCAATCTTCAGTGAAACTAGGTTGTAGTTTGACCTTGTTCTGTACATAGTTTTTAAGATCCTGACCCAGAAGACATTCATAAATGGAAAGGAAATGGTCTCCTCAATGGGAATTTTTGACCTCCAGGCCCGCTGAGATGGTGATTTGGATAAACAGTTAGATGGTGGACGGATGGATGGATGGATGTATGTAATCTAATATTCACATTTAAACCAAAAAAGCGAAGAAAATATTTTAATATATATGTATGATGAAAGAATTTATCAAGGTACCTAATTTATATATGTACAGGAAAGAGAAGGTGCAGCTATCATAGCTCTTCGAAGTTCTGTTTGCCTTCTAAATTTAATTACCGTGTCCAGATTATTTCACATTATTATGTTCAATTATTCTATAGAGTTATGCCCTGGCAATTTTTGACAGCCATAATTTAGCATGTACTGTGATTACCTTTACTGTTTTCTTTGTGCCAGTTTCATTTTTCTTTCTGTCAGTCACTTATACTCTACCTCCAAATGTCTTTTTTTCTTTTTACTTTTTATTCATATGGAATACATCTACCATAATGTGCAGCATGTGGCAGCACAGAATGAATGCAACATAAGCCAAAAGTGAAGCATCCATTTATAAATAATATGGATACATCTAGAGGCCAGTTTATTAGGTACACCTAATTGTGAGTACAAACAGACTGTTCTTCCAAACAACAAATAATGTATCTGGTACTGAATGTATACAGCATGCAGACAGGCTCAAGTGGTTGTTACTGCTCACTTTGATATTACTACAGCTAAAACGCCTTACCTGAGCGTTTTTCAACGTGTTGATATTGCTGGTGCTGTACATTGTGGTTCCAGCACCACAGAAACAGTCACCTTCCTCTAAATTTCACATACAGTACTACAGTGTTTAGAGTTTACAGAAAATGCAGTAAAAAAAGAATAAATCGTTACCCTGATAGTGGCTGTTATGTAGCCAAAAACACCTTTATAATAAGAGAGGTCAGAGGAAAATGTCCAGGCTCATTAGAGCTAACAGAAAGGATGTATGTGCAAAAATAACAGCTCAGTACAACAGTCATATGCAAAATGGTTTCTCGTCTAAATGAAGAACTTGTCTATGCTAGAAACAAGAGTGGACCCTACATGGTACTAGCTAGGTGTACCTAATAAATTGTCCACTAAATATGTATTATTTATGACACAAGGATGACAGAGAATACTTTTCATTGTTACATATGAACAAACATTTAGCTGTTAATAAGTCTCAGGACATTATGAATCATACTGGATGTTGGCTAAGTTCTTTTATAATATTATTTAAGTGTGGAAATTATGGCAATTATGAAGAATAAATGCAATATTACAGGCTGCATCTCATACGAGACTCAAAATACATATCACCCCCATTTAACGTCCTGCCCGCCATGTCCACCTGACCCTCCTGCCTCCTCCCTAGTGTGATCCGAACAAGCCATGCCTTTTAGTCATTTGTCTTATTTCTCATTCCTAACCCCTATGTTAATCACTCCCAGCTGCCTCTCATTAGCTCCCTCGATAGTCCTGTATATACACGCTTCCCAGTCCGGTCACTGATGTCAAACCTTCCTGGTGCCAGAAACAATCCTAAAGTCCAGTCCTCCCATTCTGATCCCTTATGATCCAGTTTATTTTCAGTCTCTGTTTCTTTAGGTCAAATAAAACAATACAATGCCTGGTCTCAAGTCCTTCATCCCTTAAATTGACACCCCACTGCTTAAAAATTCATAGTCTAATCCAACATTTCCTATTTATTCATATTTCTTTCTGTTCAGCACTCCCACTTGCATACTTAATTAATTTTTGTGTACCCACCATGTATATGCATGATGATATTGACGTACGCATTCATTTCTGTCTAAACACAGGTAAATATCAACACTTATTTCAATTGTCATGTATTTACTACACATCCATGATCACCCTATGATCAAAATTTACTTCCTTTACTTTTTATTTTTTTGAAGCACTTTGTCATTGTGTGTCTGGGAACGTGCTATATAAATAAACTTTACTTACTTTCGTATCAACTTATCTCAGCACGCATCAAGCTCACCTTCCACCAACAAGGTTATTTGGAAATACAAAGTTTTTCATATACCCCAATTCTATTGAAATTCTGAAAATTGCAGAATAAGAAAATTATGGTGAAAACAGTAATTCACCGCTAAGTGATAAATGAATCAGTCATATTCATCGAGGTATTATATATTGTTGCACTATACAGGTAAGCAAATGCATAAAACACTAATGCAGCACACCCAACAATTTTGTTGTTGCATTATTTTACTCTTATGTGGCACCTAAAATAGAAAAAAAAGCTTAGGTGGTCATTTTGTGCTTCAGGACACATTAGTATCCCACTGGGCCCATTAGGTAATAATAATTATGGTGATTCTGGGTTTTATAGCATCAGACATTGCGGTTCTGGTACGTTAATGCCTAAACATTACTATGTAAGAAGAACTAAAGTAATGTGTCCCTCTTATTGTTGTTACTCTTGACAGAAATTCTAATCTGGCAGCTCTCTGTAGTTCATGGGTTAGACCCCAGGAATAGATCTCCTAATGTGTATTTTACACTCTATAATAATCAACCATATAGGACAGTTTTTGACACATGTGACAAATGCATGGATATTGCCTGCATGCTTATCTAGCAAAACCTGTCCTCATTATTCCATCCCTTTCCTTTTAAAAAAGGTTAATTATATCAGTTAGTTTAATTAATTGCATGTTCACTGCTTATTCAAAAATTGACTTTTGACATAGAAAATGAGCTTTTTCTTTTATTAAAATAAAATGGGTGAAAAAGGCAAGAAATATTTAATTATTATTTCTTGTTTTTATTACTAAGGGCGGATGATTAACACCGACATTAAAGTATCTGCAATCATGGTTTGTGATAAAAGTCCTTATTATTGATATGGTTAGAATATAATGAAAGCTGTGCTCTACTGTAGTCAGGTTGAAGTACACAGTTTTCACCGAATATCCACCTTCCATCTCCTTTGAATTAGCTGTGCTCTTTACTGAAGATTTTCAAATTGATGTTCCCAGTTTCTGTTGAGATCTGAGAGAAGCCTTTTCCCTGCTGTTCCAGGAAATCTGATAAACTGTGACCTTAAAACGTAACTAGGATGGCCTGTTTAACAATACTTTTCACGTCTCAATCCCTCGCACCAAAAAGGAAAAGCAGCTGGACATGAGCAAGCAGATTTTACCAAAAGACAAAGCTGACATTATGCCAAGGTCTGAGTGGAAGTCTTTTATCATAAATTTGCCAGAGGTCTCAGAAAAACAAGAAAAACAAAAGATAAAGAAAAACATGATTAGAAAAATGTTTGATTTCTTCCAATTTGCTATATGCAGTGTTTGTTTACCTATATATCCAACTTCCAGTCATTTATGTTGGACAGGGTTTTGTGAGGGGGAGGAATGAAACATATCCCAGACTGCAAAGGGCACAAGTTGGAGGTAGACGCCGATCCATCATAAACCGCAGAAACACTAAGGTGTGATGGACGATTTAAAGATACCAGGTGTGCTTTTATAATTGCGTGTTTAGGCCATGAGAAGAGACATGGAGGAGACTCGCACACACACCAGGACAACACGCGACATCCATGCACATGGAGCGAGGTGAAGCTTGGAGCACTCATCGCTGGAGGTGTGAGGTTACAGTGCTCCCCACAGGTACCATGCCATCTTATTAGATTCATGACTACAGGGGTTGTGGTCCCAGAGTCTGACCGTCATGCATCATCTGTAGTCGAACACTGATTTAGAGACACAGATGAGCCTGGCCACACATCTTTGGACAGCGGAACTCAGACTCTACACAGATGGTGTGGGGGCAGGTTTCCAACACAACACCCCGGGGGTATGCGATATCCACAACAAGTGTGTATACTATATATAATAAATAATTAATATGTTAAAATCGAAGAGATTGTGAGAAAATCCATCCATACTTCAATTCACTTATTAATGCTGTATGCAGTTGTGAAAATGTGTCTTCCCCTTTAATAGGTTAATGATGGGTTAGCGGTTAACAGTAGGTTATTTTTTATATAGCCCATCATTTAGGAAGTAAATAAAGGTTAAAATGAGACCTTTACTTAATCCACCATGCACTGCACAGAGATGGTATGGTGATGTATAAGACTAGACAATGTGTTAATGGCATTTTAGTGCTGGGATCCTGTATCTTCAACTAAGGCTCAGTTGGGCCTACCACTACAGGTGATGACCCATTACCAGTAATGGGGATGTTTACCAGAAAAGGAACCCTATTAAATGCATGTCATTCTGACGATATAGCTGTCTCCTGAATGGTGCCACTGAACCCACAAAAGTTCAGGTGACCTTTAAAGTGCAGTTTGACATCATTAACTCGTCTGCTACATTCTACCTAGCTGCCCCCTTGTGACCTATTCCAGTGCAGTCTGGACTCCATCTTCATTAGGTGCCTCATAATATTTCCCCAGTTTATACTTCTCAATGCTTGGGGGTTTGTCCTCTAATTTCCCATTAGGCCTATTGGCCATCTCATGGTTTTTAGTCTGTGGCACAGAATAATCAAAAATAATCTGCCCAGCAACCAGGAGACAGGACAATCCATGTCATTCCCTCTCTCTGCTAACCTCTGTAAAAATAGTGTGTGTATATAATGTATTCCATTCATATCTCCAGCAGTAAATGGAAACTTTGGGGCAATGTTCTGCCTCTAATCCCCTCCCCTATTATTTTACCTGCAGCCATATCGTTTTTATTGTGTTTGCCAACAAGCAAAAAAAAATCATTTAGTGTCTGGAAATAATCAGCACACTGCCCAGATGAACTAAAAATTATTGTCATCTAAATGGAAATATAATGCGCTTGTGTTTGGGAAAAACACGGAAATGCATCAGACCTAAATGACAGTTCTTCACAGTAAATCTCCGTTTAGTGTTGCAACTTTCTTTGTATTATGGGGTACAAGATTGTGTGTCCTAGTGTGCATACTTATCAAGGTAGGAAAAACATACAAATGATGCACATATTAAATACAAGGGGTTGGTTGACTACATGGACCTGGCTAAACAGAGTCATGTGACTGTCTCCTCAAACGGAGTCCCCCTCCCTAGACATAGTATTTCAGGGTGAGCTGTGGACAGGAAGATGTAAGCCTCGTTCTTTTCAAATATACTGTATGGTAAGGGTGCTTGACACGACAACTGAAAGAAACTCACAGAACCAAGGGTGTCATGATCCGCGTCCTCCCTCCCGACTCC
>JABFDZ020000097.1:26546146-26563740 GCA_019775955.2 Pollimyrus isidori
TATTACTTTGGAGCGGTCATTATTGGAAAATAACGGACCTGCAAATGTCTCAACTGACCAATCAGAATCAAGCATTCGAGAGAGCCGTGTAATAAAATAAAATAAAGTGGAGAAAGAGTCTCTTTAATGATGTTCTCTCTTTTGGGAGCATAAATTAATGGTAAATACTATACAAATACTTCAAGTAAGTAAGCTTAAGGTAACATAGCCTATATTTTATGCTGGAGAGTAATATAAATGACATGATCTGAGTGTTTTGAGCTGTGACGGAGCTTTTTTCTCTCTCTGAACAAATGCTGCCAAATGGAAATCTATTCTTATAGGATTTTTTTTCATAATTATGTTAAAGTAAGGTACTATAAAAAGTAACAGAACTGCTGAGACAGACAGGATCTCTTCTAAAATTAGCATTTTAAAATACTTGGAGGCCCAGACCAGAATATAGCCAATTGCCATATACTATTTATATATATATATATATATATAGATATATATACCATCCATCCATCATCCAAACCGCTTATCCCATTGGGTCGCGGGGGGTCCGGAGCCTATCCCGGAAGCAATGGGCACGAGGCAGGGAACAACCCTGGATGGGGGGCCAGCCCATCGCAGAGATATATATACACGTAAGGCAAATCATTCTGCTAGCTTTACTATACTACCAAACACAAGAAATCAACTTGATGGAAATACACTGTGTATGTGTTACACCTATAATCTACTAAATTATTTTAGGTCTCCAGAACACCAAGCACTATTGTTATTCTCAGAGAGTAACTGAAAGAGAACAAGCAAGAAAGAGAGAGAGAGAGAGAGAGAGAGAACAACAGACAAACAGAGTATAAATACACCCATATATACATACACTGCTCAAAAAAATTAAAGGAACACTTCTTAGTCAGAGTATAGTATCAAGTCAGTTAAATTTCTGGGATACTGATCTGGTCAGTAAAGTTGCAGAGAGGGTTGTTAATCAGTTTCAGCTGCTTTGGTGTTAATGAAATTAACAACAGGTGTACTACAGAGGCACCAATGAGACGGCCCGCAAAACAGGAATGGTTTAACAGGTGGAGTCCACTGACATCTTGCTCTCCTCATGTCTTCTCAGAATTTTTTCTACTCATTTTGCATTTGGCTATTTGGTCAGTGTCACTACTGGTAGCATGAGGCGATACCTGGACCATACGGAGGTTGCACAGGTAGTCCAACTCCTCCAGGATGGTGCATCAATATGTGCCACTGCCAGAAGGTTTACTGTGTCTCCCAGCCCAGTCTCAAGGCCATGGAGGACATTCCAGGAGATAAGCAGTTACTCTAGGAGAGATGGACAGGGTCATAGAAGGTCCTTAACCCATAAGTAGGACCAGTATCTGTTTCTTTGTGCAAGGAGGAGCAGGAAGAGCACTGCCAGAGCCCTACAGAATGACCTCCAGAAGGCAACTGGTGTGAATGTCTCTGAGCAAACAATCAGAAACAGACTTCATGAGGGTGGCCTGAGGGCCCAACGTCCTCTAGTGGGCCCTGTGCTCACTGCCCAGGACCGTGGAGCTCGATGAACATTTGCCATAGAATACCAGAATTAGCAGCTCTGCCACTGGCTCCCCATGCTTTTCACAGATGAGAGGGTCTGGAGAATTTTATTTATTTTATTTTATTTACCTTTATTTAACCAGGCAAGACAGATTAAGAACAAGTTTCTTATTTACAACTGCGGAGGACATTATGCTGCCTATGATATTGTTTAGCAAGACCGTTTTGGTGGTGGGTCAAGGAGGGTCAGGGAAGGCATATCCATGGAGGGACACACAGAGCTCTACAGGCTAGACAACGACACGTTGACTGCCATTAAGTATCAGGATGAAATCCTTGGACCCACTGTCAGACCCTACACTGGTGCAGTGGGTCCTGGGTTCCTCCTGGTGCATGACAATGCCCGGCCTCATGTGGCAAGAGTATGCAGGCAGTTCCTGGAGGATGAAGGAATGGATACCACTGACTGGCCCCTATGCTGCCCTGACCTAAATCCAAAAGAACACCTCTGGGAGGTCTCATTAGGAGCATGCCCCAACATTATCAGGCATACCTACAAGCATGTAGGGGCCATACAAACTACTGAGTACAATTTTGAGTTGCTGCAATGAAATTTCGGCAAAATTAACCAGCCTACTGCACCATTTTTTCACTTTGATTTTCACGGTGTCTTTGAATTCAGCCCTCTGTAAGTTGATCATTTTCAGTGATGTGGCATTCTTTCGTCCCTAACACATTACCCAGTCCATACCAGTATAGATATGCAGCATGAGTTTTTCCCCTTTAAGATCTGATGTGTTTTCAAGGCGTTCCTTTCATTTTTTTGAGCAGTGCATATACAAGCATACGAATGCATATAGTAAGTTCCATCTGACAGATAATTAGTTTCTTTAAAAATAACAAACACTGTTTTTCACATACAGTAGAGCTCTATTATGGTTTAAGTAGCTGCTGATATTTGTACTGTAAAGAACAATTTAAGTGCTGTCAAGTTGATAAAACACTTCTGATATCCTTCTTAAATTCCCAGTTTTTTTCGATTATCCATCATCCATCAGCAACAATGTTGCTTCTCTGCCTACAAACAATCCAATTTGTACATGCAGCTGCTCTCTTTAATGTACAGTTCTAGTCTGCATTGAATGATCTTTAGCATAATCTTACTGGCATGTGATGTGAGGGAAATGATTATATCATCTACATAGGGTGTCACGTACCGCGTCGTCCGTCCCGTTCCAGCCCTGTGTGTCGCCATGCCCACCTTGTTCCCTCTTGTGATTACCTATTGTTTACACCTGGGAGGCGCTGCCGCTCGCCAGTCCTGTGTCATGTTTTATGTATTTAAGTCTGCGCCAGCGTCTGTTCCGGCAGACGCGGCAATGAAGTTTCAATGTCCGTTGTGTGTTGCGTGAATAAACCCTCATTCCCGTCATCCTGCGTGACTTCCGTGTTTGTTCGCCCTGCATGCACCCCGGATACATTACATAGTGTGTCAGGTCTGTTTTTTATACTGGAATAGAAACTGTTTTTTTCTGACCTTCTAGTCTCTTCTAGGCTATTGAATTGTTTTCCAAGTCTGCTGACTTAATTTGAGAAAACTTTTCATTGATTCTTTTTAAGCTACTTGGTATTATTTTGATTGGGATGCCATATATTTATGTGGCCCTCGTTTTGGCGTCCCTAGATTAATCAGACTTCCTCTTCCATTACTGACGATTTTCCATATGTTTAACCACATTAAATATATCTCAGCTCCTAAATATTTTGATGCAGTGATCTTCCATGTAATCCTGGTTTATTGAAAATCTTGACATACATCACAAGTCCTTACAAATGTAAACCATCAGAACCAAAACCGAAATAGTGCCTAGTCTTATGTGAAAACACATGCCAGTATTTAGATCTACCCAGTTTAGTGAATTCCATTTTATGAATACACTGAAAACAGTATACACAGTTCTGTATAAAAGACATACACTATGTATCTCCAGGGCTTGCAATAATTTTCCATCATTGTATATTTTTATTTTGAAATTCTGTCTTTTTTTTGTTCTTTCAGTCCATCTTCCGACTGTGCATCCTGTATGGGGTCACAGAAAGCCTGGAGCCAATCACAGAAAACAAAAGGTAGGGGGAGCACCCTACGCAGGAATCCAGGTCATTTCAGGACACACAAATTCAGCTATTATCAACAATTTAAAGACACCAGGTTGTCTACCCACCCACATGTTTCTGAGTTCTGAGAGGAAGCTAGAGAGAACACACAAAAAACAACTCTACACATACACATATTGAAATCCCCAATCCCGCTCCCACAGAGCTACCACACCATTTTATTGCCATTTTCTATGGATTTGCCTTCAAAGATCTTATTAGGTTCATGACTACAGGGGCTCCAGCCTCCGAAACAGACCATCATGCATCATCTGGAGCAGGGCTGCCCAATCCTGCTTCTGGACAGCTACCACCCTGCAGAGCTTAGGTATAGCCCTAATGTAACATACCTGACACAGATAATCAGGTCCTTCAGTTATATCTCAGTATGAGAAACAGCTTAACTTCAACATAGCTGACTCTAATTCTGAGGTGATACTGAAGGGCCTGATTATCTGTATCAGGCGTGTTAAATTAGGGCTGTACCTAAGCTCTGCAGGGTGGTAGCTCCCCAGCTGCAGGATTGGACAGCCCTGATCTAGAGTCAAATGGCAATAGTATCAGTCTATAAAACTGCATCACGGCTCATAGAGGTGTTAATGTAAGAGATCAGCTCCCACAGAACATGCTACTGAGGTGCATACATGGGAGACATGGAAAAGCAACATGATGACAGTTATTATGCCGTATTGACGACAGACACTAATGAAAAACGAAGCTATAAAAATTAGTGAACACCACTGTGTTGTACTTCCTTGGATTTGCAAAATTAACCTTCTCAGGAAACTATATCTTAGGAAATATCCTACTATGTGCCTAACGTTGTAGCTCCACAAGACATTGTACTTATCTTTCCAAAAGATGCTCAGGTATTGAAAGATGAGCATGCCATATACTGCATAAAAATGACAAAAAAATTGAACTCAAAATCTGAAACAGCCAGGCTGATACAAGACCAAGTTATCAATGATTTCCTGAAATACGAAACTTCACTGAGTACTGCAGAAACAATGGCAAAACTCAAAGGCACTTAAATCTCTCACCCTGAACCTTCATTCTAAAAGAACATAATAAACTACAAATTACCCAGGACATTGTTCCTCTCAAAAGACAATTAATAATACATATGAGGATATTGAATATAAGATGGTAGTAATCAAATTTCCAAAACTCCAGGAAACTGGGCCTGTTGTAAGCACTGGTGCTTTCAAAGCTTGCTGATTAAAATACAAGGAGTAGGCCTATTGTTACGATACACTTCCCCCTGAGCAAAGTACTAAAGTCACTGCATAAGGCTTTATGTACAGCCTCATGCCCCAACTCTAATCTTGTGAATCATTTACCTGCCCCCCGTTGCATGAAGCACAAGCTGTGTGACACATGTCTTCGCGTTGTGACACATAAATTCGCTCATTCATTTCTGTCCTCCCATCTCCTGCCTCCTCTATCCTGTCTGACAGGCCCTTTCAGCATTCATATTTCCGTCTTTTGAAATACAATTGCCTAGAGTAAACAGCCATAGGCAAAACAGTATGCTCATCAAATATTTAATATAGAGTAATGAAATGCGCTTCTTTATAATGTGTTTAAACTGCCATTATTTTGAGCTGAATTCATAATGCTGCCCTTTACTAACAAGCTAGCAAACGATCAAACTGGGGATACCATTATTTGGTATATAAACAGCTAGTACTGACAACTTCCCAGCATGCACCTGAACTCAACATCCCCGGAGGTACAAAAAAGTTAACACAACTGACAAAAGAGATCTGCTTAATATGGAATAAAATCACTTTAATGTCACAAGAAGCACAGATGTTTGTTTACACTATGTGGGCAGGAGTTACATTATAACAGGGTATTCTAACAGTGACAGTTTTGATGTTGTCAGTCGCTATTAATTTCTCATCACACTTCAAAGGGCTGGTAGACCGTAGCACCAAACTTATGGAGGCCCAATATGCCTTTTCAAGACTACATTGACAAGAGTGCTGTTTTTGCAATAGTTACATTGTGCGGAATGGCTCCTTTTATGTTATGGAGTGTAACAGCCTCAGGTATGTTACTGTTGATGTCACACCAAGGCAATGTCCATCCACTGTCCATTTAAATTTTTATTGGAAGTCAAGTCCCAGCTCCCATTGTAATCAACAAAAGAGTCTTAGTATAGAGTTCTACTATAATTCCAGAGCTGTTCTTTCTTCTCGTGCCACACTCTGCTGTTCTCTCTCAAATAAGAAGATAATCTGAAGTGTCACCTCATTAACCTTAACAAACATGATACTGCAGATGACAGTAACAGGCAGAATGAAACCACTGATGCAATCAAATTAGCCACACTGTTTCTTCTATGTAGACAAATTATATGTGATTTGTCCAATAGAAGAACAAACTAGAATTACTATTACATCGATTGAATAGAAAAATAGAAATCACGTAAATATAATTACGAGAGCAGCTCAAATCATGAAAGTCAATACCTAAATTTACTATAGACATGTATCTTGTATCTATCTTATTACAAAATTAAATTACAATATTGTACAGCAGAAAATACAATATTCATCTAAGGAAAAGACATCTACGATATATAGAATTACATTTAATATCTTTGATAATTATATTTTAATCACTTTATTATTAAAAATAAGAATAACTATGAATATTCTACAGTTAAGAATAATAGAGTATTTGTGTATATTTTATCACTATTCATTGTATAATAGTAATGATAATGTTTATCCTTAACAAATTCCCATATTTCACATTAACTGATGCCAACTTCATGTGGGCATTCTTAATTTTAATTTCATTTGTTTAACTTTAATTACAGAAGCTGAGACAGTGATTTCATTCCATAACAGAGGTAATAAGGTGTTCTGCAGTTTGCATGAGACAGAACTGTCCTAAAGACACACAAGAGATAGATAATCCTTTTAAAAATACCTTGTCTTCATTCTGATCTTGGCATGCAGCACTGCTCTAAGAGTCTACTACTACTTTAACTTCATTTATCATATTTGTATTTTCAGGGAAAACTGAATGATATTTTCATAGCATGAAAACAAAATAAATGGAAAAAAGTGTTTGTTTATTCATATTGTGTTTAGTTGAATACATGCTTAAACTTCAGCCTCGTGTATGAGATTTTCTCTAGTGTTATATATGATATATGATACACCTGAAATTAGTGCCAGGCTTTCATTAGCCATCCATTATGAATTCAATTTCTTTAGCAGAGTAAAAACATCATGGGATATGGAAGATTTGATTTATATACCTCAGCTTCACTTTTACCCATATTAGCTCTATTAGTTTTCAGGAGTGTTTATGGGATTTATAAAGCATTTAAGTCTTGATGTATTAAGGTACTTGAGTGTCCCTCAAGGCATTAGGAGAGGAATTATATGTGGATTAGTACTGTTATCAATCTAGCAATCTGGCACCTTAGTGCAAAAGATGGCCAGTTGTGTCCTCATTTAAACCATAAATACAAGTTCATTACCCACACGTGAGTGATGATAGAGTGGCAAATGAAAGAAGTGATGGCATATTTGCCTGCACCCATCGCTCTCCAACCTAAGCAATGGACAGGAAAAGACACTTTTATTTTCAGATAGCAGTCGGTTATGCATTTGGAGTTGGTCTGGGGAGGCCGTGCTGTTATGCAAACTATTAAGATCCCCAACTGTATAAATGATTAAAACAACATGAATATAAGAGTGGTGGTTGGTGATGTTTAAAGTGGGGAAACCACACCGTGGACAGTTTGTAGTATGACCAATTTTTTTTCTTGTGTTAGTTGGTCGGCTACTTAGATGTAAATCCTGCTCTACTTCATCAAAGGACCTTTTAGAATGGAGTAGGCACTGGCTGCAGTGTCTGCCATGTTGCTTCAAAGCCTCTAGCTCAGTTTGAACATATACTTGGCAAGTTAACTACCAAACTAGCCTACTAAAAATCACCAAGCTTGAAAATTAAACAAATTCTCAAACTCAAAGTTCAATACTAACCACATTATTGCCAAAATTTAGAAATTTCAAATGCGAAAAATATCATACAAGATGATAAGCTGTCACACTGGGTTTCAACTAAATGCTTCTGCGCACCTGCGTTTGACAGAATGGATGAATAATGCAAGCCATCACTGCTCAGACCCTGGTTGTGTCAGAATTCAGGGGTTGCACCCATCTAAGGCTGTATTCAAAGACTGAATGCGTCACAGCGGTGCGACAAGACTGTCCTATTTGGAGGACACCTTCAAATGTGGTCTAGAAATGTGTTCTGATTTTCCTGCTTCACAAAGGATGCACCTGGTAGATGCTACACAGACAGACATATCCCAAGATTCCTTGCACAGAGGTGAAGTAGGTGTGTCCAAGCTAGACCATGGGCACTTTGTGACTCAAAGGTAAGGGCGGGAACAGCTGGTGACGACCAGACTATCCCATTTGGCAATGCTTTCTGCTTGACCTTTGAAGGCTGTGCCTTCCTATACCGTGCTCTTCGAAGGATGCAGCTCACAGCTCATGTGAATGACGCTCTCATATACTCCAAGTGAGGCATCTGGGCAGGCTGCAAAAATTTGTAATTGGAACATATTCACCAATAAGCTTTTGTATATTTTGCATTTATTAAAAAATTACAACAATATTCCATAGACTTCAATTGAAATATTATATCAAGGGGGTCTAGGGGATGTATTTGTCCTGGTTTCAAAGGAGAAATTGACGTATTTCTTGTTGAAAGCAACTTCCATTCAATTATGAGCAATGTGGTTCAATTAGTAAGATAAATAAAATTAATTCACATTGATACATTTAATAATTACATTTTTTGGCAATATTTTGGTGAAAGCCAAGCTTCCTGTGCAGTCTTTCACAGGAGCAATCGCTTGTGTTATATACTATGTAAGATCCTGGAAATATAATTTTGAATTCAGTTAGAGATACACAGTTAACCCGTCTGAACTGCAATCTTCCCCAATACCATTTTGAAATATTGTGGGGTTGGCATAAGAAATGAAATTGGATTTTTTGGGAGTTTTGAAAATGCTACAGATAAAATGCAACGTCCAGCAAATGACACAAAAAGCTGATTAACGGTGCTGGTTTGGCGGACCCCATGTGTTTATAATGACGTGATACCTTGCAGTGATCTCACACTGATCTTTGTGTGTCATCTTTCTTGTATCTTTTCACACACCAAGGAGGTTTTTTTTCCAGATCATGAGAGGTCTGTGCTCTAACCCCTATGACATGGAAGGGTCGACAGTAAAAGTTGAGTTTGTATGCTCTAGAGTTTGTATTAACTATTTTCCACTTGCAGGTTAATTGAACTCCGCAGATTTAACCAGTTCAACTATTGCAAGGCATGATATGTGTGTGTTTATACATATGATGTAGTGTATGGCTGGCTGTGTGTGCCCTGGACTAGCAGCTTCCCAGGGGACACTCCAGCCTTGCACCCTCTCTCCTGACCCTGACCAGGATAAATGGTTGGTGATGGATGGATGGTGGTATGACGATGAATTCTTGACATTCACCAATAAAGAGCACAATTTCATACACAAACTAGGCAGTGGGTTTATGTACATAAAGACTCTTCGCACCAACCTTGCATTATGGGGGGAAATGTTTATAAAATTATTTTGAAAACTACATGAGGCACAACACTGCATTTGTTTCATGCAAACTGGACCTTCATGTTAACTACAGTATTACTTACTAAGCATGTCACGATGAATCTCGAATCAGTTAAAAATCGATGTAAACGTATGACGATTTAAATCGGCTGATGTGGAAAATGAATCCCTATTTTAGGAGTACTTCACGGTATTTTACTTAACAGAAGAACTGGCCTAATATTACATTTGATTTCATGACATCAGTTCGACATCAGATGTCACTGCATAGGTTAGCTTTTAGTTTGACCGAAGGCAAGATGGCGAGCAAATTTGGAACTGAGCCCAGCCCACCCCACAGAACTTAAATCGGTGGTGTGGCAGCTTTTTATCTTTCCGGTAATCAAATGGCAACATACACAAATAGCAGAAGGAGCATGCTTCAGCATGTCCACTGGCAGCACAGTGACTCCAATTCTCCACAGCGAAGGTTATTAAAAGGGAAAACCACGCAAAAAAGCTGCACATACAAGCCGTATGTGCGACTTGTATGTTATTTGTTATTTGGTAACGCTTTATATTAAATGCACCTTGATAATGCATTCATTATGCATTTATAGAACATTCAGTGCATCTTCATAATGCATTCATAGAACATTCATAAGCAGCATGCAAGTATATTTTTACATCCTAACAACTCATAACTTTAATATACATTAATAAGAAACATTAAATGATTTCACAATTATAATGTTTGTTATTATTATTATATATTGTTATTAATGTATATTACAGCTGTTAAGATATGTTATGATGTAAAGGCATGAGGTTTATGAATGATTTCTGAGTACTTAATGAATGCCCTATAAAGGTATACTGAGCAATTTATGAATGCAATATAAAAGCATTATGAAGGTGCAGTTAATGTAAAGCGTTACCGTTTATTTGAAGATTTTTTAAAATTTATTTTAATTTAGAATTTTTTAAAAACAGTATTTTATTCAAATTCAGTTGCACTGTTAAGAAGTGGACACGTGTTGCACAGTTTATAAAGATAAAGGAAAATTTTTGAATACATTTTTCTGCAGCTCATCCTGTTAACAAATCGTGAGAAAATCATATCGTGAACTCAGAATCATGAATCATATCAAATTGTGAGTTGAGTGTATCGTTACATCTCTACTACTTGTATTGTCTTAAAACTGTATAATATCAATGTTATTGACAATGTTAACAATTTATCGATACTGAATTGTGGAATACATGATTATAGGAGCATCCTGGAAGAAATCACTACTGAAGGACATATTATGCATTACATTCAAGAAAGAAGTAGTGTGATGGCTGCCCCCACAGCCACACAGTTACCTTAAAGGCAAGTATCATTTATGCTTATTTGCTTTATGTTTGAGTTTTAGTTTACTTTGCAATATATTACGAACTTAACATTTTGTTTACATATTTCTTTTGTCTCATTTAACCACTTTGCTAGATGAGGCGCGCACATTTGGCTAACTGGAATAAAGTGAGAATTTACTGAGTTTTTTGATTTACCGTGTATGATGTGCAGGGGTGGATTCCTGGCTGCTCCCGGCAAAAGAGGCGGCCAACATGGAAGCTGCGCTAAAGACAGGAAACTCCAACTGGTTGTTTGCAGCGGGGGTGGAATAGTTGCATTTTGTCTCTTTTTATTCTTTACAAGTTACAACATTTGTTTTGGGTTAACTTAAATTAATTTGTTTGTTTTGATTGAAATATTAACTGAGTTTTGTATTGATGTATATGTGGTATTTGTTATTGGTTTTCCCCTTTTGTGTCTCGTGGTTTGGCCAACCAGTGTATATATAGCCCTCATGGTGTCTTGTCTAGGAGAAGGTCAGTTTGTTTGGTTAAGTTATATTGGCTAGCTGTGGGTCTTGATTAGTTGACTTTTTGTGGGCCCAAGTTTACACTTTTGTTAAATTGTTTTTTTTGTGAATTAAAATGAGGATTTTTTTCTAATTTTCCTGCGTTCCCTGTGCCTTCCATCTCAGTCACTGACAAGTAGAGACCAGTTAATCTAAAAAATGAGCATTAATAACTGAAATATGATCACACATATGTATACATTCATGTACAAATTAAAAGTATCTGAAGTAGCCTATGAAACATTACACTGTCCAGTGCTGCTTGATACATGGCAGGATCGGGATGGAATAGCACACACTACAAAAGAAATCAAGGTTTAGAGATATGAGGGAAAGAGGGGCAGGGTCTGATAGGTCAGCTGCAGTGTAATGACAGCATCACAGCTGAAGGTGCTTTCCATGCCAGAATGTCCAGGAAGGCAGGTTTTCAATGCCTTTACAGCCCATTTACCTCAGTCAACACCACCTGGAAGAGCATAACACCTCAAGCCACTGAGCCATTAAACCCCTATACATGATGTTGCCCATGCCTCTGTTTGAGCTCATGACGAGCGACATGCATTGGGGGGACCCCACTAGGTGAGGGGGCTTCAAGCCTGCACTTAAGCTATTTATCCTCATGGGCGTAAATCCCGGAGGGGACATGCCCCCCCCTCCCATCTGAGGGTTGTCCCTCCCAAAATAATAATTAAAAAAATCGCAATCTCTATTGAGAAAAAATACATTTATGTACACCTAAAATAATTGTGTAAGTAGAAAACACACCAAAGTAGTTTCCCATGCATTGTTTTGTTTGTGACGACATGGCATAATGTTAACTTAACATTAATGGCCACAATTACCATATTGTTTAGCTGTTTTCACAATAACATCATGTTTAAATTTTATTGTATGTTGATGGATTGACTATAAACAACAGATAACTGTTACGTCCAGCTCCGTCCGATCCTCGTGTGTGCCACGCCCACCTTGTTACCCCACATTTCGACCCGATTGTTCTCACCTGTCTCTCGTTACCACCTGCCTGTTTTCTATATTTAGTCTGCGTCTGCGTAGTTCCGGCAGACTTGTCATTGAAGTTTCTTATGCCAGTAGCTGTCTTCCCTGTGTTGCTACGAATAAACCCCGTTTGTCCTCCATTGCGGCTCCATCTGACATATGCAAAGGAGCATAATCCTAATAAAATGATACAGTATAGTGTTTTCATGTTGATTTTGCCTTATTGCTTTGGGTTTGTTACAAGAAATACATATTTTTCTTTGGCCTCTTCTGCCAAGCAGCAGTTCAATATAAAAATTTGGTTCTGTTACTAAAATGTTACTTCAGTGATCAAAGAAACATGCAACATAACATAAAAGAACAATAAAATGAATAGTTCTTGGGAGAAAACAATAATGACTAGATAAGATTAGTAATAGAAGCAGCACATTTTTAAGCAATGAAATGCTAGTTCTAATTTTTATTTTTCTGTGTTATATTATTGGGATGAAAATATTTCTATATTTTGTTTGATGTAAATATAATTCACACAAATATGTTAACAAATAATCATTTACAAATACTAAATAAAATGTTAGTGTTTTTGATCTGTGATGATCAATATTTCTTATATGTGTTACAGACATTGTAGCACTGTTATAGAGTAGCAGAATACAGTATAAGGGTGATTCATGGTGTATATAATAATGTCAGGAGTGCATCTCAAAATATCAATCCTTTCAGTCTGTACTTAATAAAACCCATTGAACCAATATTCCTTGACTGGTTTAAACATGATAGGCAATAAACAGCATTTTCTTGGATGCTTTCAGGCTTCCATTACATGACACAGGGACTTTCAGGATGCAATAATGGTATCTAACATCACAAAGCATCTATACAAAATCTTACTTTTCAGTATCCAGTAAATTCAGTTAACCTAATTCAATGTCAGTTTAACACCCAAGTGTGAAAGCAGAGCGTTAGCATCAGAGATTTCAAAATGATCTACTGGCCTGTTCTAAGTGGTAAGGTTCAATGGGCTTTGCTCATAATTAAGTAAACATGTAACAGTATAAATTGCAAGACAGCAATAATCTTGGAATTTCTAATACAGTAAGCTTTAGACTTTTTGAAGATGAAGGATTCTTGAGAAACGACAGGGTTAATGACCTACAGGAACAGGAGCTCCAGTATTTCTTTTCCCAGATATAGCATGTCAAACATTACCGCAGGTGTCCTAAGGCAGGTTATAATAGGAATAATATGTCAATGAAAAAACAATGTTATTTTGTAACTAGCAAACCCAATTTTACCTTGGATGATTAGATACAAAAGCAATTTGACAACAGCTAGCTGAGGTGACTGAAGAGAGTTAAAAAAATCAATAAAGTGAATTCTCCTAGTATGAGAGGGCGGAGGAGTCATGATTAGATGTGTGACTTACGCGGGTACATGCTTTAAGAGCACACGCATCTCCACCTACTACTAGACATATAAAAACCATTCAGATTCTTCCTCAACTACTCCCTTATTCAGGAGAATGAGGTCTAGAGTGGGCTGGGGCTATATCTCATTTAAAATGCATTTATCTTATTTATCTGCCTATTGTGTTCCAACCAAGTGGAAGTATTCTTTGGAGAGAAGCTTTTAAATTCATAAATCCGTCACATACATGTGGTCTTATATAACATTCTTTTTATATATATATAAAAGAGCTATGTTTATTAGATGATATGCACCATTTTCCTGAGACTGTTCTCCTGCTCATTATAAAATACAGTGTGACGGTCATGTATATACCACTTATTTTACTTATTATGACATTTGGCTTAGGTCTTGCATCTATCACAACCCCCCCCCCCCCTTAAAAATAAAGGTACTGTTCTACCTGAATGCCTGTGCAATCAATGTTGTGTTTTATATGCCACATGGGATTTTTGGTAGGAGAAAAGCTTATGTTCTAAAGCAAACCAATGCCAGGATGACATTTATAAAAACAGAATTTGGTTCCCGCAAGCTGTCTTGTCATTTTAAAAATATTTTGAGGAAGTTTCCCCTGCTGCAGCCCAGTCCCATTTCATAAGCTCTCACATTAACACTTTTTCCATAGCATGACTCACCTTCTGCTTACTGTAAAAGTTTTTTTTTTTCAGTTAAGTTCTATGTATTTTTTTCTGAGTACCCTCTCAGATAACCTATATTTACGCATATTATTGCAACATTTTAAAGCTTGTAAGTTGTTACAATATTGATTTGTTTTAATAATAAATTGGTTAAGTGTATTGCAATTAATTTATTATAAGCATTCAAATCTATTGAAAACATATTTCTACCTGGCTGAAGTGTTTTTAATGAAGGATTAGATTTCTATTACATTACAGATTACTTTTTGTATCTATAAATGCAAATAAGCACACAGAGTGAATAGGCCATACATCATTTTTAGAATGCCAGTTGGAATCCTGCAGGTATTGGCTATCTAAGGGCCTGTCTGTTATAATAACAACTGAAAGCCTTTTGATAGCATGCAATGCATAAGAATATAATCTAATGTAAATTAATAAGTAAAATTTTGTAAATGTCATCAACTGTAACTAAAGCTGTAATAAACATACCTGCACGTTAAGAGGACAAACCTTATGAGTATCTCAGTGCCGCGGTTCCTAAGATCAAATTATGTATGCAACACCTGCATTGAAATACTAATGTATTCTGAAAATTAATTTGAATACCACTGACAATTTTCTCAATGTCTACTGTTGTATTATTTTTGTATAACACAGTGGGGATGCATCAGTCAGTGCTAATTCAGAATAATGGACACTTCTCTGAATAAGTGCTGCAGTTAAGTAGAAATGTAAATGTAACCCACTTTCTAAGTAGGCTTCCTATTAAACACTCAAAAGAAAAATCAATGAAATCATCAAATCATTGTCAACTGACAAAGAGTTCACTGTTTCCTAATTAGGTTCTTAGAATTATCTAGACTCCAGCTCCCTATGTTCAATACCACACCATACTTCTAGCAGAGTCTAGCTAGTAAATGAAGTTTCATCAGCAGTATGGTAAGTGAAATAAGTCGAAATACAAAAACAGAGGACACATGTCAAGGCACATGTCATCCTCTCCAGAAACAGGTCTGGTCAGAACTACTAATGAAAATTAACATTAAAGGCTAATGAAAACACATTATTTTCAGCACCAAACTGGCCTTTTCTCATACAGTGCACTGAATCTTTTATTAAGTGATTAACATTGGAGGAGACAGAGCTGTGCTCCACCAAGGTGTGATTTGGACATAAGGAGGTGAAGCTGCAATCTGACAAGTTGGGATTTGGACAAAAGGAGGCGGAGCTGTACTCCATCTATATTTAAACCCTGACTGTAGGACAATTTGGTTGGACAAACCCATTTCACATGAGGATGGGAAGAATGAGTAAGGATTTATGGGGACTCAGGTTTTACAAATAAGAGGCAACCCATGTAACACAGGATGAACATGCACACATACAGTGCGAAGGTGAGACTAAGGCCCCCAGGGCAGGAAGTGTGAAGCAGCAGTGCTACCCAACAGGGCACTGCACACTCTGCTATATGGACATTTTAAGACATGAAGCTGAACAGATTAATCCTTAAAAAAGGGAAGAGCTAAAAAAATGGCAAAAAACAAATATCTGCTTCAGCTAACATACACTACTTGAACTGCATGTTTGGATGAAATGGTAGCGCTGGTAGACCATGCTGAAATGCGTGCCAAGCCTTGGCATTGTGCGGACCAAAAAGTGTTCCCTCTTTGTATAATGTGATTCTCAGAATGGTTCCAGTGCCAAGAGCTCCTGCTGCACACTGGGATTCCACATACTGCATCTTGGCTCAGATATAGGGAACAAAGAGTTCCAAAGCTTAGAAAGAAACTGGGCATATACAGGCAGCAGCTCATCAGCCAAAATCAAGTGATTCCAAACACTAGAACTTCTGGATTTTTTTTTGGTCTTTATATTTTTATGCCATGTTATTTTTTATTTTGCATTCACACAAAAGGTCCCTTGCAAGTATTACCTTTATATGCTACTAGCACAATTCTTACCACGATGCATTCATAAGAAGGGTATAAGTACTGCACGCAAAAAAAGCCACTTAACCCATTTTAATATTTAAAACTAGCCACTGGCAGAACATTATTTACTGCTCATCTGAATCACTCCAAAGACCGCATTCCTGTAGTACACCACTACACTTTTCATAAATGTTTCTCTGTTTTGATATAACCTGGTCCCAGACTGTTTTTCATCTATTATACTTCCATTTTGTGCTCTTGTATCTTTGTCTTCTGCACTGACCTTATGTATTCCTCTAAGGATTTTGTCTCCCCATTCCAGCTCTCTTTGTTCAAGACTAACCATGCTTGTATTTAAAAACAAGGAAAAGTGTTTTAGACTAATAGTTATTCTTCAAGCTTTCAATTGATATTCCTCTAATGCTAGAAGATCATTTCCTCGTAAGGGGACAAGAAAAATACACAGTATTACAGGTGAGGTCTAGGTGCAAATTTATATGGCTCTTATTTAAAAATATATATAATATGTTATTTGCTTTTTTTCTCTTTTATTACAGTGCAATAGTGAAAACTTGAGAGAGCCCTTAATGGAAGCTCTTTCTGATAGGAGACTTAAAGATGTTTAAGATTGTATGTAGTACATGTAGTATGCCTTTGTACTTCAAAATTACTTAACTCCCCTAAACTCTTGAGTTGGATTGTGTTCCCCTTGTGCACTGTATTGTGTTCAGTCTAAAATGCCAAATTATTCCATTTTATTGTTCCATATTGTTCCATAATACCTATAGAAAACATTTTAAATGTGAAACACTAGGAGAAAATACAAAGTACACATAAAAGGTACAGAGACATAATGTCTCTTAAGTTTTTTATGACCCAAAGGAGACTGCTTGCCTGTAAATTACATATCCCCGGGATATTGTCCTTCTCTCATGCTAGCTACTAACAGTATCAGGCAATGGCTCTGAAGGGACTTCATATACTTCAAGTTCTCATTCAATATAGGTTCTTTTTCAAATTTGCCATTCTTTGTGTGACATTCTGCCAAATTTCAGTCTGGGAGAAAATGAAATAAAGCACAATGTAATTCCAGTTACAGAATGTACATTTGCCAGAAGATTCTTCTGGGCTCCAAGCAGAGATACCCTTTTCTTTCGCCGATTTTACTGATACCATGAGAAAGCAATTCTTCACAAAATATCCAACTATAAAGTAGAGGGAAATAATTATTGATGATTCTCCATAAAAGAGATTTTAGGTGCATTTGTTTATGATTGCATTTTTTCTGCTATTTTTAAATTCAGACTTTGAGGATTTGATAAACCAAACCAAAATTTGC
>JABFDZ020000097.1:26588380-26609612 GCA_019775955.2 Pollimyrus isidori
AAAGTCCAAGTCGAGTTGCAAGTCTTTTTATATTTTGTCAAGTCGAGTCTAAAGTCATCAAATTCATGACTCGAGTCCACACCTCTGGTAAGATGTATTATTTAATTAAAATGACATGGGATGGTTTAAACCAATATTGGAAAAGAGAGTAAGGTGATGGGCTTTGGTGATTCCTTATTAGTGTATATTGCCATGTCATACAATTCTGTTCATTGTCACAAGCGGACTGTATTGCACAAAGAATAATTTAAAAAATAATAAATGACGTTAAAAATGGGGTAACTGTTGTATGCTGTGAACTGACTTTTTTAAGTCAGTACGTTGCAAATAGACATCTGCACAGTCTAATTTTAATTTCGATTATTCAATAAGTTCTTTGACTTAGTGTATCTCACTAGTTATATGTTTACAATGCAGGCATTCCTTACAATGGAATATAATTTTCATCTGTTTTTAACTAAAAAATCTCATTTGTCATAGCAAACAACAAGTAAATACACATTATATTTACACTTATACTTTCTGCACTTATAAGCCTGAAATTAAATACATAAATTTGTGTCCTCTGTGTCATTATTATTTTTTTATTTGTGTTTTCTCTCCACCCGTGCACTACATAATAGTGGGAGATGAGCTGACCTTCATTGAGTTAATGGCTGCCACACGGCCAAGCATTTATCACAGATAAATGTGAAGGACATGTCTGTAAAAGTGAATTGATGGCGTGCAGGTTGCTAAAAATTCCACCAGAGCATATATCTGGTGTCATTCAGTTCTTTCCGCAAACTTTCACTTGCTGCCTGATCTGCTTGCGTGATACATTCCCCATAATGACATTTACGATACATCATTACCAGCATACGATTTAACTACTGCAATAACTCAAATATATTGCTGCTATGTGTCAAAGTATATAAGTTTAAGGGGCAACTAGGAGTAGTTTAAAGTAAATTATTTCCGGGGACATCGCTTTTAATTTCATTACCCACATTATACATGTGCAGCTGGCCTTTGAAAGCCCAGAGGTTATCGGTTTGTTTTACCATTAACTGTCATAGGAGGTTTCATTACCTTTTTTAGTTATATCGTGTGATACCATATAATGTTACATGCTCAGATCTGTTTCCATCTGCAATGCAGTTATTCCTGTGAAATATTTGTGGGGAAGCTACACCGAGAAAGGGGACAGCTGAACGGAAAGTGAAATTTGATGTTTCTGTTTGTGTTGTTACACCAATAAAAGGGCATATTTGGGTCAAAAGCAAGAGACAGCAGAAATACAATAATCAGCCTTCATGTACTGTAGTACTGCTTCACTAGGCATAAAGATCATTAACAGATGAACATTCAATGAAGTCTTGGCAAGGCTGAAAGATAATTACTTTTTTGCTAAACTGTTCTGTAAAGGGAGGGGGTATTTTTTATGAAATTTAAAGTTGATTTGTGCAGAACATAAACGTGTGCAGGGGATGGGAGTTGGAGTGGAGGGTGCTAATTAACAACTTAATTTTTAAAATCCAAGTAATGCATGTTCAGTAATCCTTCACTGCATGAATTACTCTCCACATTGTGCTGAAACAGAGGGGATAATTCCTGAAAGTATGAAATCTACTAAGTTTAGGTTTTAATCATTATTTTCATTTAACATTTTCATAACTTTCTAAAATATTAAAGGTTATCCCTTTGAAAAGTAAAGGGTACCTTAATTTCAATATATATTTCATAGCAATGAAAGCTTTATTTTTATTTTATTATAAAATGAAGTATAATAAAAGCCCTTCCATTGAAAGCAACCTACAAATGAAGAGTCAGTCACTGGATTCAATTAGAGGTCATTTAGACCCTCTGCAGAACGACAACTTTCTAACTTAGGTTGTGTATTTGTCCAAAGGCCAATCTACTCTATATGCAGATAGATATTTCATATGGAGCAGATCAGACTTTGTCTACAGTACAACATCTGACAATTCTCCTGGGATCCTAAACCTACCATCAAGTTACATGTCTGTTTTACAACTGAGTTCATTCTATTTCAGTACGTAAAAAATATCAGTACTCATAGTGAGGAATACACATGAATATAGACATAATTTCTTACGGCAGAGTTGTGACAGCAGGGTTGTCAACTCTCAAGCATCTGGCGTGACGTTTACACTTTCAGACTCTTCTGAAATTTTATGTCAAATCTATATAATTGCATTATAAACCTAAAATAAGGTACATCAAAAGCATCGGGGCAGTTTGCAAACCCTACAGACAATTTACCATACATGTCAACGTGTATGCAGGCAATCCTGTGACAGATGCATTTCAATGTAGTATAGTGGAATAATTGTAAAATAATACAATTTTAACAGCCAATTTAGATTTATGAGAGCGTGATCTTACCTATACACTGTATATTCACTGAGTAATCTTTATTCACCAAAAGTCACTGAAAGTATGAATATAGGATATAATAGGATATAATATAGGATATAATTAGAACCCCAAATAGCATTCAAATGTCCACCTTAACAAAACAGTTGAAATCCAAGGTAATGTGTGTGTAGAAATAAACTGGTAAGAGTGTAAACAATGTGTCATTTGGAGAGAGAAAGCCTGGTTGCGCAATATGGCTATTATAGTACACAGTTCACACCGATTCAAGCATTTTAACAAAATTGGTTAAGTTTTCAAATGGCAGGAAATGAAAGGTGTATGAAAATGAGAAATATTTACTCATGAAACTGGGACAGCCAAGGGACACAGCAGCAACTCTATGGAAAAATATGTTGCAGACAACATTCATGCCTTTTTATCTGTACTGTTTACACTTTATATTTATAGGCCGGGAAATACATGCTTATATTTTATTATGCTTTATTTATAGCGCTTAGCGATTTGTATAAACTAAGGCATTTTCCGCATTTTCCACATTGAATAAATCCCCAAAGCTGCTGAAATTTCAACCGGCTGTAAAACATGCATTTTCCAAAAAAACATCTATATACCACGTAATGTACACATGGTCATCTTTAGTTTGCTATCTAATTACCATATATTTGCTAAATGTTTACAGTTAATTGAGTAGAAATACATAAAAAAAATTATTTGAGGCGTTTTGAGCTACATTAGCATTTCCTATATTCAGATTTTTGAGAATATCAAATTATTTATGCAAAACTTGACTTTGAATGTTGGCTCCCACATAAAAACAATTTAATCATGAATGTAGTCCTTTGTAGCAGAGTTGTATACGCTTGAATCAGATCCATCTTAAGCACAGTTGTAAGCCCTTTGATGATCAACCAATGACATTTTGTTCCAAACAGTAGAAAGCAATGTAACAAGTAAACAAAGCATAGGGGATATTCATTGCTACAAATAAATTCCCATCTCTGTCAAATAAAATGAGGCTAAAAAGGAGGCCACAGGCATTTTTGGCAATGCCTTTTGACAAATCAAATGAAATTTCACAGGTTTGAATGGCAAATTCCACTGACGAACTCCTTACATGTGATGTTTAACACTATCTTTCCAACAACTGTCCTATGATTAGCTACCAGTCAAGCATCACACTGTTTATCCAAGCTGCAAATTCAATCATTGTAAATCTGCATCTTTCACTCTTTTATTTTTATAACAGCTTGCTCATCCCAAGATTATCATTATAACAACCTCTGCAGATGAGTCACTGAAGAAGAGAAGCATTTTTAACATATACCAGGCATCTGCTCATGAAAATATATTTACAGCAAACATGGAAATGTCTGCATAATGTCTGCACTACATTATACACAGAAACAAAAACTATTCCAGAACTATTCCAATGGCTTATGAAGATCATTATAATGCATTATGAAGTTATATATAGTGCATTACATATGCATTCATGATGGCTATAATGTGTTATGCCTTTTTTTTAAATAGTTATAGCTGTTTTTATAATACTTTATGAATGCATTAACAAACTCTAGTCCTGGGAGGCTGGAGCCCTGTGTAGCTTAGTTCTTTCCCTCTTTCACCACAAATGATTCAGCTCAAGAGCTGTGTGTTAATTTGCACAAGAGATGCAAGGAGTTGAATCTGGTGTGTTTACTGTAAATGAGGGGAATCCCAAAAATATGTATAGGGCTCTGACCCTCCAGGACTGGAGTTTAACTCCTTGGATTAATGCTTTAAATGGACTGCTCAGTCAGCTAAGATGCTATCGAATCTAAACTGATTCATTGGATTACAGATAACTAGGAGGCCCCTAGTGGTGGAAATGATTAGCATGGCCCTGTCAGACTAGGGAAACCAAAAATTTGCAAGTGTATTTTAGTTGTCCACAATTAAACAGTCTTATGAGCTGACTCATAGGTCCCAAGCATAGAAACTTAGCCTAGCAGCACTTGTACCAAAGTTGACACCTTACCACTGATGTGTTATCAAACCCGTTTGGATGTCACTTTTGATAAAAGCGTCTGCTGAATAAATGTGAATGTAGCAGGAATATTATCCAATCAGCATATATCTCTTTACCATTTAACAAAAACATTCACGGTGCAAGACAAGAATGGGTTGGACACCAAATAAGAGTCTGTTTGAAGTAGCCTGTTGAAGAATGATTCCACAAATCAAAGTTTGCATCTCAATCATCAGCTAGAACCACAGAAAAGCTCGACAGACTGCAGGGATCTACAGCGAGCCCACCTTGAATGATGCATGAAATCCTCGCAGGTAATATTTGGAAATTCTAGTCCATAGTCTAGAAATTGGTTGCTTCAATAATGAGGCACAGCTTCTAGTTCACTGAGAAAAGTATGCACACTTGATGCTCCTCTGCATTCCTCCCCCCGTACTTCAAACCATCATAATAATGAGAACGTGATACCCATCTTCTTGGCCTAGCTCTTTAAACCCACCATTCACTCTGCGAAATAAGTCACCAGTAAAATTATCCACTATTGTTCTTGATTTCCAACTGGGTATCTTTAGATACTTAAAGTGGAGCATGGACCTGTGATCCAACTTGAAGGGTTCATCATCCAACCATAGCTATCGTTCTGCCAACTGCCTGAACTGCATATAAAGCTGGGAAACACTACATCATTCCTTTCAGCATGTGCTCACTTGAGTGCCTGACACAGACCTCTTATTTGTTTTTATTCGATTCTTAATCCCCCAGTGAGCTGTTCCCTTGATCTGTCACTTTCACTTTCTAGTGTATACCACGCTGTAAACTCAACCTCTCCCATGCACGTATTTAACATTGCTGACACCTCTGCTGTATACATACAAGCTTCTATATTTAGTCCCCTACCTGCTCTCTCCATATGGCAAACTATGTCACCTTCACCTCCAGCCCTAATATGCAAGGTGGAACCTATACATTTTGTTTATTAGAACAAAGGTGATTCCTTTTGCCTAAGCCAATAACCGGCCCCTCTAGACTATCCATTAGCAATCAGCAACATTAAGCAAATTCAGTAATCAGTTCAGAAGAAAACATTGCCATACTACATGTTTTACACTTACCAGGGTTTTCTCATCCAATTCCAATGCAAGTTACGACCAGTTGTCATTAGTCTTTTTCTGTTTCTTAAAAGCTGACATATCCTGCCTTTTCTTATACAACCTTCTAAGCACAAGACCTTCAGAATTTCTTTGATTCTTAATAACAATTGAGATGGATTTCACCAAGTTACAGTACATGGAACTTTCATGATCGTCTTTATTTTATGCATCATTTATTGTCATTGATCAGATGTCACATTTGAATATAGTTGGACATTACATTAGTTTTGCAGACACCTTTGTCTGGTGACAGACAAGGGAGGATCAAAGAGCAGAGTCATCTAGCATCCCAGGAACAACTGGGGTTAAAGGTCGTGCTCAAGGGTCCAAGAGTGACATCATTCTGCCAGCCATGGGATTTGAACCAACGACCTTACAATTATGGACCTTACCTGCAGAGCAACACTCTACCTTGCACTTAGGCACATAATGTGAATTAATGACAATATGAACACTGGGTTAAGTTAAAACTAGGAAAAAATATTATTTCTATAGTATTATCCTTAATTTCTTCTTCTTTTTTTTAATACTCGAATATAACAATACGACCTTTCTTCTGTTTGTATTAAATAACTAGAATACTTATAAAGGATGATGACAGTATTCATCATGCATAAGTCTCTAAGAGGAATCTGCTTAATCCTCAAGAATGGTTAACTACGAAAATTCTAATTTCTTCAACTTCTGTCAGAGTCCAGATGTTTGGCAAAGCTATGATAACAGAACAATCTACAGAGCAAACAAAGAAGGTAAGCTGTCGCTGACACTCCATTAATTCATTGCATACATTACCATGCATTAGCATAAGGAGCATGCTATGAGTTTTGCCTACTGGCAAACTGAATTTAAATATTAATGTGCTGCAGAGTATATATTAGAGAACATGAATGGGAATCATTAGGAGGAAGGTAGCATCAGCAAGCAGGTTGTAAATGCGAAGGTGGAACCAATTAGTCTAATTTTTCATTTACCTCCCCATGAATGGAGCTAAAGGTCAGCAGTCATTGATCGCCTTCTAGAGGTTTCCATAATACATGCTGAGACATAAGATGCTACATTATGCGTTATGTACTGATTCACTTCATTATTGAAATCCTGTTTTTTCCTGTTCACTTAAAACGGTTCCATTGTGTAGGCAGAAGTTTATAAGAAGACGATTATGTTTGCTTTAGTGTTTCCAGTAATTTCAAACAAATTAACATATAACAATACAAAATGGAATATTAATGAGTTTTACAGCAATAACAACCAAACATACAGTACAGTATCAAATCAGCCATGGCAATACTTCAGTCCAATACTCAGTTTATGTGAGTGAATGAGTAAACTCCATATAAATATTTCATAGTTACAAGCTGGAATAAGTTGGAATAAGTACACTTTTCTGAGAACAACATAAAATAATTAGGCAGAAGCTAATTTTGCTGTTTGGTTGTTGAAAAGACAACAAACAGATGTGTTTGATCTTTTGCAGGTAAAGATGAGGGAGCCAGTCACTGACAGGCAGAAGGCTTTTATAATTATGATAGCATAAGCTGCCTTCAGATGGAGCGGGACAGCACAACATTAGCCTATAAGCTAGTTTAAAGCAATGCAAAAAGGAAAGACAATAGTCAGATTGGATAGGCCATGGTAAATCAAGGACTGCAATAGCAATGCAGTTGTAGTACCAGTACAGTGTGCTGCGCCTTGGTATTGAACAAGGAACACAGCAGAATTTTACCAATGAATAGATATAATTCTGTGACCATTTAGTGTTTTCTCAGAAAGTAAAGAGTACATGCATGATGTTTTGTCTCCAGATTTATCACCCACTATGAACTGCAGTCTGACCATACATGCAAACAGCAGAATGTGTGAAATGTACATTGACTGTTAAATAATGAATTAGCTACATACTGTATTCAGAAACGTATTGCAGACACTAACACTTAACAGGCCCAGATGCTGTTGCATAGGCTATAGACCAGCTCCTGGTCAGCTCCTGGTCTGAAATCTATTTTTCTTCGCTATAATTAGCCTGGGCATGTTGCCTTGAGCAGATGGGGAAAACAACAAAGAAAAAGAATTGAAAACCTGGACATTTAAAGTGTAAAGAGCATTCTTTATATTGTGATTTATTTATCTGGCTGCTTTATGGGTTTTTTAATGCATTCCTGGCATTAATACTGCAGTAATATACTTATGTGAAAAATATTTGCGTTCCATGCACAGTGTTTGTAAAAAAATGTTTTAAATGTCTTCTGCACACCAGTTCATATGCTTGTAAGCTTCCATGGGCAACAAATACTAAACTAAATCGATTTTGTTTGTATTAGTTCACCTCAGGTTGACGCTTATTATTTCAGTCTTGCGTCTCTCTGTTTAGACTTTAGGGCAGCCCAGTCTGTGAGGCTGCAAGGTGCCATACACTCTGTGTTTGATGGGATTACAAAGCTGGCTCTGGTCATCCCTGTGACCGGCAGGAAAGCTGAGGGGCCAAGCAGATAAACACTAGCCTATAAGCCATGTTTCCTCAAGCCAAGGAGGATTTACCTGTTTATCAGGGATGGTCCAACAGCTTTCAGCCTTAGAATAATACCACCGATGACTCAGTCCCCTATGCGAGACAGGAGGTTGCTTTGGAAGCAAACATGTCCCTGTGCTGTCCAGATCTGAGCTCCTTACTGCAGAGGTAATCTATTACCCAGACATAAGTCTGCTCAAACACACACTGTGTGGCTGTATGTGCCATTTGATGATATAAGCTTGAAAGATAATTACTGTTTGGAATATGATAAGAAAAAGTAACATTTCTTTAGCAAGATTGCATTTCAAAGGTAATAGACTGCTTTTCCTCTGTTCCAGGTAAAGTACAGTAATTGTACAACTTATGTTACCCTGTTTCCAAAATAGTTGTGATGGTGTGTAAACTGTAAATAAAAACATAATGATTTACAAATCATATAAATGCATATTTAATTGAAAATAGAACAAAGACAACATATCAAATGTTGAAAAAGAGAAATCTTGTTTTATGATAAATTTATGCTCAATTTGAATTTGATGCCAGCAACATGTTTCAAAGAACACTGTGTTACATCACCTTTTCTTTCAACGGGAATCTGTAACCGTTTGGGGAGACCATGCAGTAGCTGGAGTTTTGGAAGTGAAATCTTGTCCCATTCTTGCCTGATATTATATTTCAGCAGCTCAACAGATCAGTCTCCTTTGTCATATTTTTTGTGTCAAAATGTGCCAAACGTTTTCAGTGTGTGACAGGTCTGGACTGTAGGCTGGCCAGTCTGGCACCTGGACTCTAATACTACAATAGCATGCTGTTGTAAAATATGCAAAATGCGGTTTGCCATTGTCTTGCCTTAATATACAAGGCCTTTACTGAAAAAGACATTGTCTAGATGGCAGCAAGTTTTGCTCCAAACTCCGTATATACAGCATCGTTCAGCATTAATGGTGCTTTCCCAGATGCGCAAGCTACCCAAAGCCATGGGCACTAATGCTCCCTCATACCATCACGGATGCTGACTTTTGAACTGTCCGCTGATAACAAGATAGTTGGATAGTCCCCCTCCCTTATAGCTCAGAGGACGCGACGTCCATAATTTCCAAAAAATATCTGAAATACTGATTTGTCAGACCACAGGACGGTTTTGCATTTTGCCACAGTCCAACTTAAATGAGCTTGGAACTAGAGAAATTGGTGGTGTTTCTGGATCATGTTTAGATATAGTTTCTTCTTTGCATGCTACAGTTTCACCCTGCATTTGTAAATGCAACAGCGAACTGTCTTCACAGACAGTGGTTTTATGAAGTGTTCCTGAGCCCATGCAGTGATTTCCACTATAGAATCGTTCCTGTTTTTATTGCTGTGTCACCTGAAGACCCGAAGATCACAGCTATCCAATACTGGTTTTTGGCCTTTTCCCTTGCATATCTTGGGTATGATTCTCTGAATCTTTTAATGATATTACAAACTGTAGAACTCTTTGCAACTCAAAATTCTTTGTAATATTATGTTGAAGAAAATTATTTTAAAAAATGTGCACTATTTGCCCACGCAGTTTTTCACAGAGTGGTGAAGCTCTCCCCATCTTCACTGCACAGAGATACTGCTTCTCTGGGAGGCTCTTTTTATACCCAGTCACCTTACTCACCTGTTGTCAGTTAACCTAATTAGCTATGAGGTTGTTTTGTTTTAGCATCACACAACTTTTCCAGTCTTTTGTTGCCCCTGTTCCAAACGTTTTTATGATTTTTTATTTTTTTTTTACATTTTTCTAAAACATGTTACTGGCATTAAATTAAAATTGAATATACATTTGTAATAAAACCATTAAATTTCTCATTTTCAATGGTGGGGGTGGCATGGTGGTGCAGTGGTTAGCACTGTTACCTCAGACCTCTGGGACCTGCGTTTGAGTCCCTGCCTGGATTGCATATGTGTGGAGTTTGCATGTTCTCCCCATGTCGTTGTGGGGTTTCCACCAGGTACTCTAGTTTCCCCCCACAGCCCAAAGACATGCTGAGGCTGATTGGAGTCACTAAATTGTGCATGTGTGAGTGACTGGTGTGTGAATGTGCTCTGCAATGGGCTGGCCGCCCATCCCAGGTTGTTCCCTGCCTCGTGCCTGTTGCTTCTGGGATAGGTTCTGGACCCCCCCCCCACAACCCAGTAGGATAAGCAGGCTGGACAATGGATGGATGGATTTTCAACAGATGATATGTTGTCTTTCATTTTTGTTCTGTTTTTATTTACATGTTACAAAGACTTTTTTGGAAATGTGGTTGTAAGAGGGGGACTAAGTTCGCTCTGAATGAAACAGAATTCCCCTTATTTGACTGTTGACACCTGGCCACTGTAGAGATGGCTGGAGTGATTATGTCTTATATTCCAGTTTCTAACCATTTTGGTAGCTGAATAGAGGTCTGACACTCAACTTTCACAAACTCTACCAATGTCCGCAGATTACTGTCATCCAGCCCAAATTATTATTTATTTTCCTTGATGAAAAAGGTAACATGCAAATGTTCAATAAGTTGATTTAAATCTAGATACATAAAAGATAGACTGTAGTAAAATTCTGTGGAGAAACATGGAACAAGGAGTGGGGTCATAGAGACATGAAGCATTGCACTGCCATTAATAACCCAATTAAACATTTTGGCTCCTACAGATGGCAGGGCTCCAGAAGCCTCTGTCTTCTGTCAAGCTCTTAAAAATTAATTTACATTTGGAAAAGAATTTTTCTATGTCATAAATAATAAGTGTCAAGATTTGCAATATATTTTTTGCATAGTATTTTTGCTTGTTTTGCTGTATGATAGAAAAATCAAAATAAACACAATTGAAGCTACATTTTCCACATTTAAATATAATAGGTAAAATGCAGGCCTGTGCAGTGTAATCCGTCCGGCTAGGAATTCTATAGTCTACACGACACTATCAATCACAGCCCTGGCACTTGTAAGTCTGCCTCTATACCTGTCAATGAAGGAGAAAACAACAATCAGTATTCATGGCAGTCCATGACTTGATAATCATATCACACGGCAATCAGAATCTAATGATAACCAGGGGTCAATGAAATTTAACAGGTGATCTTTTACTGATGAGAGAGTGTCCTCAGGAGTCACAAAACAGGGCAAAAGGTATGTTCAAAGAAGAGGCTACCAAATCACATGCATATTAAACAAGGGTGGCAGTAATGAGAATATAAAGTTTTGGCATGTACGGAGGAACATCAAAAAGATACCAGCATGTACAGTAAAACAGGCATAGGGTGACTGACCCCGATGCCTAATCCTCAAGGGTAGAAAATTAGATTATTTATATAAGATAATAATACTACTGATTAACAATCAACAGTAATCAACTGGTTATAAAGCCAAATCACTGATTCATTTATCATGTATAGATTCTCCAAAAATTGCTTTGAAATGCTTTACTGGGGCTGGTTTTCCAGTTAAGCATTTAATTATCTCTGACTGACCTGTTGATTGAAAACATTCCATAATTGAAATCAAAATAAAATATGTTAGATAACGATGTGCATTCAAATACCTATAATAAATGTATATGATATTTACATACATATGTACAATAAAGATAATTGTTAGAAGTATTATTATTATTATTGTTACATTTGAATTTTTGATTTTGTGATTAATTCCTTATGTAATCCTTGACTAGTCTATTACTTAATATACATCCAATCTTATCCTACTACAGGTTAAAATGAAAGGTTTTTTGTGCTCCTAATGTGACGCATCAGTGGATTAATACCCATGTTCAGCAAATCTAAAAGGGTGCTATTAGTCTGTTCACAGCAAAAGATGTCTATCTTTAAAAATAGAAACAAAAACCCTGATGTGTGTCTGTGTGTGTTTGCGTGTCTGGTTGTGTGTCTGTGTGTGTTTATGTCTATGTGTGCGTCTGTGTCCGTGTGTGTTTGTGTGTGTGTGTTTGTGTCTATGTGTGCGTCTGTGTCCGTGTGTGTTTGTGTGTGTATGTTTGTGTCTATGTGTGTGTCTGTGTCAGTGTGTGTTTGTTTGTGTGTGTGTTTGTATCAGTGTGTTTTTGTTTGTGTGTGTGTGTCTGTGTGTGTGTGAGTGTGTTAGATACACATATTGGGTTTTCACACAGCAACTGTAGTTTTTCTATTTCCTGAATAATTATTCAGAATTTTTATTCCTGAATAAAAATGATTATATAAATGAGAGCTTTGAAAATAATGTCATACTGGAAGCGTGTAACCAACAAAAATTGTTAAAATACAAATCACTGTAAAACTAAAATTAAGTCTTTTACATTCCATCATTTCCTTTGTTACCACAATCAGACCAAATGATTCAGCAATTAGCATAGCATGAAACATAAATTACTGGAAACCGAATGGTTCATTAACTCATTTACTCACAGTAAGCTGAACGCAAATTGCCAAACCATGACAGCAGAGACATTCAAGTCCTCCTCTCTACATTGTAAATCAATCTTCACACAAGGAAAGTGCTTGCAACAATAAAGTAATTAAGGGCTTCACACAAATGCTATCTTTAGCCAGAACAAAAAAACATCTGAACAGTTTTTTTTATAATACAAGAAAACCCTGAGCACTCCACTACGAATATGCCTACTAACAATGATCATCCTACAAAAAAATAAATATGTACACCATCACATACTGTAGGGTTACATGTGACTGTTTAATTTAACTTTTAAAAAATTTTAAGAATTAAAAGTAATTAGAAGTTCCAACGCATTTCTTCAGTCTACAGGTATGTATGACCTTTACCTTGCACTGCCATTTATTAAAACATTGTACTTGATTTGATTACAGGCCCTCCTGCAACACTGCACACACTTCACATCTCATACGAGCCTCCAAAGAAAAGCAAGCGTCAGCAATCAACAAAACACCAGGAAAATGCAGAAATAGATACAAACAAATATCTTAAAGAAAAAAAAGAAAGAAAAACAATTTGGTGCTGGTCTTTAATGTTGGCCAAATGAGAATCATGACTCTTAAAAACAAGGAGCTTTTATTTTATCAGTTTGTTCAGTTTTACCTAGTTATACAGCTGGGTATAACCGCGGAGCAGTTTAGGTTTGATACCTTGATAGGGATAAGACACATTTCACCTTCATCTTAAACATGCAGTCTCAGCTTAAAAGATTGACAGCCATACTGGCAGCTGACTAAGAATCAGCAGAACTCTCATTGGGTTTTGTAGTCATGTGCTTGCAAGTACTACAATGTCAAATAATAAATATGATGTAACATTGTGGCTATTCGTATGACGTCTAGCCCCAAGATAATTACAATTACTGTTTTTGTATATCTCTTCTTTACATTGCTTCAGTGAAAGAACCATCAGGATAACCTTGAAAAATGATGTCACATTTTCAGACCAGTGTTCTATTAATTCTGCTCTCACAAAACCCTTCAGACATCATTAGGCCTTGGTAAAATATATGAAAAAGTTAGATTGTTGTTAATATACATTGTAAAATGAACTTAAAATAAATACCATAGGAGAATGAACACAGCATTTTTGCCTTTTTTTTCCCACAAAGGATTCATATACCTTATTAAATTCAGCCTTGTAATAGCAGTGATGAATGGCTTTGCATATAATCATGTCACTTTTCTTATAACTAGCCTCCCGTCCTAGTCTGTGGCCTATGATTGAATAGTCCTTATTCTAACTCCGACATTGCCTAAAGTCAAAGCATTAATTCATCAATGACCTGGCTGTAAGTACGAAAAATGTACAGCATTTTCCTACAAAAGCCAATACATGTATCTAAAGGAATAAATAGTAAATCAGTTGCAAATGGTTGTTCAAGGTTGAAAACGAGGAAACACATAATCTCTTCTGGGATTTACACCAATGAAGCTGTAAAACAATGAAAGGTAAAATTGCAAGGTTTACCCTCATGTCCCTTTCTAACTCATAAATAAGCTATGAACCCAAGAGTATGTTAGAGATTTAGGGTGGGGACAAACTAATGTACACAAAGAAGAGCTGCTCAGATATGTTCTTTAAAGCTCAATGAGAACACAATGTGCAGACAGTCATGAAAGAAAATACCCATGTAATTAACAGCTACATGCCTATTCTGATTTATATGTTTATTCCTGTTCTCAGGCTTCTGGAAAGAGAAAATTCTCCCAACCAGATAATTTTTATTTAAGACAATTGCATTCGTACATGCATGTTAGTCTTCAAAAGTTTTGAATTATGTCATGAAACTTCTAGAAAATTCACTGGATTAAATTAGCGTTTTCTCTAAAGAAACAATATGTAGTGTCGAAAAATCTTGCTTTCCAGCACTTCTTTCAATATACCTTTAATTCAAGGTGAATTCATTATACCTTTTCCGCCAGGCTGATTATCTTTATTAAAAAGGCATTGGTTCACTGTTCACACCTCTAGTCTTCCATTATCATGGTCCATCATTCTACAGCCAGCTGCCAGGTCCAGATATTCTCAAATGTTGTCCTACTTATTTCGGTGCCTTTGCTGCGAATGCACATTAGTTTCTATAAAGCCCACAGAACACAAATCAACTACTCCTGTTGTATGAATCATTTCAACTGTGAACTGAACCTGTGACACTTATATTTTGAGATGTTTAATGCTGTGCATAATTACTGTGTGTGTGTGTATATATATGATGATACATTTGGGTATGATACACATATGAAACACCACTTCTGTTGGCATTTCTGCTACACACTTCCTGCTATCTTCAAGAAAAATAATTGCTGTCAAATTGGTTACATAGCTGTTTTCATTTTCTTCCCCTAAACATAAAGAATTTATTACATGTGTTTCAGATGTTGTGTGCTATTTTCATTGTAGATAATATGAAATATTTCTTTGATCATCACTTAACTATTGATCAATTATCCCAGTTCTAATAATAATAATAATTTATTGCTGTTAAACTGTCATGAATGTCTAAAATATATCTAACTGATGTCCTTATTAACATTTCATTATGATAAAGTCTGATTGTTCAGAAGCAACAATTATTAAAGGAAAGAATGTGTAAAGGTCATTCATAAAAACAGTAAGTCAGTTTTAATTATTTGATCTCTTTAAGAGACACCTTGTGCTAGTCAAAACATAATTTTCATTGCCATCCCCTTTAAGCCACAAGCCTTGCATGATTTACACAGAAGTCATCGCCCATGATGGTAAATCTACCCTAAAATGCAGTAGCTGCCAATTGACCAACAGCAGCAGAACAGCATGAACTCTGCTGGTGTCCTAATGCGCTCCATATGGGCATCCTGGCATTGCTCAGCAGTTTCGAAGCCTCGACAAATACTGTGTTCAGGCAGAATTGCCGAGTAATTCATCAATCCCGTCCGATGTGGTTTTTGTTTTCCATGTAGCCTCTCTGTATAGAAAAATCAACCCAAAATAGTACAACTCAGTATGCAGGTGATATACAGTACTCTGGTGAAGAAAATATCATTACAATTTTCATATATCTGAAATGAGGGAAAGAAATCGGAAGGATACATGTATAAGGTTCAACCTTAAAATCCTTTGGAAAATGCATAAGATGGTGGTTTCAAAATATTTAATAGTATATGTGTGTTTGTTCATAAAATAGGAATTAACTTTGAAATTGTACGTTAGGAAAGTATGATGGCGATATAAGAAAAGAATCTTGAAGAAAATTAAAGAGACACCATTTAACTTCAACAAGAGGCTTGAAGATTCGTGGAAAGCAGATGCTTGTCCCCAGCCCGCTAATTGTCTCCACATGCCCAGACATGGCGTTACCAACAGCCCTGGCATCTGCTAGTACCAAGGCCCATGTTATCTTTGTAAACAAACTAATGATGACATGTTCCAGTTTCTAATTACAAACATTGTTCATGCCTCCTAATTTTATTCATTACTGTATCATGGCTGTAATTGTAGCTGGACCTCTTTGGGGGAATAAAAATATCGACACACCATAATAAATTTCTTTATAAGGTAACACTGCGGACTAGATACAGGATTCATTTATGCTTTGCATTTTTTCCTCAAAATAATAAAAACCATAGCAAGCTAAAGAAAACCAAAATGAGTATCAACGTTTTAGGCACCTTTTAAATCTTTTAAATTATGATCTGCTTCATATAATCAAAATAATCATAAGAATGGTGTCCTGTTTGACTATGACAAATATTTATAAAAGGTAAACAGTATTATACATTGAATAATGAAGCTACAAATATCCCCCTTACTCAACCAAAATGTAAGTGTACACCATGAATAAGCTACAGATTTAAGTCTATGGATGATGCAGCTGGCCTTCAGCTGCTGAAGGCTCCTTAATTAGTCTTCTTGTCCCCTTGCAGTCAGGTCATGTCCTCCATTGTCCCTTCTGATACTAAGAATACCACATTCCTTCAGTGCAACACTGTGTGTCCTTCAATTCTATACCCTTCCCCCAGTCTCTGTCTCACTTCCTATATATTCAGGTGATACAATAACCTTACATTTTGTGTGAAAAGATTCCCATCATCTAACGTACATTATATTGCGTTTGTTTCATTGGGACACATGGGAGAAACAAGAATCCGAGGGCTGATTTCTATAGACCTTAAGAAAGATGGAACTTGGAGTTTGCCTTATAATCTAAAATATACCATTATATTTAAAAAAGCAACAAAACATCCATCCACCTATTTTCCAAACTGCTTATCCTACTGGGTCGCGGGGGGTCCGGGGCCTATCCCGGAAGCAATGAGCACGAGGCAGGGAACAACCCTGGATGGGGGGCCAGCCCATGACAGAACAACAAAACATATTCATTGGAAATACTTCATATTTAAATGGAAAACAATCTGTTCTGGAAATTAACCACCCCACTAATTAAAATCTAAATAATTCCAATGTAGGTGTTACATTTAATTGATTTTCATGAATATTGTATGAAAATATGTAAGAAAAGGATCATTTTACCTCACGATAGTGTACTGTGTTATGATATTGTGTTTCACTCAGTTTCCAGTTACCTTATTTTAATTACATTGATGCTGTTTATGAATATTACTTTGCATTCTATGAAGGTCAAGCCTTCGAGAATGCCAAAAGGAACGAGGTCCTGTACTCCTGACTCAAAAAGTCAAACCATTTATTTTCTGTTCAAGGGTATCCGCGTCATGCCAGAGACATGGACCAATTCCCCGTATTTGGAAACCAATGCAATTTTCATTTTAATTAAAAACTATTTCCTAATTTTATTACTGTAGCATATGCCTTTTGTGACCTTCAGTTTTTGTTACCTGAGGGGGAGAAAATTAAACACACTCCGCAATGAATTGCTTATTTAGTACTCTTTGTGAATCTTTTGGCAAAACTGTCACATTTTGCATTCTATTTATTTAGCAGATGCTTTCATGCAGAACCCTGAGTCAGACACTGTCCCTAGAGCGACTGGGGTTAAGGGTCCCAACACTGAGATCCCTCTGTCAGCCAAGAGATATAAACCAATGATCTTCCAATCATGGGCACAAAGTCCTAACCAACAGCTGCATACACCACCCTACAAGACTAACAAAAACTATGAATAAGACGATTCAGTGTTCTGGAAACTGCTTAATAATGAATATTGGTATATTTACATGCATACATTGGTATATTTACGTGCATTTAAGTTAAGTGACAAGAAAGACAATCGCTTTAGTGAAATAAACTCTGAATGTAGCAGGGATAGACTATTCTGACAATATACAAACTGAAGTTTGTGTGGGGGAAAATGCAGAGAAACTGAACAGTGCCTACTTACATACAGTATACTGTACGTTCCCTTAATGATTACATTTGCGCAACTTACAGTATTAAGGACCGAGGTTTCCTGAAAGAAAAAAACCCTCCTGTCACACATTACTGTATGTGTGCCTGTATAAATTAAAGGCTTTACATGTGTACCACAGAATACCAGCTAATTAACAATGGAAAGCTGATCCCTATCCATCTAAAAATGTCTATGAAAAAGCAATTTCAAAGGCGTGGGGTCTCCAGCAAGCCAAAGTCATGGCAACTATAGTGTCAGGGAAACTTTCGACTGGTATATTCAAAGTCCAGACTCAAAAGTCATTAAATGTGGGGAGAATGGATGAAAGATGTTCCTGACTGTAAACAAACATATAGCTCTTTCTCCACAACTGTTATATTCCTAGCTACTAAGTAAATAGTGTAATTTGCTCCTTTTGTCTAGCATTTTTTTTCTTTAAGCTCTCAATAACATTATGCAGTAAGCATACAACGACAGAAAATCAGGATTGGACAAGTAATTTTTCGCAAAAGTAATGTACATGGTTAATGTAAAGTAACTAACAAAATAATTATAAAACTCAAAAAAGTTTTTTTTTTTTTAAAAAAAGAGACTAGACTATCCTCGCTTGATGCAGCAACCTGTTTGAGGAAATACTGAACGTAATTCGGTTGCTATTCATGCAGAGAGCCATTGTCAGATGTCCGAATCAAATTGGGCAAAACAGGGCAATGAGAACAAACTCAGGGCTGCTGGGAATCAAAGGCAGAGTGACCATCTGGATGAGTTCAGTATTTCTCTGGCAGCATGGTTCACTGTGGTAATGATGTGAAATGGCTTCCTTCCCTTATGCAATATTAACTGATATTTTGTTTACTACAACATAAATGAAAGGAATACATTAAACACCATGAAACAGTTAAATCCATGAAGGTTAACCAGGACAGCACAACCTATTTGATTAACATTACAGACTGTTTGCAGACATTATTATTGGTGTTAATAAGTACATTTTCACATGCCTACAGGTCTATTCACTGTCTCATACAAATACAGTTAATTTATTTTTTTTTTCGGGGGGTCTTACAGAAGAGTTATGATGGTTCATGTGTCATCGCCTTTCTTGCCACTAATGGGTTCATTAATATTCAGATATGTGTCTCTGCATATCATCGCTTATTTAATCAGAATAAATGAGGGGTTTATTGGGTCAAGATCAAAGTCAAGATGACAGGAAAAAATGCACCTATTCCTTATTTAAATGTTTTCCTAATGGTAATTACCAGCATCCTTTATTTGTCTGGAGTGCACAGTGGGATGCAGTTTCATAGACATTTCAATGCATTCCAGAATTCTTATTAAAAGTAAAGCTATAGTTAATTAACACTTAAGCTCCTGAAGAGAAGCATAGACTTTTGGAGCACAAAACAAACCAATGCAGGGCTGAGATTGGTCTCCAGATTCAAGAAAATGCATGTTTCTGGCACACATCTTAGAATTAACCATGACATGTTTAAATGCTGCTTACAGGGAAAGGCAACAGTTACTCTTTCATAATATATCTGTATGTATTACTTCTGTATGTACTACAGAAGCTACGTAACAAAAAGACCAGGTTTTGTGCAATATATTAATAAATTAGGAGGCAAGAGGTTCCATGGCAATAATGGAGCCAAGTGATTATAAATTACACATTACTGTCACCAAAGGCCTCCGATTCAAACAGTGTGATTAAGGATCATTCAGTTCAAGTGGTCATTTGACTTAGAGTTCATTTCACTACATCTGACACTCAATCAATTAGACGCACATGAGCATATTTAATATTCAAAGTGAATTCCAAGAACACCTAGTGACTCACTGACAACTCCTGAGCTTGGAATGAAAAACAGAGTTGTCCAGAATCAGACTACATAGATGCAACACTTTTTCGCATTTGGATGTCTTTGACAATCATTAAACCATAGGTCCAACTTTGCTTGTAACTTATACATTCCATATGTCATAATGAAAAAGTGTTTCAGTGACAGCAAAAAACAAAGAAATGCTTAAAAGCCTGTTCACAACACGCAACACAAGAAAGGCTAGACTCTCCCTTTTCCTAGGTTAAAACATACCAGCTTCACCAAAACTTGTACTTTTCTCAGTGTAGGCTGTTCATCTGTTCAAACATCACCTAAGCCTATCCTTGGCTTAAGCCAGACCCTGGGTATAATTCGCCAGAAAACCTAGACAGGACACTGAAACAACACATGGGATACCATCACAGACATCACACATTATGGTCAATTTAGAGACAGCAATTCACTGAATTACATCTCTCTGGACTGCATATGGAAACCAGCACAGACCCTACACAAATAGAGCCTGTTTTTTGAGGGTTTGCTTATTAGCAATAAGTTAATGTCCACTCACACTGATGACATGACATTTTGCTTTGTTTCATGTTGACATTTGCTTTCACCAGTCAGAATACTTTCTGATTTTGCATTGTTTTGATGCCTCTTTTTGCTACCTGCCCCTAGTGTGGCTCTTTTTTGCAAATAAAAATTTGGTCACCCTCTCTATATGTCAATCATCAGTTTTAGAAACATGAGCAATGCTAAAGCACTAAGAAAGGCAGACATGACGACATTCAGTAATTTAAAAAGTTTATTTTTGCTGTTGCAAACAATAGAAATTGTTAAAGGGGCTAGAAGTTGCCAAATTTGTTGCTAAAGTCACTAAATCTGCTGGTACAGTCACTAAATTGGCATTACCATGTGAGGGGCTTTCACACTACAATTTGGATCAGCATTCTCATATACTGCTCTTACTGCCAATGGAATCAATCCTGAGGTCTTGTCAGACCTGTGGGGTGTTTGTCAGAATCACTGGGTGTGGCTTGCACTTTATAAGGTGGCTAAGGTGAGTGGGTTGTGCTGAAATGAAAAAAATGGTGCAGTTTTAACACAATGGGTGTGTCCGAAATCGTGCACTTACCTCAGTGCACTGAACTGTAGTGCGTAGTGCGCACTGCCGCAGGTAAGTGCTGTCCGAAATGGCACACTAACGTTTTGCACTTAGCGGAAGTGACGAACTGGTATGTGACCGCGATTCTCCAGCGCGCCAATTATCTGCAGTGTTAGGTTCAAAATGAAAATTATCACTATTTTGCTTGCCCTTGTTTACCCCCTACTACACCCCACCTGGAAACTACGACGCATCCAACGTCGACGCAGGACCCTCCTCTTGTTGGCTGAACATGAGATGGTACATAATCTGCGTTTTTTATTAATGCGTGCTTGGTGCTTAATGTCACTGCCGCGCCGGTATTAGGCTGACCTTTTTAGAGAGCGTCTGTCCAGCGAAGTTATTTGCACAAAGTTGTATAAATAAATGCACAAATCAAAAGTTCATATA
>JABFDZ020000097.1:26609712-26621722 GCA_019775955.2 Pollimyrus isidori
GGCCGGTTTTAGTGCACCATCCGGGTACTTTCAGTGCACTGAATTTTAGCTTAGTTGCCAGTGTGAACGCACTACGCCCTAAACTCGCGCACTAAAAGTGCGCAAGTGCGCGATTTCGGACACACCCAATATATTTGTAAAACGGTATTGTGTCATTCTATATCTTGATTTGAAAATACATATAACGTTATACCTTGAACACCCAGCCATCATTTCATTGTCCCCCAGAAACTTCCATTGTGTTGTGGCTCACTTACGTTGTGTACATTTGCTTACATTGGTAAGTTTGCAGCATTTTACATTTATTTTCATAATTTAGTATTTTCTGAACTTCCAGCATGTTAACACTTATAGGTCACCATAATCTGTTAAAAATGTGCATCAGATAAAATACCCATAAACATCTAAATATTTTTTTTATGTGATAGATGAAATACACAATTCTGCATGATGGAAATATTTAAACATATATATTTCTAGCAATTCTGCATCAAATAAACGTCTTACTGAAAAACTGTAAATGCACATGCATATCTGAAATAATATGAACATTAGCTAGTCATAATTGTCTAACAATGACCTTTTGTAATTGAACACAAAATTGCAAAGCAGTTCAATAAGTAAGTCAAACTAGGTAATTTCCATGAAACTTTTTGTCATTTCTTTCGGGTAACATAATGTATTTGGTGGTAATGTAATTACGTTTTTTTACAACCTTCAGTATATAATCATATCTGAGTAACCTACAGTTGCTAAATTATTCAGTAAAATATTTAGTCCTTGGTCTGATTTTTATTTTTATGTGAGGATCAAATCATTAAATGCAAGACAGCAGTATGCCAGAAAAAAACATCAGCTCATCTATCTGGTATCCAGTGGAAACACGAAAACAGTTTTAAAAACAAATCTGTGAATAAATTACCACAAAACAATTAGTACAATTTCCAGCCCCATCCCCTTTGGGCCTGAGAATGGTCTTGGTGCCTTGTGTGGCACGAGGCTAGAGCCTCCAGACACATACCCATGGGCCTCCTTAGCAGCAATCAGCATTTTCACTGCGTCTGAAATCAACACTACAAATAGCGGGAAGAGTTAAAATAGCCTGACTTCATTACAGTATATCGAGTGTACAGCTCATGCATTACAACAGTGAGCATTGCATCGGTCAATGAATGTAAGGGGCATTTTCAGTCTGATAGTAATTAAATGACAATTAAAAAATGATAATTAAAACAATATTTATACATAAAAATACATATTATGGAAAAATTTGAAAAAACGACTAAATGTTATTCTATATTTACTTATGGCTGCTGTATTGTCTTTCTTGTACATATGTTCTATAAATGGCAATAACAAATATTTAATGATGTTATGAAATAATTATATAAAAACATCTTCTAATATATTGCAAGTAAACCAAAGCTCAAAATGTTGTTTGTATATACAGTAGTTAGGGTCCATCTAGTCAGCACTGTGAATGAATATCAATTGCTGTTAAAATTACATTTTGAGAATAAGCAATAAAGTTTGTGTTTAGGTTGCACAAAGGGTTGTAAAGAGCACTGTGATATTGCCTTTGAAGTAAGAAGCACATTCCCCTGAGATCATTTTATCTGTAATTTCCCAGGCCTGAGACACGACTCTTCACTTGCATAACACCTCATTGAAATGAAACATATTTCTTTGATCACACTTGACATCACAGAACCACAAAGGAATCTCCGCAGATCATTTATTGCTGCAGGAAAATGTCTAACCTGTAATATAAATGGCAACATGAATAATTTTGTTTAAAAGTTTTACTGTGCCAAGATAGAGATCTATTGCCGTCATATCTGGCCAATGTCTCCCAACCTTTATTACTCTCTCTCTCCCTCTGTCACACACACACACACACACACGCAGAATATTACACAAATCACAGTCTCTCATTTGCTGTAGCTTCCTCCTTTTACCAAGGGTCAAGAAGCAGGACTCGTCTGGATTTGTTGGATAAACACTATCTCCAAGTTTAAATAGTATGTGACCTATTGTATTGCTTTGAGAAAGGCCAGAGTATAGAAGATAGTGCCTCTAGATGTTACATTTATTTCTGCATGTCTTTCTTTGACCTGAATGAGGCCATAATGTATTTGTCTATTCATAACCAAGTAAACAGAGGAATGCCCTTGACATATACCTTGGTAATAAGACTGTGAGCATCACATTTCATCACACATTCAACCTCGTTATTTTAAGCAGATGTCAAAGTTATGCTTCTGCTAGTCTATGCTATTCAGTCAGAGAATCATGCGTGGGGTGACTTTGAATAACAATTTGAAAAATTAGCTTAAAAATGAACTTTAGAAAAGTCTAACGCATATTACTGAACAAACTATTCAACACCGTTCATAATTTAAGGAATGCTAAATTTTTCAAATTTTTCCCACACAGACAACCTATATGTAATTACATTTTGAATTTGCTAGCAATGAAAGGTAACACGTCCGCATTTCTCCAAAACTGCAGACTATAGAAGACATGCTAGCATGAGACATCTGTTCCACTTTTCTATTTGGCTGGCAGTCAGCCGTCGGAGATTGTAGCTGTGAGTGAAAAAGTGATCTATAAAAAAAGAAGAATAGAGGAAAGGGCACATTCAAAACTGAAGACTTGTTGGTATAAAACTGGTTTTATAACATAGCTGCACTGAAATCATTTCTTTTCGAGTGAGACATTTATTTGAACTACCCTCCTCCCAGAAGGTCAAGGGACACACACAGCCTCCCAAAGCCATCAATATAAATTTCAGTTACTGCTGCTATCTGTGACACAATCGCCTTTTGTCCACAGGACCACACCAGAGGTGGGCTGTCAACAACCGCCTGCCTTTTTTGTAACCTCATAATCAATGACAAAAGGGTCACCCCATCCAGGGTTTTATTAAAAGCGGGGCAGCCCTGGTCGTTCATCATGACTGCAGGCTAGTGGTGCTGGAAGATGTTCAACACCCAGCTCACCTCTCATAACCACGCTCTTCATTGCACAGATGTCCTCGTGTCGTGACGAGATTACACATCTCATAATCTTTTAATCTTCAGATGGAGATAACAGTTTCTGTCACACTTTTGCCAGAAGCTAATTGGGAATCGTAAGGCTTCTAAAACTTACTAACCCTTTTAAATTGTGTTACTGTATTGTGACGTGAAAATAAGTCTGTTGGAAAACGTATGAACTTCCGAAATTAGAACAAAGTATAACACAACTATAACACAAGATTAACCCACTAAATTACTGGGATAACAGGGCACAAGAGCAGAAGGCAGGGCATGTGCTGTACCAGACGCACACACGCGCACACACACACACAAAAAATGGTCCCCACAATGTCAAAATAACAGGTTTTTATGTCCCCACAATAGAATGTATACCTAGACCTTGCACACAAAAACAAAGGGCACTGACACATATTAAATATACCTAAATGGCAGTAAATGCTGAGTACAGGCCTTTTATCAGAATGTGTTATCTCAAAGGGTCAGCCTGGCAGCCCGGGTATCACTATATGCTCCTTTTCAGTGAGTTCAGTGTGTAGTGTTTTGGTGGTGACTTTTAATGGGCTGAAAGTGTCAGAAATAGCAGAGGATGAACACAGTGGTTCTGTTCTTTTTGCCTTAATATGAAACTATCAGTTTTACATAAGCATACTAATGCAATTGCGCAGAATTTATAAACTGTACAATACATGAGCGCTATCTATCATTAATCAGTCCTGCTGTCTTAATGCAGTCATGAATTAAGACAACATTGTTCACATTTTAATTGAATTAACATTAGAAGCTGTGCAGATTTTCGTGGAGAAACACATACATATATTTTGTAAGACAAACAATTACTAACAAAATGTAAAATGTGATGCTCTTGTATGTTATATTCAGTTGCGCTTCTCTTTTCTTCTGTTTCATGATGCTGTAAACACATAATAGGCTTGATATTAAATAAACAAACCAAGTAAAAAATTTATAAAATTCTGGGGACTTATACTGAATACATTTACCCTGGCCTTATTAACTGCAAAAACCAATATGGTATAACTGTCCCCAGGTCAGAAAATCAGGAAAAATATTTTTTATATTTGTGCCTAATTCACATCAGTGCATTTCAAACCAATTATATGTGATTGCTGTGATTTTATTTCATACATGGAGAGTGTGTAAAATTAGTCGATTCTTTGTGTGTAATGAATACACGGGAGAGTACATGGTGCCGCTTGCCGTGGGATGAGATCCTTTTCAACAGATGCTACAGAAAAAGGTTGAACCTGTTGTCCTTTCACTTCATTCTAGAGCCCAGCATGTCCCCTGGCTCTATGGCTGCCTGCAGGAGCTCCTCTGGGAAAACAGTGGATAATTTTGGGAACTAAAGGACATGAGTAGGACAGGAGACACATAAGGGCAGAAGTTCAAGCAACTAAGTGTACCCCAGTGGCTAAACCGCTACTGCACGTCATTTTATCAGCACTACATTAATGTAGAATATGTACGCCACACAGAGCTATTTTCCCCATGTGAAAATGGTTAATATTTTAGCTTACAGTTATAGAACAAAGTAGATCCATGGTTGAGACAATAAATGGTAATTTTGTCATTTTATCATTTTGCCGGATTGCCTTGAAATATTTACAAGCATTCGGTTAAGGACCATATCATTCTACTTTATGGTTCATATGTTTACTTTTTTTAAAAGAAAAAAAAAAACATCTGTTACTTGAACAATACGCAGTGATTAGTTTGATAAGATATAGGAATTCAATAATACATTATTTGGTCTTATTAGTTTTATTAAATTATATACTGAAATATATATCCGGTCATCCCACCGAAGCAGATGAGCACTGGAGGAGTCAGCTGATCAGTGAAGCTCAAGAGGCCAAAAACAACCCTAAAGACGCTGCTGGACTTTTTGGCAGAGACTGGCCACCATAGGTGTGTAATGACCATTTCTGCACAGTCTAGGGCTTAGGGTGGGATGGGACTCTGTCACTCATCAGCGATGATTGGCTCTTTTCATTTGCATGAAGTTGGTACTAAGTCTTTTTATTTTTGTCTAAATGAAAGAATGATGGCTTCAGAAAGATTTTTGATTTGCTTTGATGTTTAAATTTCAACATTGCTTTTTCTTGCATTAAAAATACTAAAAAAAGTGCTGGAGTTTCACTGTATTTTCCTACTATGGTATACTCTAAACATGGCCGCCCTTTTTTATAGCTCCATTTGATTTGGACCTCCGGTCCCTCTCAGCCCCCCCGCCTCCATACCGCCGGTTTGTCTGGAAGGATACATCCATCGCGGCCTCATCGCTTCAGGAGACCATCGCTGGCCTGTCTATGAAGGTCCTGCTCACCTTTCTGCAACAGCGCTCACAGCAGGTGTGTTACCAACTGTTAGTTAAGCAGAAAAAAAAGAATCTCCTCGAAATTAATGGGGCTACGGTCCCTGAGCCCGACCATGAGCAAAGGGTTGTGTCACTCAAGCACCACTGGCGAGGACTGTGGGCTTGTTATGAGGATGTCATTATAGAGCCCATAGTGGCCTGGAAAAAATGAAGAGCCTGGCTTTCCAGATGAGCAGCCGTGCACATGATGTATGTATATCAATCAGGAGGCCCAGGCTGCTGTCTGGCAAGCCTTCATCCACTGCCAGGGCTCCCCTGCCATGCTAAACAAAGACATTTGCTACCTGCCGAGGCCTCATTTTAATTCATGAGGTTTTTACTTAACTTTTTTTTTTTTTTTTTCCAAATGTCGATTTTAAGCTTTCTCTAACAGTTTAACTTGCCCAAACAATCAGTAAAATAGGTGTGTGAATGCTCAACAAAAATATGTTTTTCGTAATCAGACTTAAAATGACTACAGTGACGATATAAATGTTTCAAACAGATAATTTGATATACCTATGTATTTCACCTATATTCCATAAATTTGATTCATTCTGAAATTAGAATATTTAATATTTTTAAAAATATATGAATAAATTAAATAAATTGATGAATGCAAGATTGAGCTCATCCAGTAACAACTTATCAAATCACAAAAAAGAATCTTCCGTCCATAAAAACGCAAAATACACCTGAAAGAAAGTTATGTGATCATAAAACTTGTGCCAAGATGATAACTGCTGCAGTCCCCATTATCTAATGGGTCCCTGTTAAAATGAATAAACAGACGAGGCACGTGGCCATTCTCTGACCTGAAAGGGGACCAGCAAGGTGTCCTTACTTCACATCCTGAACCTGACTGTAACACACTCTTTCTCTCCCTCACGCGCACGACCACACACATAGGTGCACACAAACTGGCAAAGACTCACAGTAGTCCCTGAGGTATCTCCAAAGACAAACAAAGGTGGACAGCAGGGGAAACCAGGCTAAACCTGACAGGCTGACAGAGGGCTGAAGATGTCAGCAATGACAGCCGTACAAGGGGACATCCTGGCAGACCTCGGCACTCCCTTTCTGGAGGATGAGAGGTACAGAGGAGTGAAATGCAGATCTCCTGCAGGGTTGGCATTTGACTTGGTGCTTAGTGGAAATGGCTTGGTCGACAAAGCCGCACTATTCTTAGTTCCAAACAGCAAAATGACATATATACATACACACACACACCTTGCTAATGAGTTTCTGTTAGGCAAAAATGCAGGCTTTCAGGGTTGTTCACAGGCAGGGATGCTCTGTGATGATAATTCAGTTCAGGTAATGCTGCTTTCATCATATTCATTGCCAGTGTCATGATTCTGCTGCTGTGGTGATAAATTGAAGTAATATCATGCAAATGAATTAACACATGTCTTAAAAAGAAAGAAAGAAGAAATTCTACAGCTGAATGCTGCTGGCAACTTCCAAATTCCAACATGCCGGTTGCCTTGAAACCTTACATTGCATGTATAAAGTCCCACCCTCCATATTCAACATGAAATAGGCTAAAATATTTTTTTGATGTTTTCTATTTTTTAAGAATGCAGAATTATGCTATTGAAGTGTTCTGAGTTACAAACTCTCCTAGAAAGGCTATAACTGGGTGACGTTCATCTACTCCCAAAGTGTGAGTTGTACCAATGACATTTCCCCTAAAACTGGTACATAGAATCCGTAAGTATTGCAAGTTAATTAATAACACGCTACAACCTTCACACCAAGCTGGCACAATACAGGCGAAGCTCCTCAAAGATCTATTCAGCAGGGGTTAGGTCTCCCTACCGGTTGTCTCACCATGCTCTCTGACGACCTCCCACAGCCCTGCAGGCATCATAGCTTCCATCTAAACCTAAAACTTGCTGCACATATTTTCCCACATTTTTCCCCTCAAAGCACCTGTCTATTACTTTAAACCTCTGAGGTACTGAAGACGGGATTTGTTTCTGATATGAAGACCTGGGGCTGCTTAATGACTCAGGAACAAAGGAAGAGGGAGAGGCTATAGCCCTGATATGTCTGAAATGAGAGGGCATCCTTTAGTACCATCATATGAGAGCATAAGTGTTTCCCAAAGAGGCAGGTCTTGGGTTAAACAATGTGCACGAGTCGTGATGAGCAGCTAGACCCAGTTTCTTTTATGAACCTTATTTCAAATATGTTCTTTCATATTTAATAATTAGGAGATGGCATGCATTTATGACCTGATCATTTTCATAAGTGCAAGATCAAGATGATATAAATGTATTAGATATGGATTAAATTGGAGGATATCTTCTTTATAAACTGTTACTTTTGCGGTGGACTAGATACAGGAAGTCTCCCCATAATACTGTACATGTTTCATATGAAAAGGAAAATTCTACGTTAAAAGGCAAAGAAGATAACAGTAATCCTGCAATGTGTTGGGAAACAAACACAATGTAGCAGTTTTGGTCAAAGCAATCTGCTACGACTGTGTACACACAGAGATCAAGTAAATTTTAGTTCCATTCTTTGATTTAATAGCAGTTATCTTACACAGCAGTGAGTATTTGAACCAGTGCAAAGAAGGATCAGGTTTCTGGCTGATTTATTGGTGAAATGAAATGGGATATCGACCTTAATATGTAGAATTTTCCGTACGCTCGTGAGATGAATAATGTACAATAGCAAAAGATTTTTAATCGATGGATACACCCATAGATACCAAATTGATTGAAAGACATTATCCAAGTAAAATTTTAAAAATTAAGATCTATAAAATATGCATTGTCAGTAGATTATGGTATCCTGTGCAGGGTGTTCCACAGCCTTGTGCCCTAAGCTGTCCGGGATAGGCTGCGAGCACCAAAGGATCACTGAGCGAGGTAACCAGATTAAAGATGATGGATGGGTGGGTGGATCGATGAATGGATTTACAATTATGTCAAATTGGCCCTAGAAGGTCCATGATAAAAGTTTTTTTTTTGATTGCTAACTATACTATACATATAAAAATACAAGGAACTGCCTTCTGGGGTCAAATTAAATCCTTAGCGTCATAAATTAGTTCAAATTTTAATTCAGTAATACTTAGTTACCACATCGTTACCAGGGATTAGCAAACTGTTGTCGATATCAAAACATGTGCACCTTGCTAAAAATTCTAAAACATTTACACATCTATGCGATCATTTATCTAGATATAAAAGCTTTAAACAGCTCCATGGTAACAGTGCATGGTTTGGATTTTCTCGGTTTATTATAATTAAAGCTTTATCATTTACAGAATAGCAAACAGAGGAGCAAATAATAGTGCTAATGCTGTGTGAGGCAGCAGCCTGGCTTTGTCAGATGTGAGTGATGACTGGGCTCGTGCATGAAAGACAATGCGCTCTAAAACCATAACCTATCATTTATCAAACATTAATTGTCAAGAGACAATTAATACACGCAAAGCCAGGATAAGTTTCACCTTTGTCCAGATTGATTGATGCTTAAAATAAAACCGGTAGGTAGATTCACGATTCCTAAATACCATTTCAGCTGTTCTGGAATACTTGCAGATAAAAGATTTAGCTGGGATATAGACAACACAAAGGGAATTCAATCAGTGTCATAGGTGGGGAGATGTTTCTTGTAACTCAGGAGTATACTTTTGATGTCAGAAGCCACCTAACCCCACAGATATTTTTCAGAGATATTTCACTGATGCTGTTGAGTATAGGCTGTACAATATCCTGACATTTGCTGCACGGAAAGATGTTCTGTTGCAGTAGGTATCTGACAAGGTCCCCATAAAAGTAAGGGTTGTCATGAAATTTTAGGGAATATGTCCTACTAGAATATTTAACAGTGCTAAAACTATTTTTATATAGTACTGGAACCTTCTAACAGCATTGCTGTGTCATGTAATTCAGTTTTCTGTTTTCTATATGCTTATATGCTTTTTAATGGTGAATACAATTTAATACTGTTGATATTGCAATTTTTACTTTATTCACAGTAGCTATATTTGTGATGCTAGTATATGCTATATCTTATGCTACTGTACATCTGGATTCCCATCAAATAATATATAGCATTTCACTCTAAATTGGGCATCAGGTGGTGTATTCCATTATGGATTGTCGCAGTAGGTCTTGAACTCCATGATAAGTTGTGACCGCGGGGTAAAAAAGATTTTTAAAAATGTGAGATCTCAGAGAAAAATCTTTTTTCGGCACTAAAAAATGCAAATATACTGCAGCTCCAATACAGGTAAACACCATATAGCTTAACTTAACACCACAATATTCCCTTAACCAAGAACCTCGAACTACATCAAAACATCAAACTGTGAAGCTATAATAGAGGGGTCAACTGTTATGGCATTTCTCTACCATGATTTTTAATTTGTCTGACACCAGACATAGATTCAATTGAGCAATATGAGTAATAACCCATCACCCTGTTGAAGTCTCAGTCGCCATAAAATAAGGCAAAATAAGATGAACACAATGCATTTTTTGCAGTTAAGGTATCCATTATTTTTAAATTGCCTCTGACAGTTTGATATAGTTTTATTCCTACGATTAAATAAGATTATTATTTATTGAGTATCCTTTAAAATGGCATTTAGAAAACAAGTCAAGAAAAAAAGTACTGAATAAAGCTGCTGATAGCTAGACTAAAGAAAAACATATTTTCCACAATGATAAATGAATCTGGGAGCAGACACATTTGCAAGTTCTGCCTTTGTTGGTCTGGATATCTCCAGGTACTCTGCTTTCCACAGTCTATAGACAGGTACAGGTAGACTGGTGTCTCTAAACTGCCTTCAGGGGATGATTATATGTGTCTTCAAACTGACTGGCATCCTATCGATTCTATTGAACTTACAATGGTTCATGTCCCAGGCCAAATGGCAGGTGCAAGAAACATAAACACTTGTCCAAGCTTTAAGGACAGATATAAGTACCAAATACAGCAAACTTAACCTATACGTGTTCTGTTTCTGGGACATAAAAGCTGATGGCAGGGAAGTTATTTCAGCTGAGCTGGCACTCTATTAAAAGCATTTTGTAGATACTCAAAGGCCTTATTAACAGTAGATGGAATGCAATATATAACAATATCATCAGCAGAAATGGAAAGCTGAATTAAGAACATTCTCCCCCAAGTGATTTATGTATATGGCAAATTAGAACAGGCCCAACACCAAACCGTGAGAGACATCCTTATAATCTGATAGCACCTCGGTATGGATACATGAGTGGGTGGTCTTAAAGTGATATTTTAAAAAGATGACAGATAAATAGATAGATAGATAGATGTTAGAATAAACTAACATTACAAGCAATAATATAGAACATACACTAACTTTATGTAAACACATCTGAATCTAAATGCACAGAATATTCCAATTGATCATTAAATCTCAGTAATAACACGTTTATTAAGGGTGATTGTGACCCCAGAGTCTGTCTTCGAAAGCTTAGGGCATATGGGTAGAAAGAACTATCCAGAACAGAGAGCTGACATGCACATATGCACATGTGTCTTTATATTTTTGGAAGGTACCAGAATATCCTGAGAACATAGAAGAACATGCAAATATTGCAGGCAGGGCAGAGGCTGAAACCCCACTCACAGATCAGAAGAAGCTAGTTGCTTATGAGATATTGTTTCTCAGACACATTAAACTTGTGTGTGATCACCTCTGATGATTAAGGGTTAGAAGTCCAACCTTTAATAGAACAGGCAGGAAAAGACAGAGCCCAACTCAGGCCAGGCTGCATGCTTTAAGCAATGGATAGTATAAAGATATGAGTGTTTATACACATTTTATAGAATGACAATTGGTTCTGTAACAAGACTCTTAAATTTCCCTGATGAAATTTCTATAAAGCTCAATATTATGAGTCAGGCTGTCAAGGCAAAGATATGGCTTTTCAGACTGCACCTGACTTCTAGTGAAGTGGTGTGAGGCTTCATCTTCATTTCAGAGCTGAGTTACCTATTATTTTCCATCCTTTTCCAGTCAAAGGGAGGATCGCAATTGCCTACTTCACTGAACTAGCATTTGCCTCAAAATGTTTTGGCATTATTAAACTGGGGACATGAGCTGGAAAGGTTTATATATCAATACATAAAACATTTGAAAGCAGTGTATAGCCTACTACTCAGCTACAGTAGTTAAAAAAAGCTTGATGTTACAATGTGCCAAATGCTTTGAGGCATTAAATCCAATAACTGAAATGGTGTACTGAATGTTATGCTCTATTTTCTTAGCATTGTACCTATTAAATATTTTCATATCAATTATTGTGTAAAGACTCAATGTAACAAACAACTACTAAAACTACACAAGAGGGCACATGAATAGTTCTAGAATGTTGCCATTTATCTAGCTTTATAAGTGCAAAGTGAAAACATATATAGTTTTTAAATGAAGTCATTTACCCATCAACACACTATGATGTTTATCTAGGGAAAGGAACATAAAATATTCAAAATTTACAAAGGGGAAGAAGCCATTCAGTTTGGTGGCGGAAAAATCATGGTCTGGGGTTACATCCAGTATGGGGGTGTGCGAGAGATCTGCAGGGTGGAAGGC
>JABFDZ020000097.1:26621822-26631946 GCA_019775955.2 Pollimyrus isidori
ATTAATTAAAAGTCAGGTTAATAGCAGGTTTTTCTACAAAATAGATAAGCGACAAGACTTTTGTCAGGGACTGTATAGATACAGCAAAAACATTCAAGTAAACCATTTTTAGCAAAATTATAATCATAAAAATGCTTGTACCATGAACCTGTGATTCTTTTAAAAATACTATAAATGTAGAAAATCTGATAATGATTTACATTAAATGCACCTTCATAATGCATTTACAATGCATTCCCAGAACATTCATAAGCAGCATGTAAGTATACCTTAACATACTGTAGAGGCTACATGCCATCAGTATGATTGCTCAATAAATTTGCTTCGAGAGAAATGTAACAGGAGCAATATTGATCATTAAAAATATTATAAATGCTTAATGAAGCTTTAATCCAAATTTACATTCAGTTTACAAATGCATTATGAAGGTGCATAATGGGTATGGAATATCATACATGATAAAGCATTAAAATGCTTTTTGAACTTATGTATTGCTCAGGAATATAAATATATTGTTGGTTATTAATGTATATTAAAGTTTTCATGTCTTGATCATTGACAGTATTATGTAATCGTTACCGAACAAGCCCAATATCTCCACAGCAATATGTGGCCAACAGTAGCTTTTAGGCTCGTTTTCTTGTCGCTGATAACCATGTCAGTAATAGGGGCTGGAGGCTATATTAGATATATTATGGCAGTGGGTAGCTTAAGCAATATTTCACTCAATACATTTATTTTGGATATACCCAAAATAAATAGTTTATTACAGTCAAGTCCGTCTCAGATAAAAGCAATAGGTAAAAAATAATATGCGGACTGAAGACTAAAACAAGACAGTTAGTGTGGCTTTCATAGGTCTTCTCTGGGCACTTTGACACTAACAAAAATATGCAGTTTAGGTGAACTGTTATAATTTCATTGACATTTACAACAACCAACAGTCACTTCACAAGGATGCATATTCGATTCCTCTCAACACTGCATGAGTACACCAGGTTCCTTACACAGGCCAAAGACATACAATCCTGATGAATTCATCTCTAAATTTCCTTAGTTTGTGACTGTGTTGGCTGACTCACTGTATTCTATGGAGGGCACACCTGTGAAATACACTTCACATTCAGCAGAGTTGCTCAAGGTCACACACAGATCACTAGGTGAGGTAATCATTGTGAGAACGGAATCAGTCAGTGGCTTAAAAATTCTTCATATGCCTTAAACGACTTAGAAATCCTGGGGGAACATCAACACAACAGTGATGCTTTGATATATTCAAAAAGTAAAAATTAGATACAAATCATATATGCCTACCATCTCTGCAATTTTGTGTCCCTACATTACATTCACTGATTCGATTTATTTTTGTACTTCTGACTACAACTATTTATATACAACTAAATGTTATCACTACAAAAATTTCCATATGTCAATATAATAATATATGTCAAATATCATTATTTTTAACCAATTTAAAGGCTGTAAATCAAAGATAGAAGTCAAACAGATTATTTCATTCAGCATCACTAAACAATGCGACTCGCATTCTTCCTGCCATTTATGAATTCTCGGTGGATTATTACTCTGGTAATTTCTCAAAAATTGAATATTTCTGTGGACTTTCGTTTGGAATTTTGCTGGATTACTTTTATTGGACAGGTTGTTTAGGATTTACCTGCTCTCCCGGAAAGTTGTCCTTTTTGTTTTGTCTTTTGTCTGTGTGCCTGCTCTACTGGATTTTCTCATCTTTTCAATAAATCCTCCACTTGTGTTTCTACGCCTGTGTCTGTGCTTGTGCTCCACTGCCAGTCTTGACAAGCCGTCACAGGGAAAGGAACTTCATTTCACCGTGGTGCAAAATTTCACCAGAAAGACACTGGGTGTTAAATTATATTGAATTTGTTATATTGATATAGAGGGGAATTATATAGTGATTATTACTGTTATCGTTTTTAAACCAGCCAATTCAAGAGCTGTTATACTTACAAACTACCATCATAGTCAGATATTTGCTAGAGACATTAAAACATTACATCAAGAGAGGTTAAGTATGTATATACAAAACAAAAAATATATTGCCAGTACTCTTGCTCTTGTTAAAAAGATGTGGTATGCAGATTTCTTATTTAATGAACTTCCTGTGCCGAAAATTAGTTTTTCTTCACAGCAGGATGGACTTTCAAGGGCCTGTCAGAGTGAAGGCAGTATCTAATCAGTGATCGAGCTTTGTAGGTACTCCAAGGTCTTTGTGGCCATTTTATTAATTCAGTTCTGTGAAAGCCGACACTCTGCATACCAAATGACTGCTGGGACATGTTTCAATGTTAAGACTTGGAGAAGTTGAACAAAGAGCATGGACGTCTGCTTTGTCTCGAAATATAATGTAAACAAGTGCAAATTCTTTGCCATGGCTGATTTTGAGTCTACAGGAGAGGAGTAGACAATTCCTGTATGCAAAATAAACATATATTGCAGAATAAATGCAGGGAAATGAGGATTACAATATCTTTGTTTCATTCTATTCATCTAATTTGGTACCACAAACTGCCAGAATATAGAAAAATAAGAATATAAGACCATCCAAATATTATGTTGGTGACCCATATATGCAGGGCAAAACAGACCTTCCCAAGAGTTTGCAAATCAGCTCAGAGATGTAATCCGTTTAGCAGGTCGCCGGCCTCCGCCTTGGTCTCCACCCTGCGGGATGTGCCCAAAATAATTCCAGACTACCCTAGGACATCTTATCATTTCCCAAAATCATCTCTCTTCGGTAACCCAAAGCTGTGATTACTGAGCAAACGCTGTTTGTCTGCTTGTACCCTGGTCATTATTCAAATCTCCTAACGATGGATGAAGATGGAAACATGGATTACATTAAACTGCAAGCATTCTGTGAGCATTCGGGCTTCTTTTTAAAGATGTACAAAATGCTTATAATAATCCATATATTACACAAATTATTTAAATACGGCTGTTCAGTTCTAAACTATGATAGCGTAAATATTATGGGACAGTTTGCGTTTACAGTTATATTCACTCTGGACCTAGAACTTATGGTATCATTACTTTGAGGTTCATGTTATTTACAGTATATACACATATGATTTTCCTTTACAGTCACAATCATTGCTGACAGCAGAAATCAACTGAAAGCTATTCCGGTGGCTGGGTAATCTGTGGCCTTTTCCTTAATTGTTTACCAGTTGAAACCTGCAATGAAACTCCCACAATCACTAAATACTCTGACAGTAAACTAACTCAGAACTACTGAGATCAGGAGCTACATAACAAATGCAGGAAAGTCTGCTCAGAGTTTGGTCTTGGTCAGTGTTTTACAGAAAAGATCGGATTAGCTACCCGGCACAATTTATACAAACTAACCTTTATAGCATCTCAGTCAGATTTCTGCTGGCAAAATTGAATGTTACACTGAAATACCAGGCTAGAAATTGATGGCAAGTTTATAAAGCCATTAAGGCATCTAATGGCATGCTACATTCAGTTTTAAAAGGCATTCATGTGATTTCAACTTTTTGTGTGTGTTGGCATGTAAATGCTTGTGAATGAATCCCTGAGGAAGGGGTGCGATTAACAATGCAAAACAAAAAACACTTTCATAGTCAGATGGATTTAAAGTAATTATGGGTAAAATGTAAGACTGTTGCTTTTAAGACATTAAAAAGGCCTCTCTCTCAGCTTGTCCTTGCTTACCGAGATTGTCCCTGTTATTTCACATGCGTGAATTCCTTTCATGCCTTGAGTTCCTTTCTATTCGTTTCTGAAAAGTCTCACAATCCTAAAGGCATTCAAATATACCAAATGCTAGTGCAATATGTAGGTATTCCTTTAAAACAGTTTTCTTGATATATGAAAATATCCACATCTATGATAAATACATATGTACAGTTTAATTAGTGTGCATGCTGTTATTTTGTTCCAGGAAACACATATAATTTTGGGACAAATCTGCCACTGCTGCTGCCGCAGACACATTCTCGCTAAGACGATAACTCGAAAACTATCAGTGGAACTTGTTTAAAGTTTTCTGTGGCATTGTTTGTGTTATAAACTGGAACTGAATACATTTTGTGACAGAATGTCCCAAAAAACTTTGAACTGCTAACAGGGTGTTGGGCAGTCAAGATCAATGCAAGATGTGAATCCTATGTAGTACAAACCAAAACCAACAGAAGGGCTACTGTAACACAAATGGCAAATAATTTTGATTGTGATCATGGGAATAATGTTTCATGACACAGTGCATGGTGCCCTGCTGTTTTGGGTCCATTTCTGACACTTGCATGCTCATTGTAGTCGCTTACGATGGTATAGGGCAACATGGGCACCCTAACTGGCCTGCAGATACATAGCCCCATATGCAACAGGGCTCCTGTGGTCATCAGCAAAATGATCTCATTTGTGCCACAGTAGCCCTTCTGTTTTTACATATAACATAAAAATGAAAGACTGACTGTGAATATTATACAATTGTTTTCGCCATAATGGAAAAAACTCACTTTTTTCCTGTTGCTGGTACGCAGTAATTATCTTGCAATTCCTTTCCCAATGCATAACCTCCATCTTGATAGATGAAAAACTTAGGCAGTGACTGGTGACAAACAAAATTCCAAAATAATATTTATCCAGTTCAGAAACCATCATTTATCAAGGGGATTAATGCAAAATTTAATATCCTTTGCTGGAAAGTAAGTAGTTTTGAAACCTCAAAGATACTGAACACGTGGCTTCCCACTATGTTGCTGTGTGATTAGATATTCTGATAAGGCTTTATTTAGTATTCTGCTATATAACTCAGTTTTATCAGCAGAGAATGCTTTTCCAATGCTAAGTATCACCCTCTTCTCTAAACCTTCAACCTTCCCTCAGTTGTCTCATTGCCTTGTATAGCTGTGCTTTTCTTAATCCTCATTACTCCATGCGTTTCGGTCCCTTTATTGAAGCCATGCGGACAGAAAGCTTATCACCCGCCGATATCTTCCGTACAACACGTCTTGCACTCCTCTCTCCACTACTAAAGTAAGCAATCAGTACCCTTCATATAAGTGCAGTTGTTCAGAAAAAGTGTGTAAGCCAGACTTGGTGGCATACACTTCTTGGCCTGGGAATGCCTCGGCGTCTTCCCCGAGGAACTGGTAGAGGTAGCTGAGGAGAGGGAGGTCTGGATGTCTCTCCAGAAGCTGCTACCCCCACGACCCGAACCCCGGATAAGCAGCAGATGATGGATGGATGGATCATTTTAAAAATGCGTTACATCATTTCACACTCTGAATCCATTGTGTGGTACAAATTAAAGGAATTCCATAACAGCCAAGTAAGTCTGATTTCACAGAATATACCTGAACCTCCTTTAACTGTAATACAATTTCTCACTTCATATTGTCACACCAGTCGATGATCTACTAATCAGGTAGTTGAGCCTGGTCTGGGCCAGTGGCAACTGGAGCCTGATCTTTTGTAAGCAGAGCAGGGAGTGTTGCTCAGTTACTGTCATTGGTTTTGGAGCATACGGCTGTTTGGTTCTAGTCAGAGGTTTGTTTTTGTGGAGATAGCTAAATCAGGTCAGTCCCCTTGGTGTTTCACAGTTGTCAGCAGGTACTTGGTGGTTTGGGTGCCTTGGTTGTCATGGTCCTTGTTGACTAACATCTAAATTTGGGAATCTGGTTCTGGTTAGCTGGTTTCTTGTATCTAGGTTCATGATCCCAAGTGGTTGACATTCCAGAGCTGGTCTGCTCTGCCACTGGTGTCCTGTCATTGAGGGTTTCTGTGTATTTTGTCCTGGTTTCCCATTTCAAGTAGCGCTGGGACTGTTGGTTTCAGGGGTGAGAGGGCAGAACACCGGCTGTGATGGAAAGATGGTCCAGGTTGGGGTGTTTGGTCCCAGATCTTGTTTATAAAGGCCAATAAATAGTTTTAACCAGTAAGTACTGAGTATGAGTCATGACAGATATAGTTATGCAAGCTCAGAAGATTTTACTCACAGTTACTAAACAAATCCTTAATTAAAAGCTCTACATTGCTGTCCATCCGGTTTGGTATATAAATCAATTCTATGCTTGTTTTAAAGTAAACTAGGGGCAAGACATTAAAACAAAAGAAAAATATATTTCGCCTGTCCTTAATGTGACAGTCACAAGACAGGTCAGCTTTCTTTAACTGCAATGACCTAATTATATGACAGAGACCCTGAATACAAGATAAATTAAATGGGCAATGCAGCCAACTATTCCCAGCTGAGACTGATAAAGTACAAAAAGAACGAGACAGTTTAAGTTAGTCTGTGCTGCAACAGCCATTTAAATTTGGGAATCAAGATGTATGTCAGGGTAAACATACAGTACACTGTTTGCAGAAATGCACATCCCCCCCCCCCCACAAAGAAGTTATCTAGATATGAATGACAATAAATATCCACTGCAAGTGTACAAATAAGCGGAGGGAAGAATTCTAATGGCATAAATACCCGTTTATGTGGTTCAGTTGGTGACAGAAAGGAGTTTGTTAGATCAGTAACGTGTAGGGCTGGAAAAGTCATTGCAAACACATTACAATGTTCATATTGATTAAACAGTGGCACTTGGCTCACAAAAGGACAGGAAGTTAATGCCCTGAAATGGCTATAATTAAAGTGGAATGAGTTCATATATTAAAAATGCCAAACCCCAACAGTAATAAAAGTCTGAAATTTTTTAAAAAAGGCCACACAGATGCACTCCTGCTGGCTTTGTGGCAAAGGCGTCGAACGGAAGAAGCAAAATTGCAAACCCGGTTGCACTCCAATGGGATTTTGGCCTCATTCTTCTGCAGGAAAATAGTCAAATTAAAAGAAAATGCCTTCCAAGAAGCTCTTCTTTTACATAGCACAGAAAATAGCACTTTTATTCGGTTGTTGTCGTCAAGACAACCTGGGCAAGTCACAGGCTAGCGGTGTTTCTTGCTACCAGTGGATGCGCATGAAGAGTTACTCATCTTGCCCGGCCCAGTAGAGGGAAGAAAAAAAGATGTGGCTGTTCACTGGTCTCTAAAGCCATAGAGGCCATATCATAGCAGCTAATCCCACAAATGTTCCACGGGGCTGGAGTCTAGTGAGAAGGGCATCTGTGGCATATCGAGCACGATCTCTACTCACAAGAAAGCGGTTGTTACATGAACAGCTTGAGAGTCTGTGTTGTAATTCAGCACTATTATCATTCTGGGGCAGCCTTTATGCATGGTATCAAGAGAGATTTCAGGATAAAAGCACGCATCTATCCATAGCTATAAATGGAACTTTATAAACAAAAAAAAAGGTCTGCCATATAAATCTTAAACCCAGCTGAAAATTGGTACAGTGTAAACTACAAAAAGCACATTGGAATGTACAGATGGAGTCACAGAAAAGATTGGGTACACATGTAGGTGATGATGAATGTGAAACGCCTAAAAGCACAAGTGGAATTCATCTGATGTAGTTGTGAGATTTCATGATTGTTACAGAAAGGAAAGCAAACCGCCCCAGTCCCAGATATCACCTTCTTATGTCATCATCAACACCAAGGAGTAGAATGCAGAGCTTCCAAATAATAGGACATTAAATCTGTCATTAACTGCATTCTTACTTTATAGAAGATTATAACAATAAGATGATTACCACAAATTTTGGACGATCAGTTATTTTCATGCTAAATGTTTAGCCGACTTGATAATGAATGTCATTGTTGTGGTGGGTGGATTCTGGGTTTAGACTCAAAAATTAAAGAGTTGTTTTAAAATGTTGTAGCCAATAAAACAAGGCTGGGTAAAACTAACCACCAGTACACTTTCCTGTATATATGCAAATCATTACAAATTTTTGTATATGAAACTTACGTTCATTAATAGCATTTTTTATACACTTCTGCTTAAAAAGGTTTTCTTCTTTAAATGTTTCTCAACCCACGCTGTTATACTTTGAGACCACATTAAGTGCTATGTAAATTTACAAGAAAGACACCTTGATGAACCTTCTCATACACCAATGTTGCTTAACATCACGACCTTCTGCCTCAGGGACAGAGAATGAGAGCATTTTTCCAGTTTTTCCCCAGCAGCATCTCCTTTCTCTGGAGTACTGTAGAAATCTAATTGAAGGCAATTTCCCCCCACAGCCACCAACGGGAATGGAAAATGGTGCTCCCGTACAGAACCGGGGAGATGAATTACCCAATTAACTCGTTCACATGATAAATGGGCGAGGAACCTCTGAGTTCAATGCCATCCAATTTGCATAGTGTTTTTGTATCTGATGCAGCTCCGTAATAACAAATAACCAGGATACTAAAGTTCATCCAAAAACATTAATGACAGTGTCCTCCGCCTTGCATGATTACAGCAGAGGAGAAAGGGGAGAACGGTTACAGCCCATCTCCCATGAAGGACCATTAAATAATTATGCTTTTTAAATCAAATTAATTATTAACTTCTTCCTTTTGAATCTGAAGGTACTGATACATTTTAAGTCATGGACAAATAATATCAAGCTCAAATTAAAAAGCTATTAAAACAGATATGGATTGCATTTCCACAAAGTTTATTACTGTAATAATGGATGTTTGGTATCAGCAGCAGGACATAAATCAATACTCATTTTTAGCTCCCCCACTCGTGTTGTCATAGCACAATATTGGGCAGTTAATATTTTAGTTATAGCATGAATTGGCATTAACTTCATACAAAATGCAAAGCACAATTTCCTGAGACAATGGGCATGCCCATCTTACAGCATTATGATGCACGTTATTGCATTTTAAGTTAACAGATGAAACATATAATGCTTCATTTTATGAATGTAAAGATGCATCAGTGCATTGTTAAGAAACCATTATTATGATAGCAATTCAGTTGCACCAATCAGTGACTTCAAAATCGGTTAAAATTAAATTTTAGGAGCAAAATCGTCCTTAAAGATACTCCTATGCTACGGTTGCATGCTTGAGCACTCACGTGTCTCAGGTAGACATGCAAAGTTGTAGTCCCAGCATGCAAACTTCCAATATGTAGGATAACAGGAAAAGTCTCATCAGTATATATACAGGAAGCGCTTTGATGATGTTTGTGCTATAAAGCTTTTGGGAAACTCACCCTCGTTATGTTATACAGAATACTCTTTCTGATGGCTAATATAATCTTTGTCCTTTGATGCTTTTTCGGAAATGTCTCTATTTTGTAGCACATAAAGTCAATTCCTTTTACCAGCTATGGTACAAATGGTCCAGTCTCAGAAGTACTGTAGCTAACTAGCTAGGTATTTAAAAAGTAAGCCTTAGAAATGCATGACATATCAGCTATTGTATCGAACGATATTTGTTTAAAAAAAAAAATTTAAAATCCCATATTGGCCCGATGTTTCAATTTTGGATCATATTTAAACTTTATCAGTATTCAAAGTTAGCAGCACAAAGCTAAGGACAGTTAGTCATGTTGGCTTTTAATGCAATGCCAGCAACTAAGGCTATATTCATGGTGAGAGTTTATGGATTGTAAAACAGACTGAACAATCAAGAAGGTGAAATATTCATAAATCGTCACCTGTAAGTAAAAACATGTGGGTCATCCTGGTTATGCCCAGAACGACACCTTGTGTAGATGACCTGGTCCTGGTTTCGCATTCAGTTGACCATATTTTCATTACATACCCATTCAGCAGAGGTTTCAGGTCTGACAGTTGTAGTAAAAATGTCTATGCGCCTGAATGGAGTGCCTACTTAGCAACGATGTCTGCTTGTTCGTTATCAGACACACCACAGTGACCTGAGATCCATCTGGAATAAATGCTGAAATTCCCTACATCACGTATTGTGAGCTTGGTTAAAATCTGTAAACCCACTGGGTGATCTATTTTCAGTGCTCCAGTACTTGAAGACAGGATTTTGGGTCCTTAAAATTAAAGAGGCTTTCTGTTGCTCACTTTCAATATAGTCAAGTGCCCACTGAAGGGCACAGGCTTCAGCTGTAATAATTTAACTCTCTTCTGGTATATCAATGTCAATATGCAGGTGTTTTAACACAACTAGGGCTGGGTATCGAGTTTGATACTTTTTAAGCACCGACCGAATTGTCTCGATACTATCGAGTATCGAAAAAAT
>JABFDZ020000097.1:26642114-26662469 GCA_019775955.2 Pollimyrus isidori
TGCATAAAACCCCTCGTTCCCTCGGATTTTGGACTCCCGTTTCGTTTGTTCGCTTACACGCAACCGGCAACACAACATACATGTTTTTTACTGTGTATATAATAATAAACCTCTTGAACTCTTGAACTTGAACTCCTGAGTCTGGTTCCTCCCAAGGTTTCTTCCGACTAGGGAGTTTTTCCTTGCCGCTGTCGCCTTTGGCTTGCTCACTGGGCGCTTTGGGCAGGAATAATGTAAAGCATTTTGAGACAATGTAACATTGTGAAAAGGTGCTATATAAATAAAATTGAGTTGAATTTAATTGAAACCTGGTGTACACACCTATAGACACAATGTCCCCTTGATATATTGAAACTATCTTGCAAATGTGCATATGAACACAAGCCTGAGATCCTGCCCAGGTACCACCCACAAATAATCATAAACAGGGCTGTAGTCAGGATTTTTTAAATATAGAGGTCAATAGTGTTAGCCCTTCCTATGTATGCCCTGTAATGGATTGCAGTTATTGGAGTTGCTGAAAAAAACTGAGGACCTGACCTCAGTGTCCTCAGTTGTTAGTTCCCGCATGACCATAAATGTTCAATGCAAAAAAACTGCATGCTCAGCTCACAAAAAATGCAAATCTGTCCATTCTTTTTGCAGTCCTACATAGGCAAGACAAAGCAAGCTTATTTATATAGAAAATTTTTAAACACAGAAGTCATTCAGAATGCTTTTCATTAAAATAAGATCAAATAAAAGTAATCATTAAACACATATTCTATAAATAGAATAATTTTGAACAGTGCTAGGTAGAGGAATTATTAAATGTTATGTTTAGGTTCCAACGAAATGTTAAGTCATCATTGAAATAAATTTTTTGAAAAGAACACGTTTTTGAAAGAACAGGCTGCATACCTCACTGAGGTTTTACTTCATTGAGGTCCTGATATACCCTTGGGCTGACTAGACGATAGGAAACAGGCATGTCTAATATTCAGGCAGGCAGGGCATGGAATGAATCACAATCACAAAACTTTTATTGTTCCAGAAGATAGCGTTTGTGATTATGGACTACTCAGTACAAAATCAAAACATCAACCAACGTCTGGACAGCATCCTCCTCTCTGCCTCAGTTTCAGTAGTGTCCAGTTCCTCTCATAGAGCTGACCCAGCCTTACTTGCTGAGTCTGTTGGTATCTGCCATCTTCACGCTGATGCCTCAACAACAGCAAAGAAGGCAGCTACCACTGACTCATAGAACATCCACCATATGGTATTACTCTGAAGGAACTGAGGTTCCACAGGAAAAGCAACCTGCTCTGATTCTTGTCATACAGAGCAGTACCTACAACTGTCAAGCTTGCTATCTACTGTAGGTGGGCACCCAGAAACTTAAAATGTTGTACAATCTCCACCTCATCTCCCTAAATAGACAGAGGGGCAACCAGAGACTGTGATATTCTCATGTACACTACCAGTTCCTTCTTCTTATCAATGTTAGGTTGTACATGATTCCGGTTGTACCAGTTAACAAAGTTGTCCACCAGCCATCTGTTCTTTCTCTTGTCTCTATCCCTAGTACAGCTGAAGAGTGCAGAGTCATCTAAGTATTTCAGGAGATTGCTAGGCTAGTATTGTGCTTGAAGTTAGTTGTAGAGTGGTGATGAGAAAGGGAGAATTTACTGATCCCTGCTGCACTCCTCAGTGTTCAGTACCTTCTCAGCCATACTACCCTGAATACAAACATACTGTGGGCATCTGGTCAGATAGTCCATAATACATGAACCAGCAAGCTTCTACCTGCATAGCCAACAACTTACTCCCAAGGAAGACTGGCTAGATGGTATTGAAGGCATCAGAGAAACTGAAAAACGTGATCCACGCGGTACATTCTGGCTTGTCCAGGTGGGAGTAGGCATAGCGCAGCATGTAGATGATGGCATCTTCCTGCTAGCCAAATTGAAAGGAAACAAGTGACAACCTAACTAGGGGCCTAGTACTTCCAGGACCAGCCCCTCAAAGGTCATAATCAAATGGGGCACTGAAATGCGCCTTCTTTGGCACAGAATCTACGCAAGTATCAGCACCTTCTTCAGTCTGAAGCTCAAATCCAATATGCTCTGTAGTACTTCGCAGGGCTGGAAGGTGCAGATCACCCACGACTGATGCCGTCAGAACCAGCTGCTTTTCCTGGGTAGAATATACACAGCTCTCTGTTCGCTTGGTCCTTGGAGATGATGGGGCAGCAGGTGACAGATGTAGGTATAGGACAGAGAGCCAGGGTAGTGGGGGGATAGGGGACTCTTAACCACTACAGTATGGGTGGAGAGATGACAGGACAGATGAGGTGTTGATAGCTCTAATAAGTGGGGGAGTGAAGTACTAGGAGCTGTAGTGCAGGTAGTGGTGGGGCAGCTCTACTGTTCAACAGAGGCAAATGGTCAAATCTGTCAAGGTACAGCTTAAATTTGTTGACTCTATCCATGTTACCCTCTGTCACCTGGCTATTGGTCTTGCAGCCAGTAATGGTCTTCATGCCCCTTCACACCTCTCTGATCTTGACTGATAGCTTACGCTATACCCTCTTTGCCCCATCCTTGTTGCTCGGACCTGAATGTTTTCTTCTTATTATTAAGAAGGGTATTGATGCCTTTCATCATTTGACCCAGGACTTATTGTTGGGGAAATAGAATACAGACTTTTTGGGGATGATGCTGTCAGCACAGAACTTGATACAGTCTGTGAGACAGAAAAACTCCCTGTTGGTTCAAAGCAGTCCTGCAGGACTACAGTATGATGGTCTCCTCTGATCACCTCTACACTGCCTCGCACTACCAGTGACTTATATCCTGAATGGAGGTATACTAGGTTGTGATGTGATCTTCCAAGGGGTGGAAGGGCAGTGAAATTATATGAATCTTTGACATTTGTGTACATGAAGACAATTATTATCTTCTTTCTTTTGTGACAGTCCAAATACTAGGTGAAGGTGGAAAGTGTGCTTTGCAGCCCTCTGAGGCATCGGGGTGTCCCATCTAGAGTCTTGTGATGACTGTGTGAGTAACATCCCACGTTGTTACCGCTGTTTTGTCTGAGGTAACAATTATTGTCCCACGAGAACCAGCTTTGTTTTTCTCAGTATACTGAGAGGAAACCTGACGTGAACCTTACCCATGTAACTTTCAAAATGAATAACTGTAAACAATCTATACATTTCACAGTGTTTTCAGTTATATAACTGACAAGTTGTAGACACCCTCAGATTGACCTTAAAGAAATAATAGATTTTTTTTTTCATCTGTCCTATGTATGTGGACATCCCTTCCACTTACTGAGTTCAGCAGTTTCTTCTACACTCATTGTTAGCAGGTGCACAAACTAAAGCACGCAGCCATGGAAATCTCCACAGACTAGCACTGGTGGTTAAATTGGTCATACTGAAGAGCCATTGAATGTGGTACCATCATATGATGCCTCCATTGCAACAAATCAGTTCATCAATGTGCTGCCCTTTTATACCAGCACTAGACTACTGTTAACTCTGTTATTGTATAGTGGAAACATCTAGGAACACCCACAACTCAGCCATGAAGAGTGTATTCACAGAGTGTTGAAGCATGTATCACATAAAAATCACCTTTTCACAGTTGAGACAAATAGATTCAGGGCATATAAGTGTCTCAAAAAGTACAGTCAGTGTGAGAAATGTCCATTGGTAGCTTTTTGGATTGAATTTCCATGGCCAAGTTGCTATTCGCAGCGCAACAGGTGTAAAGCACACTGCCATTGGACTGTGGAGCATTCGAAATGCATTCTCTGGAGTGTTGAGTCGCATATTACTATCTGCCAGGCTGATGGATGAATTTTGGCTGGGCAGATGAGTGCACAATGCCAAATATTAGGTTTGGTCTAGGCCCCTTAGTTCTGGGAAGGGTACTCTTAATATGTCAGCATGCAAAGATACATTAGACAACCTATGCTTCCAACTTTGTGACAGCAGTTTCGGAGAGGCCCTTTCCTGTTCCAGCATGACCATGTGCACAAAGCAAGGTCCATAAATCCATGATTTGGCAAGGTTGGCGTGGAACAGCTTGACTGGTCTGCACGGGGCCCTGACCTCAATCCCACTGAACACCTCTGGGATAATTTGGAAAGCCCACTGCGAGCCAAGCTTTCTTGCTTTACATCAGTGTCCGAACCTCACTAACACCCTTGTAGCTGAATGTGCTCAAATCCGAACAACCACACTCCAAAATCCAGTGGAAAGCCTTCCCAGAAGAGTGGTAGCTGCTATAGCAGCAAATGAAGAACCAACTGCATATTAGTGCCCATGGCTATGGAATGGGATGTTCAATATGCACATATAGGTGTGATGAGGTGTCCAGGAACATTTGCCTAGATAGCACAAGCTAATCATCCACAGTATTCAGTAACTAACAGGCTACAGGCTAGCAAACATTCAGAAAATTAACAATTTGATTTTACTGTGCCAGTGTCATGAGTCTTATAAATTGTTCTTTTTTCACCTTGAAACTTATTTGACATGGCTGTGACCAGTCATTTCTATCTCTATTTGCATATTTGGAACATCTTGGAAATGCTTCCCAATACATTCCTTCAGGAAAAATAAAAACAAATAAAATAATAAATGAAAGCATTTTTCTTCACTTTTTCCAGAGACCTGAGGATTCTACTTGTAAATAACGTTCTGCTTTAGCAAGGCTAAAAATGAAAGGAGCAGGCCGCAGTACTGCTCTGAGGAGGCCACACCCAAAAGCTGCTTTTTGATTAGCTGTGTTCATCTGGCTGCCAAATTCCAGCCACCATTCATTAGCAGCACATCTCTCAGCATCATGCACCATGAGCAGCAAAAGCTGGAACTTCACTATAGTACGACTGAGTTTGATCCTTATGTAAACTAGCACATCTGCTCAAAACCCCCAAGGCAGACTGCACCATCAAAGTCAGAATTGCCTCATTAACTACCTCCTTCACCTGCACTGTGACAGAAAGAGCTGTTCCCTAGACATCAGAAGTCTAGAAAAACCGGTGTCTCGCAGGACTGCGGTCTAAACACTGAAAGTGGGTAGGTTTTCTGAGAGGATTTGGGATGAAAGTTTGGACAGCTTTTCTCGGCTTTGCTTCAACAGAATACGGACCTCATATTGCCAACATCCGTCACTGTACACACCAAATTGGCCTGACACCTGCAAATGTGGCGATCCCAATAAAACCACATCAGTAATAAATGCCCTATTTTTCAATGTTCCAGAATATCCGATGTCCTTGACAACAGACCCCAAGTATGGGTCGGCTGTGACAAATAACACGGTAATGCATGGTACTGTGGTAAGAGGGGGGATTTTAGAAATTAGAGGAAAGCTTCTATCAGAAATAATGAGGCTGAAGATCCCACACTGTAGAGATGCTTTTGAAGCACCACCAATTCAACCAAGCTTGCAATCTCAAATATCATATTAGAAAATGCAATGGTATATTAGAAAAGACAGTTGAGTAAGCCAGTTATGTTCATTATTGTATGCTTTTTGCCTTTTTTCATTTTTTTATTATTTTTTATTTGATATTTCATTTGCTAATCAGAATACCATATACTGTATACCAGGGGAAGATGATTTTTTTTTAAATGGGAACACAATGTGGACAGTTGGCAGTATGACCTAAAAAGATGTTATTTATCTTGTTTTAGTAGGTTTGCTACTTAGATGTAAATCCTGCTCTCCTTTATCAAAGGACTTTTTATAATGAAGTCTGCCATGTTGATTCAAAGTCTCTAGCTCAGCTTGAACATACACTTCGTTAGCAAGTTAACTACTAAACTATTCTACTAAAAATTTGTGAACTTGAAAATTAAACAATCAAATTCAAAACTCAGTGGCAATGACATTATTTTCAATATTAATAACATTCAGAGTCTTAGAAGACCACAACCCCTGTAATGGGATGCAGCCAGTGAATGAATCCTGTGAGCAAACACTGCTAGTGCCGTATGAAGGAATTAGTCATGAGCATTAATAACATTAGTAGTTTACCCTGTATTGTGCAGACTGACTTCCAGGTGGGAATATATGATGGCAAGTTTAATTATCTGATGAACTTGACAAAGCAAAAACTATGTATGATCCTGTCAGAGACTCCTGGTGAAATACAGCCTCTGGATGGACAAAGCATACAAGAATCTCCCATAGATTTAAACTGAAGCATGGCATCAGTGGGAGTCTCTGGGCTGCATTCTAATTTCAAAGGGAAAATGAACGTGTATATATTGTTGAAAACAATGCTGGGGAAGTGATTCAATTAGTAAGATCGATTACACTTTTATTTGCAGATAAAATTAACTAACATTTAAACACTGACTAATTCAATTCTTTTGGCAATTTTTCCAATGGCCCTGTGTTGCTTGTAGTCTTAAAGCAATCGTTTGTGATATATGTAAACTATAGACTGCGAATAATAAAAATAATAATAATAATAATAATATCCGTCTTCCATAACTGCTGATCCCAAGCATGCACTGGGTTAACCTCTTTAATGCTGCTGGCTAATGGGAAAGAGTTATTTTACTAACTATGTGGTAACTCACCATGTACTTCTCCATTTGAATAAATAGACTGATCTGTGAAGTCGGCTGTGTAGTGTCAACAAATCCCCAAAGCTGTACAGCTCATTACTCACTGCACCGCAACCTAAAGCTGATGCAGTGGCCTGGATTCACCTCGTTAGCTGTCACCAGTTGTTGGGGTCAAACAGTGTGCTAGCAAAGGCATCAAGCTGGCATGATAGAGAATCGACGGTACCGATACGCCACACTGTTTGAGTGATTTATCAGTAAGGTCATTCAGGAGTCTCATGTACAGAGAATGGGTAGACAGCTGTCTTTCAGTGGTGCCCTTGGTTTAGAAGACACTATGGTCATGGCATCTCTGATCTTGTTTCCTCTATTTCAGTTACAGTTAGCCGTGATTGTATATATCTACGTAACAGTAACTGTATCGCAGGATTAGTGGACGAGATAAGTGTCATCCGTCTGCCATCAAATCCAGACACCCCAGCATGGCAATAAAACTCTAAGGTACATATGACAGTGGAGTCCAATGCCAAGGAGCAGCCTTTGTTCAGGGGGGATGGATTTAATGGGGATGCTGAATAGAGCAGATAGGATTTTGGAGGTATTGATGCCAAATAGGCTTCTCTATCTCTGAAGTCATCTTTTGAGGTGAGCTAAAAGCACTGCCGCATAAAAACAGACAGGCGTAGCTAAGTGAAAGGTAATTTACAAGCCAGGTGTGTGGCTTTGCAAGATTAACTGTCTGAAATTATGTTTAGCCAGAGTCAGAGGGCTACTAAACTTTGTAACGGTGGTATATTTATATTTCATGTAGAAAAGAGGCATCCAGCTGTCCTGGGAGAAAACATCTGCTGGTTGTAACCAAATCATTGGCAGGTGGGGGGATAGTCAGTCAATCCAGAACACATTGGAGGACGATGCAGTAAGATGGGAATTTGGACAGTAGTAGAACAGTTATTTAATTATACGCAAGGAAATTCCAAGAAGCTGTGTTTTTGAAAATGTTAAGAGTACATTTGGTATTACTGTGAGCAGTACCACTAACTATCAATTTTTATATACTTATGGTCAATCACATAATTCCTGTTCTTTCTGGAGTACCTGTCCGAGTTTGCCCTCTGCTTCACCTCGTTTTCCCTCCCCTGTCCCCCTCTCTACATTCATATACCTGCTGCCTTGAAGCTACACATCAACCCAACTCAATCCAACTCGGGCATCAACTGCAAAATATCTAAACTGTCCAAGTTGCTGTTTAAATACAAATCTACTCTGACCCACATGTCACATGTCTATCCCAGCCTATTTTCATTCTTTTGGAAGCCCCAGACTTCATTCTCTTCAGATACCTCCCTTGGTGTAGTAGACATGACTGGTAATGTCCAGTCTCCATTCCATATATCCCTTCTGTCCCATGCTACCTCTCTTGCTTTCCTCATTTCTGCTTAGTTTGGCACACAGTTAATGAATCAGTCTTCCTTACCTTCCACAGGGACCTTGAAATCTCGATACAGGTTCAGTGCTTGCCTTAAATTTATCCTTGATCTGTTGTTCTCCCAGAACTCCTCTTTTCCTGCTTCTGCTGTTATTACCTCCAAAACACACAGAGAATCCAGTTTCTTAACTTTCAGTCCCACTCAGATGCTAGTCCAGGCTCAAATCAAGGACATTTTAACTTATCATCATCCAGACTATTCAGTGTCTCTCTGTGTTGGCAGTATTACAAATTGATCAGGCGAATTATTTCCTGTTATGCGGTGTGGACGTGGGAGTATGTTATAATGATTTAATGTTGAATCATAAAAAATATAAACTCTGGATAAAAAAGGAGGGAATAGAAAATTGTGAAATAAACAAGAAATGAATAAAAAAAACAGTTTGTAGATGAAGTATGAGAACAAAACCGTAATTAATTTAATCCCTCCACTCTGCCTGCAGCCTGTGTCAACATCATTATTTTCCCATTAGGGATTTCATACTTTTTAATTAAAGTGTTTTAAATAAAATGGAAACATTACATATATGACATTGTGGTAAATTAAGGTCTTTATTTGTACATATTTGTTAGTTTATCGGTTTTGAAAGCTGTGTTGGTTCTAATTAACTACTACATTCTCTGGGATGGAATTGCAGCAAATATTATCAGTATATAACCTCCTTCTACTAATGACCCCATAACTCATCCTTACTGTGTTTTTACTGTCTGTTGTAAGAAATTGTGACTTAAGTCTCATTCTCATGGATCAGCCTAGACATTCCATCATTAAAAGCAGAACTTTTGCAAAACATCTTAGCTATTTCAATCAGAAATATTTATGCCTGATGAAAAGTGAAAATTAACTACTAAAAGAAAAGACCGGTACAGATACATAATTGAAGTTGATATTTCATTTCAGAATCTATAAGGATTCCAAAATGATAGTAACACAGATTAATTAAAAGAGACATCTTATTTAAAAAGCTTTTCCTCCTGCAAGAAGAAATTTTATTTAATCCTTACATTATAGATACATTATAGATTTGCTTCAATTCAGTGTGTTTGTATATGTCTGCAGTCATGTTCTGTTATAGATTTTAAATTTAAAACAACAATCTGCCAGGACCTGCTTATTTTTCCTCAATAAAATCTTTTTTACTAAAGCAAAGCTTATAATGAACTCTGAGGATCCGCATGTCAGGCCACACACCAGTAATTAAGGTGTTTAAAGCTATGTGACAACGTTAACATAATTCAGACAAACTATAGGTGTTGCCCAAGCAACATAAATGCTAACATTTGGAACATCTGTTGACTCTTTCAATGCATGTTGATTAGGGCAGAAATGAGGCCCCATTTCTGAAGGTCAACAGTGGCAAGCAACAAATATACCCACGTTTCTTAAACATAAAAACATTTTTTTCATTAACAGAACAATGAAGCCCATTAAATGACTTTTAATACATAAAGCAAATGAGAAAAAGAATCACTATGTTACAATAGGTCAGGTAAGGTCGGGGTGGGGAGAATTATACTTGTTCAGCTCTGCTGTTGCACCAACCACACGACAAAACAACTGAGGATGCCGGTTGGCGACCCCCCAGGATCCTGTGGGCCGGATCACCCTCAGGGAACCGTGCCACATGGCTGCATCGCTATAACTGACCCTCACAGTGCAGGTAATGTGCCTCATTGGGGACTCCTGACCTACCGCTCATTAGACCCAAAGTCAAACCAGTGATACCCAAGGATTCTCCGAAGAGACAAGATACCGGAGGAGTCCAGTCCAGGCTCACTGGATAGTGTCCATGTCTCACAGCCATAGAGCAAGACAGGAAGCACCAGAACATAGCCGTGGACCATCGTCTAACGTAGATATAGAATGAATTGCTTACTAACCATGAGTGAAACATTAATGAATTGATTGCATGTTTTGATTATTTCATGTGTATATAGTACTTTCTTGTGTATATATTTCAAACACAAATTCATGTGTCCATCTTCTAACCGCTTATCCTAGGCAGGAATCATTAAATGTGCACAGGCTTTGGTGATTTTATCAACTTTACATAGGGCATTAGTGAAGAAAGGCAATTTACAGATGCTTTACTCAGTTGCTGGTAATATTGTACTTGTGTTTATTGTTTATTGTGAACAGTTTCACAGTTTTCCAGTACCTTATAACGACATATTAAATGATGGCAAAGCCCATGAAAGACAAACGACATGCCGCGCTTATTATTTTATCTTTTTGGTTATCCTACACAAGCACAGTCATTATATTAGCATATATTACATTTATATCTCTGCTGTGCTGTAATAGTGGACTGCAGTATCAGTATGAGTTCTGCATTACTGGAGTGATAATAATCTAGCACAACATGAAAAAGATTGCCCTGGAAGTGCAGCACAATAATGACTGATGACCCCAGCATGATTCAGTGCATTAGCTCTCACAGACTGGATTAAAGGTACAAAAATATGAAGGGATATGGTAGTTCTGCTTTTACATATCAGCTACAAAATATCTGCACATTTATTTTTCAATTAGACAGCTTAAATTATAGCACAGCTCAGTGAGCCATTTGTTGGGTCTGCTACCTTAGCCCTTCTATTCAAGGCAAGAATTTAATTGCTTTCCTTAACTGGCAGGGGGTTTTCCTGGTTACTTTTAATTTCTGTTTAATGTTTTCTTCATCAGAGCTTTGTTGCGTATGATCTTTTCTTCAGGAGCATCTATTCCATTATCTGTTTCGGCAAGATGACAAATATTACCTTCTGCATTATTGAAAAGCAGGCCGCCTGGGCCCTTGAATATTATTGCGTTGTAAATTATAGTAACCACAGGTAATAATTGTGGCTATTCTTTAATTGAAAGCATGACCATTGGCTTTCTGTTCCACCCAGTCAAGGAGGTTGAAACCATCGGATATGTTAGCCTCCATCAGTCATATGTCTCTGTAGCCTTTATCCTAGTGAAAAACCACAGAGCTGCTGTCAGACCTATTCAGTTCCTTACTCATATTACTATTATGTGATTACTGTACATTTCTGCTGCATTGTGATTTGGAGAACAATTATATGGCTTAAACAATGAGGTAGATGTATATACAAATAAATTATTTCTGAGGAAATTTTGGTATATATGTTGTTTTATTTAATTTACTTTATTAGGCATGGGTGCCAAATATGACATCTTGTTTATTAGTGAAATTTGTATTTTAGTGAGATTTTGCACTTTTCTCATGCACTTGTATAGACTTACAAGCCACATTAACCATATTACCACCCTCTGCATAATTCATTGCCTTTTTATTGCAGCCAGAATTAAAAGAAAACCCATGATAATAATAGATACTAGACAGGATTGTATTGTAATGCGAAACTCACACTTATGCACTAGAATAAACTGTAGGATGTTATTGAGTGTTAGGTGTATTTGAAGGACAAATGTTCATGTTGGATTATGAGAATGACAAATTATGCCTATTAATATATCTAGCATGTTTGTAGCATACAGTACAAGTTAAACATTTTGGCATGCCAAGCTGCTTACGGAGCAGTCACATCACATGATGTGGCCACATGATCTAATCACAGGAGAAATGATTCTGATGGAGTTTGACCAGTGAATGAAGTAAAATCGCTCCATGTGGTTCAGTGTACTGTATATGTGGGACCTCCTTCAGGACAGCTGGAAAAACATCCCAGGAGGCCACCTCATGGAACTGGCATAGAGGAGTCAGTAGGGTCAGCAAGTCTCTAGAACAATTGGGGTTAAGGGCCATGCTCAATGGCCCAATGGCAGGATCACTCTGTTAACCCAGGGATTTGAACCAGCAACCTGCTGATTCCCAACCCAAAGAGCTACCCCTTCCAAGCATTTTTTTTATATTTAATACTTTATGGTCAGTACCTAATTCATATATGTTATTTTATCGTGTTATATGTCTTCATAATGATTATTAAATAAGATAGAAATAGTAGAAATAAGAAAATAGTATAAGTAAACCTTTCTATGGGTTGGTGTGTCCAAACTTCTGACTGTTACTTTATGTAGCTTTCCACCAAGTACCGTACTCCGGTTTCCTGTTGCAGTCCAGAAACACGCAGTTAGGTAAACTCGTGTCAATGCATCACCCGCTGTGTGATTCTGGACTGGCGTCCAGTCCCAGGTGTCCCCTGGCTCAGGCCCTGCGCTTCCTGGGATGAGCTCCAAATTTGCTACAACACTGTACTGGAAAGTGATTATGGTAGATGGATGGGATATCATGTACAATTTTATGCTTCAAATGTAAATTACACAGGCCAACAAACTAATAATATGAATTGTATTCCAATATTTCTTGGTCTACAATTACCTTGAATGATAAGATATTCTAGAAAATAGTGACAATGAGGTCTTTTTAATTACTCTCTATTCGTAAGTGATAAGGTGACAACTTTTCACTTTTCATTCTCAAAAAAAAAATATGATCGGTTCTATTACTGTGACAAATACATATTTCTGAGACACACTCATTAAATTAAATCATGAATTAAGTAGTATGACAACTTATATATATCCTCATATTTCATTCAAAAGTAAATTGACCCCAAGCATAGCAGCGTATGCTAATTAGTCACTAACAGGACTGAATAAATGTGCATTTGTATTTTCAAACCTAGAATAAAAGCACCTATCCTATAGTCTGCAATTTTTTAGTAGTTCACAATACCTTCCAACACAATATGTGTTTCCAGTACATCACATCACACATTGTTCTGTCTGTATAGCAAGTGATTATGATAGCTGTCTTTGAAACAATCTGAAAATACGTGCTGATACTTGGACCATATTCAAATACACATCTGATAAGCTGCAGCCAATTCAGATTCAACAAACTAACAATTCACTGAAATGAAAATATATTACTTTATTGCAGTATATTACATACTTTATTAAAGTATAATCAAATGAGTGATTGTACGGCTGAAAACAGATGAGGATGGCAGTCTGACATTCTAAAAAGAACAGCGAAGCTAGTTCACATCAAGGAAATATCAAATTCCACATATCTAAGATATTGCTTTGGGACAAGAGTAATCTTGGCTTCCAGTGAAGGATACCTATAATATGGGGTGGTGAATACAAGGGTATTAAGAGCACTGTATCATCTCCTCTCCCTGGTTGTCTGAAATTTCACCATTCTTACATGGCATCACATTGCCCTTTATTAAAAACCCTGGACTACAATGAAGGGAAAGGTGTTCTGGTTAAATTACGTACTTATGAGAACTAATTTTCATCTAATGACATGTGTGGTATTTGAAAGACGGTATTATACTCAGCTACAAAATCATGGTTGTTAGGCCTGAAATGGAAAAAAACAAGCAAAGGACACATGTTTCCGATGCATAGGTAATGATTTACGGTATTGCCACCTGCCATGCTTTCAGACTCTAATGCTCACGCAAGAATTTTTTCGGCAAATGTATATTTTTCCAATATAAATCTAAAATTAGCTACATCAAAAGCATTGGGGTAGTTTTCAAACCCTACAGACTATTTACTAAGTAAAAACACTCTTACATACATGTGAATGTGTGTGCAGACTGGACTTGAAGTGAAAATTTCACTACAGACAGCTGACCAAAGTTGGCATATATTGTTTTTTTGTTATGACTCGAAGGAGATTTCAGAGCTAAAGCCCACCCAGAGGTGCATGAAGGGTGGTAACAGGCTGTCTGATCAATAACCTTTATATGGAAACTGGCTTTAGTTAACACCAAAGGGACTCATTTGCTGTCTCCGTGGAAGTCAGTTCATGGTGGATTTCACACTTACTAGATTAAGAATTGCACAGTGGACGAGTATGTACCATCTGTATGTGATTCAATTCACAGACAGGCATGTTACACAAGCATTACTATGATGATATTTATGGGAGTACTGTATATAGCTAAGTTACACATCAGCCATTCTATGTTAGAGTATAAATGTAGTCAGGCACAGAGATGACAATGCACCATTATATAAATTGTGCCATTTGAATCTTAGAAATAAGAAGCACTACAGACTATGTCCAGTGGCATCATAAAGCCAAGGCTTTGCATTTAAAAATAGCTAGTTTGCCTTTCAAACAACACTGTGGCTTTTGAAATTATTGAAATGTGCATTGGCTATAATTTGAAAAACTGAGCGCCACTTCATGGAAAGCATGAATTCAGTCAGTCTGAGAAAACTAGAAATTTTAACATGTGCTGTAGTGTTTCACAAAAAGGCTGAATTGCTATTGATCACATTGCGCAAAGTTGGCACTGCTTTGTCTCAGGGAACACCAAAATTCGCTGTTTCGCTGTTCTTTTTAGAATGTCAGACTGCCATCCTCATCTGTTTTCAGCCGTACAATCATTCATTTGAAGATACTCGTTCAAAAACCTGAACTTGAACATAAAAACGTCTTGTTGGGTTACAGTAGCATAAACTTTGAATTGGATACTAAGCCTGCTGTCTTAACTCAAAAATGAAAGATAAGCTTGTAGTAAGCAAGATCAAGAATCTATTTTTGAAGCCGCATACCATACTACTTTTAATATTGATTTGGACCAAAAAGTAGTATGTCACATGCAGTATTGTGAAAAATGTGAAATTTGCACTACGCCAAACATACCCAGATGTCATGCTGATTTTAAAAATATCACCAGTATGCATAAGACCAGCCTACCACATCCCACAATGCAAAGCGAAAGAGTGTTTATTGGAAAAACTTGGGAAAAAATGGCAGACCTTATGGCCACCGTGGAGAGTTCAGCTTCAGAATAAAAAGAATTCATTGAAACTTTTATTCAGTTTTCTTTTTTATTATTATTATTCTCAGTTTTAAAAGGGAGGGCACTATATAACGAACCAATATCAGACTAATTAGACTAAACAAGTCAACAGGTCTAGATGTGCATCAGTGAGCTAACTAACATTAGCTGCTAACATATCCTTATTTCATTTCCCCCAGGCCATGGGTTATTTAACTATCAGGCAAACACACTGAACATGAATATTAGGATTTAACCCCAAATAGGCCTACTGCCCTCATCACAGACTGTAAGAGGATGGCTAAATGTTACTGTCATTTCGGTTAATTTATCTATGTCTAATTATGTGTAAATGTATTGATTTGCAGTCTATTAAAGCATTACATTCTTATGAAGATTGTGTATCTCTAGTTGTTTGCTCTGCTTGCCTTTTTCAGATTATTCAATCATGTAAATTATAACAAATCTCAATGTACCCGTCCTTTCATAACACATGAGCCTTAAGATGTGATGCTTTAGGTAAGCTAATCATTGTTATTATTTTAAATGATTTTATTTGTAATAATCATTTGGTTGAATTCGACCATTTTCAATGGAACAACTAATGAGTTGTGTTTAAACGATGTCTCTGGGAAATGGTCATTATGGATTTAAAAGGCTTGTGGAGAAGTCATGTAAAAACATAGCATGCTACAAAACTCTTACAAAAATTCAGGCAAATTGGTTACTACACTGAATAATAGAACACAGTGTACAGTATGTACTAGTTACAGTATGCAGTACGCCGTATTCAGTATGTGGTTTCGAAAAACAAGCTTTATTCTTCTAGAAAGCTAGCAGGTGTTGAAATGAATGTAAGCAGGCTGCTGTTGAGCAGTTGCAACAATTAATATGGTTGATTGAACCGCCTGTAACCATGTGAAAAGGATTTAAAACACATGCTGCAGCCAACTTCTGCACCAGGTCACAATCCAGTTTAATATTTCAGGGAGACTATGAAGCACCAAATGAGACAGAACTAGTATCTAAAAAAGTGAAGGAAGTTCTCACTGGTAAACCTCATCCACCCAGTATAGGTAAGTCATACATATAATTGCAAACCTAACACACACTTTATTGTACTATTACTAAATGCTTGCTATATGTGTTGGTTGTTTTTTAAAAAAGGCAGATTTTAAAGCAATTTATATTTGAGATTACAAGCTTCCAAAAAAGAAGCGGCATATATAAACATGAATGTGCACTGCCTGGCCAAAAAAGTCATCATTTGAATTTATATCAGCAAACTACTTAAGACCCAATGACTGGATTATTATTACAGCTCAGCAATGTTATGCAGGGATAAGGTAAAGTCAGCTGAGCATCTGAATCCACCTCCATCCATCATCAATGGATTCTTTCTACTCTGTTGGCATGGGCATATTCCAGAACAAGAATTCCAAGATTCATTGGGTTTAAATTGTCAAAGAGTGGTTCAGAGAGCATGAGGAATCATTTTCACATATGACTTGGTCACCACAGAGTTGTGACCTTGACGTCATTGACGGTCTTGGGGATGTGCTGAAGGAGGAATGGTTTAACTCACGTGTCAATACAGGATCTTGGTGAGAAATGAATGAAATCTGAAATCTATGAAAATAAAGGGTGAGATGTTGCATAAGCTTGTGGAAATAATGCCATCGCAAATATGCACCATAATCAACGCTGAAGACGGTCCAATGAAAAATTCAAATGGCAACTTTTGTTTTGGCAGGGCAATGTATTACATTATATGAATATTGTCACACTCCACGGTCCCACTGGCGGTGAAAAACGGAGAGGAATACAAAGTCAGGGCAAACAAAGGGTTTAATAGTGGACAGCACACTGGGACGACCATGAACAACTAACGTCAATGCCGGATCTGCCGGAACTACGCTGACGCAGACCTTACATACACGAGACAGGCAGTCGGCAACATGAGACAGGTGACGGAAATCAGGGAAAAACACTTGGTAGCGAGGTGGGCGTGGCACACACCAGGATCGTTCGGAGCGTGGCGTGACAAATATATATATATAAAGAATTTTTTTATATCATAATATCAGTGTCAACTTTACACGTAAATAATAATTTTACTTGTATACTGTATAAATGTAAGTGTGCCTTATTTAATCTGTGCAGTTTTTAACCTGACAGAGCAGCAACTGCCAATGAGAAACAAGTGAGGCACCACAGCTTGTTTGCAGTTATGTTTATTGCTATGAATTTAGCTAGATTTCCATTCTCAGTGAAGTGGATAAAAAGCAGGTGTTTGAAGAGATCATTATTATGCCACATGGGGAGAGATGCAGCAAATACTAGCCAGGTGCTCTCTTTGTCGTCCCCCAAGTGTGTTTCAGAGAAGGAGAGGATGGTACATTCATTGATCTTTGAATGTAAAGTACATTTAGGCATTTAAATCATGATGAGAGTGAAAATTTACAAGAAAAAACTATGTTAATCATGGTTTCATTGAGCAGCAACAAAAATCCTCACTGATGGGGTGAGGAAATTCATAATGCGGACCCTTTTGCGAGATGTTAAACAGAAAACAATTTTATTTTTAATTTGACTATAAAATAAAGCTTTACTCTCATCAAACAAATCATGTTTGACAACACAGAAAAATGTCCATATTGAATAACAAATACAGTATATGGCAGGGATATTTTTACTTGTATGTACATTTTGGCTGGGTTTAGCTCTGAATTTGTCCCAGGTTTTATGCTCAATGCATGCATTTAACACAATTGCTTAGTAGAAGTTAAACCAGTGAGTGTTAAATGGTATTGAGCTGCAGAAGACTGTTTAAAATGATTCATATTTAACGTGAAAGAAAGGCGTGAAAACCCCAGTCCTGCTATAATGAAAGAACAGATTATGACTGCGTGCTTCAAAACTAAAAAGCACATTCACATCATTTCGGTCACTTAACTTCACATTGGATTAAGTGTGAAAAGCTGCAAGTTAGACTATTAGCAGTATTAAGTACAGCAAACCCTGCTGCAGTTTCCAGTGTTTGTGTTCAGCCGCACAGCTGCAATTGACACCCGACACGGGTCTCGTCCACTTCACTGACCGCATGTCACACCAAACTTAACAACAGAAGGTGCTGCCGTCGCAGCAGGGCCCATCCCCCCTGCAGATCACCGCAGGATCGGAGAGCGATACAACAAGCCGTAGACAGATGCTCACAGAAGATGTGGGGGATATCATCTGCAAACGCTCTAGGGTGTGTGTGTACACAGACACATACTGTACACACAAACATATGCTCTGTGTGTGTGTGTGTGTGTGTGTGTGTGCGTGCGTGCGTGTGTGTATATGTATATAGGCCAGGTCTGTTAAAAGGGATTCTGACAAACTTCATTCAAGATCAAAGCTCGACAGGTTCTTCACCTTCACCTCCTGAATGCTGAAATGTCACCAGGACTAACTTTGGTCATTTATTAACACAAATGGCTTTTGGCAGCTGATCCCAGCAAGCTAATGTTGAGATCGGATAAAAGAAATAAGGAATGGAGAACTAGAGGAGGACGAGAATCATAGACAACCACACTGTGCCATCTACTGGCCGCACGGTGAGTCTGCGAATAACTGCTATGATGACAACACCTTATACAACCTGGATGTGTTGAAATTACAGCTACCAGTATACTGCAACAAATTGTTGCCAAAAAATTAACACCATTTTTAATGATATGTACCCTGAAAAATGCATTTAAGAACATGGAAATGGCTCACACACACAGCTGGGAATAGAAACCAACACTGATATGCCTGGATGTGTGACACCATAGTCTCACCGTGTCACTGTAGGCTGAAGTTATTAATTAATATGTTAATTAAAAGGCAGCCAAAATCATAGGCACTCAAAAAATATACTATAGCGATGACCTAGCTTAATGGATGCAATAAATTTTACTTTTTTCTGTGAAACTGTTTGATTTGGGTAATCATTTGAAAATTAAGGCATTAACTGTGGCCAACACTGCTTGAAGAGCATCTACATACCTGCAGCAAATGGCAGGACTGCCAGAATTCGTTAGAAGAGCACAGTTATTAAATGTGTCTTTTGTGTTGAGTGGACAAGCAATTAGATGCCCCTGAAATGCATAATTAGGGACTGATAATGCCAACAGTTGGCATTTAACCATGTTTTCTCCACTCAGAAATGATGACACTTGGGTATTGGACAGAATAAGGGAGATTATCACGTATCTGCCAGTTCAAAATAACCATGCAGATCAATTAATCACATGCCTTCTTAATGAACTCTCTGATCCAAAGCCTCCTGCCTACTGCTCAAGCTCCTATTTACTTTCCATTGCATTCTGGGAAATCTTCCAAACTATCAGTTAATTATGATAGATGTGGAGTGGGTATAAAAATATGGTGCTGCAATCCTCGTGGAAATTACTTGTTACAGACCTTAAGGGGTAAATAATGAGCATCTTAATATATTCACATGGAATGATATTTTTTTTCTGCCAACATCTGAAGGTAGAACTGGTGGAACCATGATATGCCTCTTCTGTGTTTATAATAGAATTCACTAATTTTCAAAATTCTGAAGTGTTTACGTATCTTTCTTTATACATTAAAGGAGATAATGCATTATAGTGCATAACATGTGCAAAAAAACATTTCTTAATAGTTCTTTATTATTTTCACTCATTTCTCAAAATATGGTTGGAGGTAGTATTTCCATTAGGAGTCAGTGTTTTTTAGTAATATTTAGTTTAACCGTTATAATGCTTGGTATAAGCATTAATATTGTACTTCAAAAAATCGAACTACATTATAAAGCAACCTGTATTATATACATTATAGATGAGAGCTTCATAAGTCTGTCATAAGTCAAGATATACATGGCTATAATATGCTGTCATGCCCCACATGCCTTTTCCCCCCTGTTTTCCCTGTGGTGTGATGCTAACGAGCCTCACCTGTTCCTCGTTTAACCCTGCCTCACGTTTGCTTCTCATTGAATGATCCCAGGTGCCTCTCGTCTGCTCCTCATCTATGGTGCATATAGTGCCTCCTCGTGGTGAGCTCCCCAGGCTGGTCATTGTATTGTTGTGTGTGTGCCTACTGCCTGCGCTGCCCCTTTGGTTACCCAGTGCCCGGACCGGACCGGACCGGGTCTCTTTGGCCTTTTGTATTGTGTTTTGTTGAATAAAACACCTTCCATTTTCCTTCCTAGACTGGGACATATGCCTTTTTATAAATGTTTATAGCCTTGTTTATAATGCTTTATGAATGCAATATAATGCATCACGAAAGTTTAAGTAAAATGTTATTGATATTTTTTTCATGTCCATCTTAGGCCATGGATAAATGTTGAGTTTACAATCAAAAAAAGAGCATGGGTTAGGATTAGGTTTAGAAATAATATTAATAATTGGGCCAGGCTTGTGATTTACCATCGCAGAGTCCTGAGGAGAGCTGCCTCCATCCTCAAAGACCCGACACACCCCCAACACAGACTGTTCAC
>JABFDZ020000097.1:26673014-26683127 GCA_019775955.2 Pollimyrus isidori
TGTGTGTGCCCAGTAACAGCTGGTTGCCCCATCCAGAGTTATTTCCTGCTTTGCCCCCACAGCTGGATGGACTGACTGGTTGGGGTTAGCATTGTTTTTGGGTAGGATTGGGGTGCCATTAGGGCTACAGCCTAATCCTATCCCGGGACTTGTGTTAATTTTATGCATATGACCATGACTGTAGCAGCGGTGACAGAATAGTACATGTCAGGGTGAGACATAATGGCTGTGATACACTGAGGTCAAAGTCCAAGTGGTGCAAAGAACAGCACATGGTAGTCTAGATAAAATGCAGCCAGCCGGCCAGCTGCTCCTTCTGGCAGCCCAGAGGCTGCTTTCGCTGTGGAGCGTCAGCGCTGGCCAAGTGAAAGCTTCCATGTAATGAGAATTATACAACTGCTGAATGCTCCTAGCTGAAGAGGGAGAACTAGAAGCTTCCCTTTGATATTTTGCTGAGGAACGAGCATGTGATGTGTTTAAATGTGCAGATGTGAATCAAGAGCTTAATTACTTTTCTGCAATAAGTTCTAATAGGCTTTGAAAAGGGGGGGGGGGGGGCAGGGGTGGTTACAGCAAAATGGTGCTGCTGGAAAAATGAGTATGACTTAAAATAATAAAACCATCCATTCATCCATCAATTCATCCATTTTCAACCTCTTATCCTGGTCAGGCTCGGTAAGTGCCCTGGTGCTTCCTCGTGTTACACCTTGTATTCTCCATCACTCAAGCTGTAGTGCCATGCTGATCATTTTCCATGTTTTATTTTTTTTTAATATAAAAAGGATAATTTGTACCATGCTGGGAATTATATCTAAGGAATAACAGCTGCAGGAGTTATGAGGCAACATTTTAAGCATCAGCATCATTAAATAAAACCTTCCAAAGTACCACCTCCTTACTTTACTGCCATGCACCTATACTGAACATGGGCATTAGTTGAGTGAAACAGATTCATCTGTTTTAGAAGCATATTTTTGCCATACTGCTCTGTAGTTTCTCTTCCCAGATTTTCTTTCCAATCTGCAAACACTAATAGTTTAATTTCTCATAAGTCTCCCGCAGCTCTGCTCAGACACATGGTCTGTCAACCACCCTCCCAGAGATCTGTGGAGATGATCTACAACCATCCATGCAACTAACAGAAATTTAGAGACTCCAGTTCACAAAGCTGCATGTTTTTTGGTCACCAGGGGGAAACCAGAGTACTTGGATTAAACCCCTCCCCAAAAAACTATTTTGTTACCAATCAAACATGTAGCCAGGTAATACAATTATGAGTTTGAACTCCCGATTGGCAAAATCTATGGAGGGGAGCCCCACCCCCTGATCTACCGAGGCCCCATCCCACCAGTCGGCAAAATCTACCGAAAGGAACATAGTGTTAAGGTTGCTGGACCCCCCACAAAATTTATCTCTAGCTACAGGTTTGCATAATATGCTAATTATATTTAATAATAACAAATTTAATTTTATTCATATCACATAAAGTGTGCTTTTTGCTTTTTGTTCATCTTTGAACCCAGAACACCCATCTCAGTGGAAAATCACCCACACCTGCACAACATGCATTTGCGCTCCTTCTGGTTAATGCCTTTAGTTTTCTCTAGGGTTTCTGCTTTGAATCTGTTCATTAGCCCTTGTTTTGATTTTAGCTAGGCTATGGCAACAAAGTCAACGCTTACAGTACTTAATATCCTCAGTTTTTGTGGTTTTTACATCAGGCTTTAAACAAGCCTTTTTCTTCTTTTCAAAGCAACTGGTGGAATAATAATGACAAAATCTATACAATATAGTACAATATAATAATAACAACAATAATAATAATAATATTTATTTATTATTATTATTTTCAGTGTTAGTAATACAGTAGTAGTACTAGTATATTAAATGTTATATATTAATGGACATGTTCCAAAATAATGGGAAAATATGCTCATATTCTCTAAATAGTCACTAGATGGCGTCTTGAGGCCATGTTAGACATATCCTAACATTAACAAGTAAATGACAGTAGAGAATTTTGCACTAACAGCCTAATCCTGTATATATAGTGAAGAACAACATAAACATGCAAGATATCAGTGAACCAGTTTATTCTTAAACACAAAGATTGTTATATAATGCTGGATGGGAGAGTTCAACTGAATAAAAAACACTTTTATACGGTACATAAAAAATAGGGTTTATACAGGGTAGTTATAGTAACCCACATTATCATTCATATATATATTATTTAGACACCTTTATTAAGGTATTTAGTTATCAAATTAATATTTACTGTGGCGCTCTACTGCTTACGCAGTCATGAATGATACATGGCTAGATTTAAATAATAAAATAACTTTTCAGGATTAAATGTGGCATGATTTGCTATTTAAAGGCAGATTGCATTTATAAAAGCATTTTTATAATGCCTTAAAATGATAGATTTAATTTGACCATACATTACCTTACATCAATGTAGTATCATCTTACCCCACAAATCTTATAAATAGCATTTTCTATTTCAGCAATATAATTTCTTTTTGAAAGTATTGCAATTTTCAAGTGTAATTTCTTCTAATATGACCACCATCATCATGTAAATCATGGCAGAAAAATACAATTATTAATCCACCCTCTGTGTATCACATAAAAAAAAAAATCAATTTCAGGGTCAATTTAGTCTAAATGACACCTGCTGTTCCTTTTCCACAGTCAATCTCTACCTCTCATCTATGGTCCTTTGTGAGTGCTTCTGATTTTTAGCTCTCTGACTATGGTTTTGTGTTATACTGTGATACTGTGGTTCTGTGGAAAGAGGTTTTAAAGGCAATGTTTCCTCCCTCTGAGAACATCAGCCATTTTCACTATAAGCATAATATCGTGCGATGGTCTTTTGCTATCTGCAGGTACATATGAACACCACCATATGCACTGGTAACAAACCAAGCACAATCCGCCATTTACAAACCGACATATATAAAATAAAATTCCAAATTATTCAAGAAACATTTGATTTCATGCATTGAAAAATCAGACATTTCTGGGAAGACATATCTTCACCTGGTAACTGACCAAAATAATTTCATTCAATGACAAAATCTGAAATGTAGTTTTAACAATGATGGATAACTTTTTTAATAATTGAAAAGGTATTGTCTTATTGTAACCAATGAGAAGCCATTATCCAAGTTTACATCACTTGTAACTGGCCCTCGAGATCCTACAGACTGGCACTGGGTCTGAGTTGACGTCTGAGCTGATCTCATACATGTTCGATTGGGGAAAGATTGGGGGACCTGGCTGGCCACAGGAGGACCTCATCATGGCGCAGGAAATAGACACACATGCCATGTGTGGATGGGTGTTGTCTTGGTGAAAGACTGTACCAAGGTGCTGTCTCAAGAGGGGTAAGACATGCGGACGCAGGATGTCACTGACATATGCACACAACGGTCATCTGTGGTAATGCAGGACCAAGATTAATGCTGAACATGGTATAATGCCACACGTCATCAGTCCATTCCTCCCAGTTACGGCATCACTCTAAACGCAATCGTCTCTGCACTGGTGTTAATGGCAGCCTGCTTTTGTAATTGTGAACCCATAGTCCAGATGATGCCAGTCGTTGAGATACGGTGCAGGATGACAGGGGGTGATGTAGAGAGTCCAATACCTGTGTCTGGATGGCAGGCGCAGATGTCATGGGGTTCTTTAATGCTTGCCGCACAACACGATGATCCTCCCTTGGTGTGGTCTGTCTTGAGCAACCAGAACCTTCACGATGGCCGCCTGTGACATCTGCATGCCCCACATGCCGGTCATGTCCACAATATGACCACCAGGCCTCATGCAAACCCACAATGTGACTCCTATCAAACTCCGTCAAGTGCTGGTAATGCTATCTAATGCGCCCATGAGACATCTTCTGTGTTCGGTGACCATACGTGCCAGTTCCTTGCAAATTGAATCATTTACATACCCACGTGCACCAAATTACACCCAAATCGGACCGTTACTTCTAGGTGTTTCACTTTTTTTCTCACTCGGTGTACTATAATTTAAAGGCAGGCAGTGAAATTTGCAGGTGCAGTGGTGGTACGCTTTTCCTATATGATTATATCTGTTTTATTAAAAGTACTTTCAAAGCTACCGAAGATGCAAGAACACTGTGTGTGCCGAATTTTCAGCATTGCTGGCCACACTCTGGCCTATCACATAGGCTGGGGCAGGTAGCAGAGGCCTGCTGTTCTAAGTTAACTTCATTGTTTCTTTTAAATGGAGATGTGATATTGTGACTTTATAGCCTTCTGAGTGACCATTGTGCAAAATGTAGTGTTATAGCCCAGTGGGTAACAATGTTACTTCCCACTTATAGGGTTTGAGGTTTGAATTCACACTTCTACTCCAGGGGGGTGTGCATGTTCTTCGAGTCTCAAGTTTTCTTCTGCAGTCACAAAGCATGTACTTAGATTGATTAGCCTCTCAAAATTGCAAATAATGTATGATTATGTGTGTGCCTTGTGATGGACTGGTATTCCATCCAGTACATGTATATCCTTGTGAGACACCACCCATTCATTTATGTCCATTGTAGTGGACATTTTATTTTTGCATCTATCTTTTCACTGATGTTAGGAAACATATTTATTCCTATTGTACACTAAAGAGGGCATGCTGTGAAATTAGAAATTAAAAAGAAATTTGAAAACATCTAAATTGTAAGATGTCTTATTTCCAAGACAAATAACCAAAATTGAAGGACACTTTTTTCCTTGGGTCTCAGGAGGATATACCCCAATTCCTCCCTAGTGCCCAGTGCTGCCCAGTGTAGCCTCCAATCCCCCAACAGACAAATCTATTCACAGTCAGAAATATTATGGCTGCACAAGTGCTTAACACATCTACAACATGAATCACTAATTGCAGACCACTCTGGTACCGGTGTGATTCTAGCTACTAAGGATACAAATAACACATCACCTGGAATAACATTCATATGGTCCAAAGGTTTGCCATGTTTACTGAGCTGGTCATTTTTAACATTTGGGTTTTGTTTTGCTAAGAAGTAAGAAGCCAGTCCTGCCAGAATAAATTACAGCATCTTCGATCCAGCAACATGCTTGAGTAGTTAACAGATATGAGTAAAAACAATTAAAAAAGCTAACAGAGTGAAAGGCAGACTACACTTTGTGTTACAATATAAGACAGAATGGTAGGCAGCATTGGCAGTATTGGGGTGATACATATAAATCAGTTCCAGAGGATTTACTTTTCTTTAAAACTCTTCTAGCGAGGATAATTACAAAGCAAAGTTACTTGGTCTCATGATCTCTTTCAGAGAAAATGGACTGGAATAAAATCTGAACAGGGTATTCTGAACTGAGAGCCCAGCTTTTATTTGTCAAGCAAGCAGAGTGAGTCAATGAAATTCATTTTAATTCATTATAATTTGGAAATTTAAAACTGTTTTCCTTTTCATGGAATAACATCCTGTTTTAGGGTTTGAGACGGCAGTACCCTAAAGGAAAGATATATTGTTTGAAGCCCTGCTGTGGCTTTCCTGACTGGCTTAAAAAGTACCTCAAAGTGTCTCAAATGAATAAGATCAGTTCTCTGTCAAATTTGTAGGCATGCCAGATTAACAACAATAATAAATAATAATAACAATAATGCAGTATTAATAAAAGTAATAGTAAAATCCATTCCTGTTCTGGGTATGCCATTCATGTACTGGGTATGCCATTGCTGTGCATGTCTGTACTGGGTATTTCATTCCTGTACTGGGTATGCCATTCACTGACATCTTCTGATACAATAATCAGAGGGCAATGAGATGTACTTGCAATAGAAATCATATAAGTCACGGTGGCATTATTCTGTTATCGAACGGAGCAAAAATGTACATCTTCCATTTACAACTCTGTCTATTCTGTACTTAATTAACATCTCATTCAGGAGGGCACACCTGAGAGAGTATAGCTACACTAGTGACCAAAATTGTGGAAACATTTCCAATTTTTACAGATTGCAGAACTTAATTCAACTGTTGCTCCAGTTGTGTATTTAATTGTTCAGTGCATGATATTTGTAACGTTCTTTGGCTGTTTCTGAACATTACCACGAAACTCCTGTCATCATTTTTGAAGGGTACGTCTTTCCACAGTTGTTACTTGTGTAATTTATTTTGCTTCAGTGACATCTGTGGAACACTTCACAATCTGTAACAATGCCTTAACTCAATGAGCTGTTTGAGCGAACTAAAATCTGTGCTCTAAGGTTTTAGAAGTAACACATTATTGGAATTATAAAGGGAATCAATATAAAAATGGTGTGGAAATACCTGTCCTCCTTGTGCCCCTAGCCCCCGGGATATCTCCGGACGCCCTGCAACCCTGAATGTAACAAGCGGTTACATGAAATGGATGGATGGATGTCAGGAAATGTCTTTCATGATGAAACTGCATCCATTTATATATAACCATGGAAATGTAGAAGTTTTGCCAAAGTTTTGCCGGAGTTAGAAGAGGGCATACAACATAGGTCAGTGCAGAAATACATGCTAAAGTACTTTTTATGTGCAACGACAAGGTTGGGAATTCAGGGCAGGACAATAATGCGCTCCATTATTTTGCCGGCCAGCGTTGTCAGGAGGGGTCACGGGCTATGTTAACACACAAGAAGGTTTGACAGTTGTTGAAATATGGGGAACACTTTGTATACCCCCACAGGGACTGAAGCAAGGTGAATCATATGAAACCATAGGCAATCGGAGCCAGCCGAATGATGCACTCCAGCAATGTAGGAAATGTCCCGTTTGATTCGTAGAACTCTCATTGAGTTGGCTCTTCCATTACATTGACTCTATTACACAATAAAAGTATACAAACTAGTTAATCAAACCCATAATTACGCAGCCATGACTAAGTGATATGTAATATAGTTACCCTTATTCTCCGCACCCTGTGCTATATACTGTAAAGCAATGAAGTACAGCAATGTAAAGTAAATGGAGATGGTGTTTCATGCTCAAGATCTTAAGTCAGGCTGCCCTCAGTAAAATATAAATATATATTTTTTAAAGATTTATTTGTATTGTTGTCAATAATGATAGTAGTATTAATATCATTAGTATTAACTATAATGAATAGTTTTACTTTTTTCTTTTCGATCCGGGTGGGAGGGTTCTGTTTTTCAATGTTAAAAAGAAAACATGTAACCAATAATTAAGTGTTACAAATAAGAAAAAATACAGGGAATCAGTAAGGGGGAAGATATTTTGTCACAACACGATAGCTGTTATGTCGGGGCAGGTAAGCAGGTAAGGAAAGCCGTAAATGCGAACACAACAGGATTCATTGACGATAGACAGACTCTGAATAGGGAACGAGACAACATCAATGACAGACCTGGGGAAACAGACTTGAGCACGGACTAAATGCACAGGACTGACTAGATCAAACGGGAAACAGCTGGTAACAAAGGATTCACACGACGGTAACGAGGTGGGCGTGGTATACACAAGGAGTGGACACGCAGATCATGACAATAGCCAGGTGTACTGAAGATGAAATTAAATATAAGTAGTGCCTTGGAGTAATCCTATGCTGTGTATTGAATTGTAGATATATGTAGAAAAATTTGTAATTTTAAATAATAATACATCAAAATGCTTGTGCAGTGTGCTTATTTACAAGGCCCACATGGATTTGAAGATGAATCACCTAACTCAATTTATCTCTTATCCGTTTGTGTTAAAGAAAATCAAGCAAGTTTCATACCATTTAAAAATAGTGAAATATAACAGTTAGTGGATGTGAAATCCTATGAATAGCTGCAAAGCTAACACTTGACCCGACATTTTATCAGGACAAAGGGAATCATTACATGCAGCGCTGATATTTTTACATGCAGTGTGCAATATCTTTCTTTGAGGTACTAATGATATAATGAAACATATATTTAATGTTTTTTTTTATTGACCATGTAAGTGCAGTTAGTGCTTCAGTCATTTTTTGACAGAAAGTAAAAGAAAGTTATGTTAACATTAATTAATGGTATTCCTTCGTAACAGGTTAATTAAGTGATTTCATGGAATTAATGAACACATTCGTCATGGACATGCTGACCGCCATTCTCACTGCACAAAGGCCTTGGCATGTTTCATCATGCCATATTCTGTTACATATACAATATGAGCGAAGCCGCAATGATTAAGGGGATTTTTTTGGGTTGTGTTGTAAAATTTGGCTGCTTGTTTTACTTGCGAATTGGTTCATATTCACACTTCACAGTAGTAATTTCTGAGGTCCAAATCCACAGTCCATCTTCTGTGCCAATTATATATATTGTTTTTGTATTCTTTCAACTATTAATCCAAAAGCCTATCCAATAAAAAACACTGTATTTCACAGTTAAATTGATTAAAAAACTCCCCTGTTTCTCTTCCTGAATTGCTTTTTGAGCAGTAGCTCACTACACTGGCAGTCAGTAAATAAATCCTCTAACAAAGTCAACTTTTTCTTCTATATTCTACTGTGGGGAATATATATATATATATATATATACCCCCAAATGCAGTGAAGCTGTCATGCTATACTTATATACATGTGCCAAAGAAAACACTGAGAGTACACACAGAATACACATTAGATGCATTTTTGCACTTAGTCTTCATTTGAATCATGCCATCCACATTACTATCCACTGCCCAAATCTGTTGGTGAACCACGTTTATTCTTTCACATCATGATCATTGTTCATTTCTGGTGCTAATTCACAGATTTTCTCGTTTTGAAACTTATCTGATGTTAAATAAAACTGCTTGATTGATTTTCCAACTTAGACGAGCAATGTCGAGTATTGATGTTTCCACTGTTCAGTTCAGGACTATGTATTTGGACTCTCATTGTAATAGGAAGTTTAAAACATTATAATATAGCTAAATTTGATAGGGAAGCTTCTCCACATATACCCACTTTACTTGAGGCTTTTTGGTATCCCAGCAGACACAGACAACTTTCTTAATGTTTCCATATGAGAAGCCTGTGTCCCTGCCATCCCAGAACACAATATTGATGAAGCAGTGCTTTCCTTCAACCGTTATCGATCATATTCGATTATTTCTTAACTTTCAAATGTATCACAAGGGGATACCTCCTAGATCAGCAAGATTGCAGGTAATGCAGTGCAATGTTGTATCTGTTAGTGATGCTATTCATTCACAGCATATTCTAAACAGTACAAGGCTTCTCTGAGCCAGTCAGCATCAGTTCTTATTTTCCCCAAGATATGGAGGAAGTTGAGGAACAACTCAACTCTCCTTCTCAGTGGTTGTAATTTTTAATGGTTTTACCATTATAATTTAAATTACTGACTTCCATCCAAGCTATACCCCATCCTAGAATAGACTCTAGGAACCCCCTGTCCCCCAACCACTACCAAGACCCGGATAAGAGATTAGAGAATGGCTGGATGGATCACTATACTTTATGGTTTGGAAAAAAAATCTATGGCTGACCAATCAGAAGACCATCAATGTATAGCTCATGAAATATGTTTCTGTTCTTGGTCTTATTTTACTTTTTCAAAAAACAGTTCTGCTTAGATGAGACACATCTTACAACACAAGATTGCAGAAAGAAATTTTATTGATTATTTCTGAAAATATTTTTATACTTTGAACTCCAAATTTTATAGGTGATGCTTTTGTTAACAGCGTTTGAACATTTAATATATAAAACATAACATGCATTTAAACAAACATAAATAAAGTTACCAGACATTAACATGTCAGTTGTAACCTTGGCATCTCCGTGCCAATGCCAAGTGTCTGAGCTAACAATCCAGGACAGCATCACGGGGAAACGGATTCTCTGAGTCCTTTGTCCTCCAGGCAGAACATGCAGAGGGTTTCAGATGAACAGAGTCTATTTATGGGGACTGAAAAGAGAAGTGCCTGGCTTTTGGAGCCACTAGTGAATGTTTAAATCTAGAACCTCATCTCTCCACAAGAAAAGAACATGAGGCCGTGGAGAATCAACAGCAAATTTAAATCAGGAAAGCACTCCAGACTGAATCACATAACAGCAAGCCATTCTTCTACCACCTGCATGTCTGTAATTATAATAA
>JABFDZ020000097.1:26703588-26729871 GCA_019775955.2 Pollimyrus isidori
TTAGTAATCTTATTGGGGAGTTGCAGTGAAAACCCGCATACACACCGGCCCTTTACGGATAAGATTGGGCACACCTGCACTACTACCTCACAGAAACAGAAGCCATTTAACAAGTTTTGGGATTTATTGAAGGAATTTTGTGTATTTGAACTACTATGGAAAAAGAAACTGACCTCATGAACACACTCGAGAAACATTCTTTGTCCAATCTCTAATGGGCCTTAGTAAAAATGGCCACTGACAGCCTATGAAATATTAGAACAGAGTATATAGGCCCCTAATCACATGATAACTCAGCTCAGCATGTAACAGATAAATAGTGATAAGATACTGCATAATTACCAGAATATTGTTTGCCTCAGCAAACAGCAGCTTTCCAGAAATAAATTGATACTGTAGAAAGGAGTATGTTCTAAAAAAATATACATAATACAAAAGAGCAATAAAGTCCTGTGGATGTAACTGAAATATTACACTATTAGAAACTATAATGATTACATGAGATTGAAATGCAAAGGCATGAGGTTTATTTCAAAATCACAATCCTAAAATTGTAATTCAAAGCATGGGTGGTAGATCGAAGACCCGATAATAGCAGATGAAGAAAACCAAAGATAAATTATATTTCAAAAGCCACAATTCAACCATAGTCTGAAATGTTAGTAGGCCAATATGTGCAACATCAACAAAAAAAAAGAGTCAACACTCAAACACTCAGTACCACACAAAGAGGCCACAGACAAGGTCCAGAAATACAGAACCAGATAAATGAGTTCATGAGTCATCAGTGTGCTAGTAGAAGTGTGACCAGACTCGAAATGGCTGGATGTAGGGGCGTATTACAATATATCATAAAATAATCTACTGCATTTTGTAATACATTTTCCTGCATTTTGTAAAATTGCTACTAATTGTTACATATTGCCATAGTTATTACAAAATGTGTGAATTGCACTCTTTAATGATGAGCACAATATGGAAGCATATTACACAGTTAATTACGTAAAAATATACACTGAATATATAGTATTTCAGGAAAGCAAATTGTGTAATTGTACAGCTCCAGGCAACCCCTTGATGAGATTCTAATGTATATATGATTTTTGAAAATCAGATGACGATAACAAAGGATGCAGAGGATATACACATACTACACACATTATGTTGGTTTCAGGGGACACACATATACTACATACATTATGTTGGTTTCAGAGGACACACATATACTACATACATTATGTTGGTTTCAGAGGACACCCACATACTACACACATTATGTTGGTTTGGGAAGACACACACATACTACATGCATTATGTTGATTTCAGAGGACACACATACTACACACATTATGTTGATTTCAGAGGACTCACACATACTACATGCATTATGTTGTTTCAGAGGACACTCAAATGCTACACACATTATGTTGGTTTCAGAGGACACTCAAATACTACACACATTATGTTGGTTTCAGAGGACACTTACATACTACATACATTATGTTGGTTTTAGAGGACACTCACATACCTGTACTACACAAATTATGTTGGTTTATGGAGAAATAGATTGAAATTCATAAAGAACAATTCTCTGAGTCAGTGTTCTATATTATACTCTGCTGCTCTCTAGCCTTAGCTTAGCACATGATAGTCAAATTTTAGTCAAAACTGAACCTTTATATGTAAAGGTTTAACATATTTGGAATGGATTTGTGAAACGAGTGCTGTTGAAAATCTTATTGCAAACTGTTTGTAAATGGGTTCGTATTTGTGCCGGAGTTAAATTGTCTGTTCTCATATTCCATGCAAGGGTTGAAAAAAATAACGAGTGCATGTTTATTTCACTTACACATTTAGAGAGGCATGAGACATAACAGTAAAACATTTAAACTAAATTACATTGGAAGAAAATAATAAGTTCAAGTAATTCACTTCTGGATTCATTTTTTAAATGAAAATATGATGGTATGTAATGATATTTAAAGTGGATTAACAAACTCTTAACAGGAAGACTGTTAAATTGAGCCCTTGCATGTTGTGGATATAATTTGTTTTTTTAAAGGTTACTTTAGAGGTATTAGATACATGGGAATCTGCTGGTTGTGCTCATTTTCTCTTTTCAGTAAAAAAACAAACTTTTTGGATTTAAACCTGTTTCTAACACAGTAAACTATTTAACTACTATATTCACTTAAATTTTTATTCTTTTGTTTATTTGGCCATGACAAAATAGTATGAACAGGTGATGTTTTTTCATAGGACAAAATGTCCAAAATGTCAAAAACGAACTAAAAAAGCGAGTATGACTCTTCTTATGCTCAAGCCCTTCATCGAGTGATGTAGGAATTTAACAGTGTTTGGTAATATCCTGACACCTTGAGGAACCAAGATGAACTTCAATTACTAATTTCTGCTGCAGTATACGTGCAATACATGCATCATTCGGGGAAAAAATACAAACTGAACACTGTACGGGTGATGATTTTCTGTTTTGGTTATATAGGCAGATGGATTGAAGACCACGGTGTGGTCCACAACATGAAGTTTAACTCCACGTCTTTACTCAAATTAACCCACAAGGCGACTCAAAACCAGTCTGACTGGTGGGACAATGGAGTCGAACCTCTTTGGATCACAGCTCAGAATCAGGTGAGAATCTTTAAGTATAATAATCCTCAGAATATAGTCACATAGCATATTTATTATCAAAGGTAACTTGGCATGAATTTGATAATATTTATTCTGTGAATAACAATCAAGAGGCAATCTATCAAAATAAAACATTTAATAATGTGTTACTCTCATCTCAATTTTTGACCTTTATATACAAGGGAACAAAAGGATGGACAATATGCAAGAAGTTAAAGGTAAATGCCTTTATTTTTCCAGGGCCTAAAAACGGCTTCATTCCACTATCCAGGAGGGGGAGCAAATTATAGTGGACAGGCGGTGAATCGGGCTTTGGTTGAGTCCTATGCTCACCCGGATAGCAATGAAACAGAGTGGCAAGAAAACATTGATATTGTAATGGGCTGGTTTAGCCAGGAAGACTTTGACTTTGTAACACTATACTATGGGGAACCAGACAGTATAGGGCATTCCAAAGGACCAGAGACTAAAGAGAGAAGAGACATGATTAAGCAGATTGATCGTACCATCGGATATCTTATGAATTCCATACAGCAACATCAGTTGACCCATCGCCTTAATGTTATAATCACTTCTGACCATGGAATGACCACAATCTTGAAGAAACCTAAAGTAGACGAGATACTGCTTTCAAAATATCTTAAGTTCTGGAAAGATGTCCATTTCGACCTGCTTGACTATGGTGGCTTTGGAATGATCACACCCAAAAAGGGGAAAGAGCAGGAGATTTACAATGCACTGCTAAATGCCCATCCCAACTTAACAGTGTACCTAAAAGAAAATCTTCCTGAGGACTTTCATCTGGCCAAAAACAGCAGAATCCAGCCCATTGTTGTTGTTGGGGATCTGGGATTCAACCTGAATTCAGTAGGTTTATTTTCACCCTCTTTACCATATACAAGTAATGTATACTAGTTTAATAGTTTTTATATTTCTTTATTTTTATATGTATTATTATATTGCAAGTTCAGTATTCGTTAGATTAAACCTTCATAAACAATATATTGTGCTTTACTGTGTGCAGAGAGTCATCTTTTACGTTAATAAAGGAGACCATGGATTTCACAATGGGGAGATGGACATGAAGACCATCTTCCGTGCTTTTGGTCCTGATTTCAAAAAGAATTACTTGGCTGAGCCTTTTGACAGCGTCAACATCTATCCACTGATGTGCAAACTCCTGGGTGTCACACCTGCCCCCAACAATGGCTCTCTAACCTTTACAGAGGGAATGCTATTGGGTGAGTTTGACAAAGAAACACCAGGTTTGACTGATCAAATGAGAAGGCATGTGAATGCAACATTGCCACTTTTAGCATAATCACACACATCTTGCTGTGGAACAAAAACCTTTCACACTTTTCACGAGAATGGTGAAAATTTTCAAGCAGCATACATTGAATTATATCTATCTTCATTTGAAAATACCATGGCACAAAATACAAAAAATCAATGTAAAAATATATCACGGTACTTTTTAGCAGTCCACATTGTAATGGGAATAGTAGCATTATGCTGATGGAGAATGTCGATGCCAAAATAAATTATTCAGATTTTAAATACTGTTGAATTTCTTTTTTCTCATTCAGGAGGAAGCGACAATAGGAAGAAGATGTCACTTCTCCTTCTGGCAACAACAATATTTTCCATTTTTCTTCTATTATAGGTATTATTGAGAAAAGTACTATAATCTAATTTCTGTCACAAACTAATTACAAAATTTATACTGGTGCTCCCACACCTACAGTACTGTCAGGATTGGTCCCTGCCAAGTCCTGTCCTGTCTGTTGTTTTCAAATTTGGACAGCAGGGGTCACTGGCCATCCCTTTCTTTCCTCAGTGATTCCTAGGTGTAGCATTTTCCTTTGTCCCTATTGTTTTCTCTTATTCCCTGGGTTGACACACGACAGAATGGCCTGCTAACCATGCACCCGAGTTCTTGGAAGATTTTTGAGCTTTTGTATATCCCATGTTAATTTTGTTTCTTGTCTTAATGTACAAAACTATCTCGGGGTCTTGTTTACAAGTGAGGGAAGGATGGAGCGGGAGATTGACAGGCAGATCGATGCAGCATTAACAATGATGCAGATCATGGTGAAGATGGAGCTGAGCCAAAAGGTAAAGCTTTCGATTTACCAGTCGATCTGCTGTGGGTTATGAGCTGTGGGTAGTGACTGAAAGAATGAGATTGGGAGTACAAGCGGCCAAAATGAGTTTTCAACGCAGGGTGGCTGGGCTCTCCCTTACAGATAGGGTGAGGAGCTCGGTTATTCGGGAGGGACTCAGAGTAGAGCCGCTGCTCCTCCGCATCGAAAGGAGTCAGATGAGGTGGCTCAGGCATCTGATTAGGATGAATCCTGGACACCTCCCTGGTAAGGTGTTCCAGGCATGTCCCACTAGGAGGTGAAGACCCAGGACACGCTGGACTATGTCTCTCAGCTGGCCTGGGATTGCCTCGGGATCCCCTCAGAGGAGCTGGAGGAAGTGGCCGGGGAGAGGGAAGTCTGGGTTTCCCTGCTGAGACTGCTGCCCCCACAACCCGACCTCAGATAAGCGGGAGAAAATGGATGGATGGATGGATGGATGGATGGATGGACATGCCGGTCCTTCCTCTGTTCCTCTGTCAGTCATTCTATGTACTGGATAGTTTATGCTTGTTTATGTCTCTCGCTGTGTACCCCAGTTCATAGTTAGATGGCTCTGTGTTCTCTTATCTTTCCATTTAGTACTTGTTAATATCTTTCAGTTCAGTCCCAAATTGAAACAAAACCTTATTTGGCATTTACACAGGTACAGAATTAGAATTGGAATTCTTGCATGATTCCCTCTGTCAAGACTTTAGGACAATCACAAAAAAATTAAAATATTAACAGCAAGATCATTCATGTTTTACTATACAACAAAATTATTACCTAGATTTTTTTTGTGGAGTGGATGTCTGAAGATGTTCGTATTTCTAGAACGCCATCTTGGGATCAGTAAAATCCATCTTAATTTTAATATTTGGAAAACAGTTTCACCACCTATGGGTTTTCAGCAATGGCCTATGGACAAAAGGCTTTTCTCTCCATGTATTTGCAGCACTTTTCTGTGAGACCTGTTTTCTCAATAGGATGAACAAAGAACAAATGGTGTAAAGTTAAGGGTGCAGGTGGAGGCTGGCGATCCTGTGAGTGGTTAACTAACAAACCTGCAGAGGGCGTGAAGTATTAGTTTTCCCATTCAAAGCAAATGAAAACAAGGACAAATAGACTCAAACATAGCTTCTACCCAACTGCAATAACCTGTCTTAATGCTGTTAAATAATGAACACTGTGCAATCACTACATAGTTACTGTGCTATCTGTGCAATTAGACAGTGCATTAACTGTATGTGTAAATCTGCTGCAATAACCATTGTAAGCTGTCTCAATAAGGGGCACTGTGGAAGCTGCACTTTCAATTTTGTGGTGCCTGTGACAATGACAATAAAGACATTCTATTCTATTAGTCTTCTTTCTTTTTGCGTTATTCTTTGGTCGGAACACATTTAGTTTTGCCAGCCTTATCTACCAAACAGAATTCCTTTTCCTAATCAAGGAAAGGGTTTTAGGAATAGAGAATAGATTATTGCTTTTTTGAGGACTGCCCTCACATTTTTTTGCCCAAATGGCCCCCTGTCCTGTCCTCCAAGTAACTTGAACTCTTCCAAGAAAAACTTTATTTCAGAAGACTGGATGACAATACACTGAGCTGGTACAAGCTTTCTTGGAACGCTAGCATAACAGATATCGACCTTGGGAAAAGAATTAGATGCATGCATTACAGAAGTTAGGAACTCAACCCGCTGCCCAACCAAGGTTATTTAATTTAAAATGTTTGCTCAAAAAATTTTTCATAAATGAGGTGAGTGAGATGATTGAAGAAAGATTGATCTGGTTTGAGAAATAGGACCACCACGATTTTCTTTCACAGGAACAGGAGGTAAACAGGAGGCTACCTCGTACAGGAGTCACGTCTCTTTCTCTGTCACTTAAACACACACACATTATCAAAAAAGTGACCAAACTGTTTTTCAGTGGAAAACTTTACTATGTGGTAACTTTATTATGTCTGATGGTCTGTTGTTGGAATCATATGTAATAACTCCTTTCACAACTAAGACAAAGAGAAGGCATCCTTACAGATTGCTGTTAGAATGTTTCTCATACTGTATACTAGTTCCCATATTCACATTTCACAGTAGGAAGTACTGCTGTATTTCTCATATGTTTTCAATAGAAATAGGTTTCGAAATATAAGAATTGTGATTTTGTATGTCTGGTTTTGCAGTTAATATCTAACTTCTTGTATTCTTTTCTTCTAATTTACCTACATTTTATCAAGTCTTTCACCATAAGATTGAAAAACAAATCTGAAACTGAGTAAAATGCAAACAAAAACTAGTTGTTTTCCAAAAGAAATTGACCATTTATGCCGTCTCAACATGCAAGGTAAAAATGAAAGAAAAAACTAAGTGAATAATAAAAAGTAATGAGCATTTCTGAAGACTGGCGCCCCCTGCAGCACCACTCCTCCATCTCCATTTTCTTTGACCAGGGCAGAGAGCTTCAGCTTGGGAGTGAATGCAAGTCAATACCAAGGACACTGGTTAGCAGTAATACCAATATAATACAATACTGTATATTAATTAACATATTAAAAGAACACAAAGTAAGACATCTGAGATATCATTCATACGATAAACCTAGTACAAATCTCTTAGCTTATGAACCCTTCCAAATATTTCAAGTAAACTTTCAAAGAGGAAAAAATCAAATTAGACACCTAGCTCAATTTTGTCTAAACGTTTTCATTTCTCCAAAAAATGTCAGGCAGTAAAATCGTCTCTGAAAACTATGTAACCTTTTTCTTAGCTAAGATATAGTCGATGACAACATTTCCATTTAATTCTACTTAATATATATCCAGTACAATTTCATAAATATGAATACCATGTTAAATAGATAAAAATGTAGCCATATCTATTAAAAAAGTACCGTATATAATTACTTTTACTAGACTATTACAAATCTTGGCAACATAACCATAAGAGAATCAGCTAAAAATGAATGTTGCATTTATCTGGGAAATTCAGATTCAAATCCATTAGCAAAGGGATTTGCATATGTTTCATTTTCAAAGTGCCCGAATTGCCCTACCTATGAAGAAATTATGAATATTTTCTAATTCCTAAAGACAGGTTAAAATAATATTTAATTTCTGTATTCTATAAGTATCGCATATACAAATAGGATTAACATAATTCAGAACAAAGAATCCCTGTTTAATAGATATCTTTTTCCCTTGATTAAATGAGATGAAGTGTTCATCTTTAGTGTTCAGGTTACAATATTGCAAGGCTTCTCTGGAATGCCTAGACCCCAAACCTCATACTATTCTGTCCACTTCAGATATTTGTAACAGCCAACATCATGCATTAAACAAAATGCTGTTTGAAAATTAAAACAAAATAATTCCTCATTGTCCTTGTCATCTTCTTCCAAAGTTGTGTGGCAGGTTTTCAGAACATTAAAGCAAATCAGGGGGGGCTGATGACTTAAGCCAATAAATACACATTTATTTAGGGGTGGGGGCTGAAAAACATTTTAGGGGGATTAAAGCCCCCTTAAAATAGGCCTCACAATACCCCTGCTAATGACATAAGCTTAATAAGGCAATGAGTACTTTGAAAAAGAATAACTGGAACGTGCAGGCTTATATAGTTCTGAAGCAGTCAATTGGCGCCTTCCTTCAGTCCTGGAAGAGTTAGAGTGTTGGGTACTGAGGTCTTCCGTGGCCGATCTTTGGGCAAACTTAGGAATTCCGGAGAGTCAGCATTGACTGGAGTCGAGGGGGCACTGGAGGGGTTACAGTGCATGTCTGTCGTGGATGGAACAATTTTCGTGGAGATGGTGGGGGTCACCAAGCCAATCTTCACATTGGTGGCTCTCTGGATTGTCCGCTCAAACTCCCGCACCTCCCCCATGGACATATCTTTGCAAAAAAAAGGCAATGTGATAAAATTGTCACGTCGTCCACACTTAACCTTTCAACCTTCCCATGCAAATGCACACTTTCCTGTTTTACCAGGAAGAAGTGCCTGGTTCATATTTTGAGTAAGTATAACAAAATTTAAAGCATGGCTCAGAAAATTGAGAAGCACCACATTTTGCACTATAGTACATTACTACTTACTATTGTAAGCAAACACAAAAACTGAGAACACTGAGATAAACACTGATTCAGTACAGGATTACTTGACTCCTGTTATGTATGCCTGTCGATAATATATTTTTAAGTTTTATTGAATAAACTGGCTGTATGTTTTAAAGTTCTAGGTTTTTGTTCTGATTTGATTTACTAACCCTTTTATAAATGTATACATTATCCTGTACATATAAGCAAAAACTATTATGCTGTTATACAACACTGAACATTAGGTGACAGCACTGAACTTCAACAGTAAAATATGTAGTGCCATTTAAATGAAAACACTTCGGATTTGGCAGAGGTTTCACTGAAGTCATCGTGTATGGATTTTCTCATTAGCAAATTACAGATGAGGAAATGAATGTTTAAAATATTCTCCAGTTGCCTTGGGTTTCAACTGCCGCAAAGGTCCTGGCTAAAACAGAAATGTGCATTTATATAATGCCAATAAATAGATTTATTTATTTATCCATTTATTTATGGAATCACTTGTTACCTGTGTTTGGACATGAGTCAAACATCTTATTATACCTTATTACTATTATAGATCTACAAGGAAATAGAGCAGCATTCTAATGGAAGCAGAAGGACCGAGACAGTCAGAGAGAGGACTGAGCAAGGCAGCCATCTGCTTGTACCAAAACAAAAAAAAACAAAAAAAGAAAAGAAACAAAAAGGAATAAAACCCACTGCACCTGTCAAGCAGAAAAGCCAGATGTGTGACTGTCCAACGGGTTTGATAGTAAAACGAGTAACCAGGGATTAAAAAGTCTGTCTGTTTACATGAGCACACTGTGAGGGATCCAGTTCTGTTCAGTGTAGAGCCTGTCTTACTCATTCTCAGAACAAGTGCCAGAAATGTGATCACAAGAATTAATAACAAAGGTTGATGATCTTCCATGATCCAACCATTTATCAAGAGCAGGGCTGGTCTGTCTTATCTGCAAAGGGCCAGTGTGTATGCAGGTTTCTGGGATAATCTTTAAGTGTGGAGAGTCTACAGCAAATTAGGGAGTTGCAGCGAAAACCAGCATAACCAACAGGCCTTTCTGGATAAGATTGGCCACCCCTGATATAGAATCATAGAGTGCCTTCAGGCTACGCCAGGAAGCATATGGCAAGTTTGGAGATGCTGGCTCATCTAACTGCATGTTTCTGGATTAAAATGGAAGCCCTCTGCAGCAGAGGGAGAAGAACTATAGCCTTTTCCATACATCAAAGCTTTTACATCTGCAGGTGTAGAAAAGCAACAGGCGACTTTCAGAGGCAGTAATGATATTCACTACAGTCTGTAACCCGGTACTGGATTAGAGGTTGGAAGATTAATGGATTTAAAATATGGCAAGCCTTTGCTTTGGTTTAGTAATATCGTAATCGATACCACGGAGGAGACTGTGCCGCCCCAAAAATGATCATTCAAAGATGACTAAAAAGATTAGCCTATTAGCAACTTTTAACATTTAATTCATTTAATTAATAGGCAGTTTCATATAGTAAAATTATGGAATTCATTATTTTCCAAGTGTCATTTATTATCATCAAAGACAGAAAAAGCATGTGCACTTTAAGATCTGAATTTAAAATACGACATATAATTAAAAGAAAAAGTTTTGTATGCCTGGGCGCTCAGGATCTGAAGCCTCAGTTTTAATATCCTGCTGTGTCGAAATCGAAATGTGTAAAGATTATTTCTGGACAACTGGTTCTGTGCAGCCAAATCTCTGAAAAGGTTAATGTTATAAGTGAGAAGACAAGGGAAATGGCTTACCATACCACTCATCCAGCCATGCAAAGGCTTGGCGATGTCCAACCAGCAAAATATCCCTGATGACCTGTAAGACAGACGTAATAGTCATCAGAGTTACGGTGTAGACATAGCTTTTCGCGTGTTGTTGGCTTAAGCATCTCAACTTTCTCTTCCACATGCAGAAGAACGGTGTAGTCCAGGGGTGGCCAACCTTATCCGCAAAGAGCCACAGTGTATGCGGGTTTTTACTGCAACTCCCTAATTAGATTACTAATTAGAGGACTGATTGGCTGAAGCGTCCTCACACCTGGGTTTGAACAGCTGACCTAAAGGGTACCCCAAAAACCTGCATACACAGAGGCTCTTTGCGGAAAAGGTTGGCCACCCCTGGTTTAGTGGAATAGATGTCAATTAGTATATATTAAACATTCAGCTTCTAATTCACTGCTACAGTAGCTGCTTATATACTTATGCAGCCCAACACAGAATGATATACGTTTTGTCAAAAGACCAAATAATCCATCCACCATTTATGTGTTTATCCTGGTCTGGGGTGTGTATGTGAGGGATGACGACAAGGACTGGGGTACACCCTGGCCTCAATGCCAGTCAATTTCAGGGCACATACTATACACACACTATGGGTCTTTTTTTACAGATGTCAGTTAGCCTAACTGCTCATCTTTAGACTGCAGAAGGATACCAATGAGACAACAGCAAGCAAACTGGACACGGACACAGAGCCCCAGGCCTACAGGGATCAGGAAACAGAACTGCCCAACACTATAGTAATGTACTGATCTATGAAATTATTTGAAAAGTCATTTACAATGACATGCCAAACCAATATCCTCAGGTACTGTATACTATTTCTAATTTTATTATATTTAAATATGTCAGTATATTTTGTGTTACAGATAGAAACAATTCATATTTGTTTTGTATTTTTACTCAAGTGACGCAATTTCACCATAAGCGATAGGGGTTTCAGTGAATGTAGAACATGTATATCTTCAAAATATATATTTATTAAACATAAAAAACTAATCCTAGTGACAGCTGTGAACAGTCACATAACGTGGCCCCGAGAAAAGAACATCTATCAGCCTGTGGTTTGGTGATGCTGAATTCACTGTGTTTTTCTGCTTAATATAGGGTATATGTAAATGGACTGCATTTACAGTATATAGCGCTTTTCTATAAAGCACTTTACAATTTATGCCTCACATTCACCCATTCACACACACACAGGTGGCGGAGGCTGCCATGCAAGGTGCCAGCCTGCACACCGGGAGTAATTTGGGGTTCAGGGTCTTGCTCAAGGACACTTTGATGGGGTCAGGAGTAAGCAGGACTCGAACCTGCAACCCTCTGGTTGCCGAACAATAGCACTGCCTTCTGCGCCACCAACTGTATGTGCAGGTCAACCATATTTAAGATATTCCTGCATCATGCTTTAAATGATGAAGATTCTTTGAAGGATAAGTACACAAAAGTGTCCCTCCTACACACCATTGCCATTTTTTTAGTCATTGTGTCTAATGGGATAAAACAGACATGTAATATTGGATTTTATTTTCAAACAAAAGTGTCCCCAAGCATAGGATATCTATAACTCTTTTCACTTTAAGTTCTTACTCTCCTTCTTTTCACAGGACTTCTAAAAACACACTGGAGGCAGCAGAGCGATGTCAGAAGCTAAATTTGATAATATGAACATCTATGTTAAGAATATGTATATGTTTAAAAGAAGGAAGTCAGGAACAGTGATGTCATACCTTATGAACAAACTGTTCAACCCTCGTCTGAAGGCCCCAAACCTCAAATTTGACTGCAACGAGTTTGTAAGAGCACATCACAGGGTTGCTGTTCTCCCTCCAGCCTTTCTTCAATGGGCCCCGGCCCGTTTTAGTCGATGAAAAAATCCCGGGGTCCTGCAAATGGGTCAAACACGTCCCCCTTTTCAATGATTTCATAAAGCATTCATGGAGTGGTCTTCGCGGTTATTTTATTAGGTTGTCTTCACAATGCGCTAAGCGAGTTTTTAACATTAATTAACCTGTCTTCGTAGTGCAGCATTAAGAAAATTATATGAATATAATGTTTGGAGTTGGGCAGAAATCACTCTGAACCAGGTCAAATATTCTGAATCGCATTCCCAGGAATAGCTCTGTTTAGAGTCTTGACAGTTACTGGACCATGACTGATGTGTTTCTTAGCAGTAATACCTCCCAATAGCTGCCACACCAATCCAATCATCTGGGTGTCACTATTCTTTGAGATAAAAAAGCTCCAGATTGTTCTTCATATACTGTAAGCTATTTGATGGGTGCTTTTTAACGATTTTCAATGACAGGTTGTGAGGACGACAGGTTCAGAATTAAACTGAATTAACAGAATTAGATTGATCTTCATATAACCTTCTTCAAAGTGCTACTATTTTTGTTAAACATACAAGTAGTAAAACAAATGAAGAAGACGAATTACCTCTGAGATTCTGTAATGCCTTTCTGGGATGTCGTCATGGGCTATGTCCAAGAAGCATACCTCTGTGTCAAAGGCATTTTTCTCCAAGCCAAAAATCTGAAGCACAAACATAACAACGTGATTATTACAGCAATGCTACAGAACCCATTTTTGTTTTCTGTCTTTTAACATCATGCAAAATCATTTAACGCTAACACTTTACTTAAAGCTGTCGTCTATAATGTATTATAATAGTCGATATAAGAATGAATAAAGCATTACAGCATCTTCTATTGACTAGTGTTGATTATATTATTTCACAAGCTCCAATGAAGCTTTCATCTATAATACACTATAAATACCTTCATAATGCATTATAATGGTCAGTATAAGAATTAAGAATGTATTGTACTGCATTATGAAGTTATCTGTAGTGCATTATGCATAATAAACATGGCTGTAATGTAAATCACTTTATTATTATATTTTTAATAAAATATCATAATACATATTTATAGCCATCTTTATAATGCTTTATGAATGCATTTTTATGTGTTATGAATGTGTTCATAGATTCTTATAGACATGTTATACCCATTTAACTTACATTTTCATTGGTTCCGCAATTGTCTTCATATTTTGTTTCTATGTGTATCGAAAACTTCGGCAAAAAGGAACACTACAAATACAAATAAAATGATACAGATTGGGTTGCACAAGTATGAGCTTTGAGGCACAAACACACAATTATTCAGAAGAAAGAGAAATATGATTCCATGGAAAAATATATATCTTTGTGTGTGTGTGTGGTTTAGGCAGCATCTTTGAGATAATATTGGTCACAAGGGATAATAATCACACTAAATTGAACCACTCCATCACATATCCTCAAGCTGTGCAGTTAATTAGCCCAAAAGGATTAAGAGAAATCTCAGAGTGAGGTAAGTGTGATAACTAAGTGCGTCAATTGTGAGTTATAAATATGTGCGAGAATGCGTCAATGAGTGCATTTTACATAGCTTAATGTGACATAAACAAACAAAAAATAAAACTTACTGTGTACTCTGGCATCAGAAGGAACGCATGAAAAGAGGGAAATGTTTTTACTATAAAAATCTTTAAAAATATTAAAAATAAAAATCTCATATGGATGAATTAAATATGTGCTAAAATTAATGTTTATCTTACCAGTAACTGTGTATGGATAGTAATTCCAAGCCTTTTCTGTGATGTAAAAAAGACGAGGCACTACGGCATAGGCCCAACTGGGGAGCTTACTGGGGAACGACAAAGAAATTATACCTCAGAATCACACAGTGGTACATACACAATCGATACGAAACTCAGTGCTCCGTAATTATCCAATAATTACCATCCTCTCAATTCAAAAAGAAATGAAGCATTTCTTGATTAAGTGATATTGTTCAGCACTGTATATTACTCAGCCGTGATGAGAAGGCAGCACAGTGATATTGCTAAAAATAAAGCCCCGCTCAATGGGATCAGCTATAAATAGAATGACCGATCGCTTTGACAGAAAAACGAGTCTGTCTTGAGGGAATTGGGGACGCGTCATTATATAATGTCATTAAAAGGGGATGTACTGCAAAGTGGCTAAGAGGATACGGACACTGTTAATTGTAACCTGAAATATCACCACAGGGCCATCTCTTACTCCACCATTCAGAAGATGGAGGAATTTAGCAGCAAGCTAAAAATAAATAGACACAGAAGGAATTACAAAACTCCCAGACACTAACCTACAGAAAATATGCTAATTTAAATATCTCCATATAGGAAGCAGCTTGACAATATTATGCCCAATTGCAATCATCTAAAATGAGACATTGACATTACAGAACAGCTAATGATATATAGTCCACTTTTAATTAATCTATTAGTAGGAGTTTACTAGTTCCAGATGTCACTAATTTCATCCAATCGAATTAGTAAGAATGCAAAAATACAATGAGAAAATAATCTTGGCAGAAGAATATCCTTTGGTGACAGAGAATATCAAATACTGGACACTTATAAAAAGTATTCTTAGGAAAAAATTAAGGAATTGAAAGGGACTAAATGCCAAATTATAGATTAGAAATAAAATGATAACAAGTGCTTTGGTTGGATACAGTTGGATACAGCAAGTCCAATAAGGAAACAATAATTATTTAAGAAAAAAAATGTGAGAATCAGAAGATCAATATGTATCGTTATGAGACCTAACTCTAACTTTGAAGTTAAAATAACCAAATAATTTTTAAAAGTACGCTTGCAGCATGAATGTATTAAGTACTGTTCATCACTGAATGACTGCCAGGGCATAATGATAATGACAAAGATTACAATTGTATAATTGAATGATGTTAGTTAATAGGTACTTACATACTGCTTATGAAGGTTCTATATATGCATTATAAAATCATTACGAAGGTGAAGTTAATGTAAAGTACAGTATTACCATTTCTCCTTTAGAGAAATCAGGAGGGATTACATTAATGACACAAATGACCCTGACGAGTATATATATATATATATATATATATATATATATATATATATACAGTGGTACATTGGTTCTTGAACTTAATCCGTTCCCAACTCCAGATCGAATCCTAAATAGTTCGATTTCTGATCGAATTTCTCCCTTAAGAAATAATAGAAAACCAATTAATTGGTTCCTGGCCCCCCAAAATTACACCTAAATATGTTTTTTTTTATTTAAACACAAAATGAACAGGATATAACAAGAAGAGCATTTTTTTCTTAATGGCTTCCAAAACGATAAAGATATCATCCCAACATTACCCCTGTCCCTGAAGTGTTTTCATTAGCCCTGTCCTTAAGTCCAGGTTTCAGTTTGTTTTTCTAATCCAGTCATTGGGGGCGTTTGACTTGCTTACAGCGCTGGCTTAAAGCAACGCATTCTGATCCTGACGCAATGGAACCACCTCCGTGACAGCACACCTTTGCCCTTATTGGCTGAAGAGTTTAGTTACACACATGATGTTTGTATCCCAGGCAGTTCTGATGCGTATTTTTCCCGAATAACACGCAAAGTAGTGAGAACTGGTTTTCAGTTAATTTACCTGGTAAAATAAAGGTTAAATAAATGAAAAAAATACTCTAATAGTACACGTGAGTTAGTGGTTTATTTATTGCTAGTTACTGTAATGTTGCGCTACTTTATTTGTTTAATCGTTCAGTCTGTGAAGAAGGCATTCAAGTAAGAATTGCATTGCAGTATGACTCATTTCCTGGCGTGTACAATTTATATTAGGTCAGCGTTCACGGTTCAATATTCTGATATTCGAGTTCTAGGTCAAACTGGTTTGTTCGACTTTCTAGAAATTCGAGTTCTAGTGAGTTTGAGAAGCGAACTGAGGTACCACTGTATAGAAAAGTGCTGTATACTGCCTATGGAATGCACTGATTATGCACGGGAAGCCAATTAAAAATGCACGTGCACCGCTGAGTGTAACTCCCTTGTGATGCTGCCTTACCTGGACAGATGGACCCTCTTCTCCGTAAACTGCCCTTCACCATGAACTGGGTCCATGTGTGGTTTGTTGCACACCACCTCCACTCCCTCCCCTGTGTGGCTCTCCTCATGACTGTGCTTGCTTATGGTATACAGCTGCCCTATCCTGTACTGAGGAGAAAACCCACAGCATGAAGTGAGCTTTATAAATAGTGCATATACCAAAACTAAGTGTGGAAAGATAGGGTGCGTGTGCAGTTTCTTAGGTCACGGTAAGGCTGTCCAAGGTAGCGTTTCTCATCCCGGTCATCAAGTACTCCCAGACAGTTCACATTTTTGCTCCCTCCCAGGTCAAGGGGAAAAACATGGATTGTCTGGGAGACCCTGAAGACCGGGTTGAGAAACACTGGTCTAAGTTACCATATTAACAACAATCGGTAGAGACCTGAAGGTCTCCATCATTATTATATGATACATCAGGATTGGCCAATCTTATCTGCAAAGTATCAGTGTGTATGCATGTTTTTGGGGTAACCTTTAGGTCAGATGTTCCAATCAGTCCTGTAATTAGTAATCTAATTAGGAGATTGCATGCAAAAACCCAAATACCCAACAGGCGTTTCTGGATAAGACTGCCTACCCCTGTTATACATTTAAGCCCACTGTGAAGAACACTTTTGTTTTCAAAAGTCCTTGATATAAGCTAAGCATGTATAATACATGGATATACAGCCATGAACAAACAAGGTGATTCACTGCCATACCGAACATCAGTCAAAATTCTCAGGAGATATGCTAAATATCGAGGACACATGCAGGAGAAATGCTAAAAAGTCAAACACACACATACAGGCACACGTGCATGGACACGCGGAGCGGGGATCTTTGTTGCATCACAGTCTCCTGCCCGGCCCCTGACGTCACACTGGCGTCAAAGCAGGCTAAAAATAGCAGCGGTACAGCGGCGGATAATGATTTGCTGTTGGGGATGTAAGATGGCAGGATGGAGAAGGTGGGGCTACACTGATTGATTATGTATAAACCATACAGTATGGCCATGATCCTAAGGAGCGCAGTCTGGCAGCAGAGAAGCGCAAGGCGTACATCCAAATTTAAGATAAAGTCATATATTTTTTTTTAGATTAATAAGTACTACTACAAAAGCATAATTATTCGTCTTTATCGTTGTTATCTCTTTCTCCCTGCATTAACTTCCAAGACTGCACCTACGGCAAATACTGACTAGTTTCTTACATTGGCTGAATTAACAACAATTGCTAATTAAGTATTTAACTACTTAAATGCGAGCAGACCCCACTTTCTGACAAGAACACAGTGCCCGAGGGAACACAGGGACTAAAGGCTCAAGACAGGAATGGAAAGACTGAACTGTTGATCGCGAAAGAATAAGTTATCACTGTGATTATTGGGGGGCGGGGGGGGGGTAAAAACACTGGAAATAAGGGAAGTGCATCACGACTGATTATGTTAGTATGATGGACACATTGCAACACCCTTATATAAACAGCCTGTCAAGCCTCTACTCAGTCTGTCAGTGACCATTATCAGGTGTCTCCACATATGGTGAAGTGTGGTATATGTGCACATAAACTGCCAATATCAGAAATAAACCTCATTCTTCTGTAGGGGTATATGGTAATTCCTATTTTGTTATATAAACATATCTTCAAGAACAATTTTAACAGAGCGGAAGGCCGGGGCATGATGAGCTGTGAATGTCTTACCTCCTCCACACTGAGAGGCATGCAGATTCTGTACTCCTTCTGCAGCATGGTGTCTGAGGACGTGTGCTGAACCGGCTGATGGTGCGACGGAATGGAGACGCACTCCAGACCCTGTGAGGCTCTTCGAGAAAATTAGGAACAAAAACGACACTTATTTACAGTACTCTTGCACCATCATGGCGATACATAAATAAATATTACAAATAGATTGCTGGCAGTTCCTGGCTTCTAATTTAGGATGTGGAGTGACAGTTATATATGCATGTAGCTAGAGACAAACGGGCATCTGTGCAAAGCTGTTTTGGGGGATTAAAAAAAATCTGGTCCATTACATTATTTGAAACCATTGCTCACCGTTGTATACATTTACACATACTGTATATGTTTACAAATACATATGTATTCTATATATGTATACGTGTATTCTCCTCATTGCCAAATTAATAAAAATTAATTTACAGAAATTACTTAATATCAGTTAGATGGGCAATATTACATTTTATTAAGTAGGAAAAGCCAAATTAGCTTTTCGCAGTAATTCCGTTTTTCTGAATGTGACTTTTTGGTAGGTACGTCTTTTAAGTCGAATTCCTTCAAAGTCTCATTATACTTCAGGTAGTCTGCTTAGGGATTTTAACTTGCTAAATGGTTATTTTTCAATAGGTTCTACTAGCACGTACTACATGGATGTTAATGAAAAAGTATATATAAATTCTCATTGAGAAAACATGAATAAAAACGGTTGTAAGAAAAAGATCATTTTATGCAAATATTGCATTAGTAGAATTAGACTAATAAAATGTATATTTAAGTTTAGTAAGTCACATACCTAGGTAATTCATTCATATACTAAACAAACACCGATGTACAGTACATGGTTTTATCAATATACATCATTATTTTTATTATGAAAGACCATAATAGCTACATAGTTGAGCAACTGTACATGCATAGTTGTGAAACTTACCAAATTGTTCCAGATATCCCAATCGTCATTCACTTTAACAAGTTAATTTCGGTGGCAGAGCTGTTGTGACTTGGAGGGTCAGTACAGTGATCTGGCTGTATTGCTTTTACTACACTAGTATTTATGAATCCGTTTCGAGTAAAAGTCCTTTTACTCTGTTTTTAATTATACAAATCATATCCGCGTGCTTCCATCGCTGTCCGTGCCGTTCACTGCATTCTCCTGCCTAGATGTGAACCCGTCAAGTGGAAAAAATAGATGTTTCTGCAGATCTATTTAATTAACTGTACAACTCAGCTGCGAGTTGATCTTGTATGCGACGCGATGAAGGATGCGCAGTCCCCACCCAGGAAAGGCGTATTCCTCATTAAAAGCGGAGATAAGAGACGGGGGCTGTACTCTCAACTGAGCTGCACAGCATGTTACCGCAGTGGCTTAATGCTCACATGAGGGGCCAGGTGCCTTTTCTTAACGATACCCCGATCACGTGCAACAGCCCCGGTAAGTCCCCGATAACTCCGATACGTTTTATAGATCCTGGCTTTTGCTGACCCTGCGGTATAAAAAAAGGCGTCTACCCCGTCTACTCAGCATTACCTCGATCGGCGGCAGGTGTCTGTGAAGTTACAGAAAACCAGACAGTGAAATCTATTGTGTGTGTGTCTGTATACCGTAACATACAGTATAACATATAGGCCTATATTACGATCCTATAAAAGGAGCAACTATCTCATAGCTTGAAGTAAGCTAATGTAATAATAGTTTAGAGAAAAAAAAAATGTAGGACAGATTCTGCGTCATTTTACAGAAATAGAATGACTGGTTGAATGTCAGATTGACAACATAATGGGTAGATAACCAAATTTCTGACATTTTTTTAAATTATTTTACAGTGCGCATAGGCCTATTACATCTAGATTTTATTTTAATAATTTCCTACTCTTCTACTTGCTAAATCTAACTTTTTATTTAGCTACTTTATGCTTTCGGAAAAAGAGTCACAATTTCCAGAAAGGGTTAAACACACTGGCATTGTTAAGGGGTATTTTAGAGGGGATCATTAGCTCCATTAAAATGTTTCTTTTTTTAGGCCCCCATATATATTATATATGTTTGCCATCATCCCCCCTCCCCCCCAGTAAAAACTCAGCCTATCCATGCATTTCTAACTATTCCCCTGGTTAAGTAGCGCAACACTAATTGGGTTAGTTATTTAATCATAGATTTCAGTATTTACTCAAGTTTGTAATAGTACAATAAGCTGCTATACATATTTATCATACAACTGGCAATGACGTCACAATTATAGACATTCAGCCTCCAAAGTTCTTACTTCCTCTGTTCTGTCAAAAACATACAACACAGCTGATTTGTGTAAGGCAAATATGATTACAGCAATAGGACAGAGACAAATGTGTGAATGACATAAGAAAAGTCATTTGTAATTTCAAATGTAAGTTATGAGACAAGTCTACATAATTGGGGAATGATCTCAGAGGAGAAATCAAAGTGACCCAAAAGGACACTATATGGAGTCTGTTCTGTGATCTCATTTCTCAATGCTGAGGAATAAATAAAATCGCACTTAAGGAATTCTGTGATTAAATATAGATCTCAAACGCACATACTAAGCACAGAGAGCACATGTTATTTATGCCCATTTATGTAATTTTATGCCTCCCATACTTTAAATCTATTGTGACTTAGCATGGAAGGATATACGGTGATGTCATCTCTACAGCTGCACTGTAAATGATTCTGTTGGTTTATGAATCATGCAAGTGCTGTGCTGTTTAAAATTAATTCAGGGAATGAATGAACACATAGCCCATTTGTCTCCTGGGTAAAAGGCTGCTTGCCAGTGGTCAATATCTTTGCAGTACCTAGAATACACTGAAGGAATTTCTGAATAGTAAAGAGTCACAGTCCCCACTGGCTTTCACATATTCAGCTCCTGAGCAAGCTAATGCAATTAGCTATATCAACAGATTGACTAATGTTTTGTTACCACCAGCACAAGTATTCAGTGAGTGGTTTTCAATGGAAGCAACACAAAAATGCAGTGTAAGTTCTTCTGGAGGAGGTACATTTAGCAGAGGATCTTGATTCTGAAGGTCCCACTAGCAACACTTGAGGGCAAATGGATGAACAATAGCTCCAGTCAAAGTCTGTAACTGGAAGAGCAAATATCAACTACCACAGACTCTAGTAGACACTGGCTAGCAAACTGTGATCCATCTTTGCATTTTATCAATTCTGTGCAGAATTAACTGGACCATGGAGGGTTTTGTTGAATAAGGCACAAAGTACTGTGAATTTGTGATGCAATGCTGGATGCAACCAGGTTTGATGCAGGAACTTTGAATTAACATGAAATTGCTATTGCTGTGTTACTGCAGTAATACTAAGAAATGCCTGGATATTTGCCACATGAAAAGATTAAAGACTATTCAGCAGAAAATCTGTCCATTCAGAGCATTGTTATTATAAATCTTGTGCTAATATAACTATGTCTTGTTAATTGATTACTGAGCTGTAAGCTGTAATTTTTTGGTTCTGATGTTAATCTTTCTGGTAAGTGACTGTGGTGCAGGTAGCATGAAAGAAGAAATGATACTATAGAACCCTATTATTCACATCATGGTCCTCGAGGTCTGAGGACTGCTAGTTTTCCAGCCTTCCTTTACCTGTGAGCCAGATGTGAAGCCTCTGACCAATCAGAATCAGTAATTATTGAATTAACTACCTGGGAGAACTGAAAACCAGGCCTCCATTTGAAATCGACGTCCAGATTTGAAGAGCCCTGCTATAGAAACTGTGTTATATCTGTACCACCATTAGTCCGATTCCTGATCTCGCTCTGAATTGCCTATTGTCATGTTGTGAGAAAGTAAGGGCTTAGGACCAGGTCTCGGGAGCACAAAAAGGGACTTTATTTAACAAAACAGGAGCAGGGAAGCTAACAAGGCCGCAAGAGGTCAAAATGGGAAGGCTTTGACTGGGACGGAGCACAGGCAATAGGAGGATTGGCCTTAATGACCCGATTGGGGAGCACAGGACTGGGAAGCACGCATATTCGGGATAAACGAGGGACTGATATGATTCAGGTATTGATATTTAACACATTAGGATTGGGAATTACTAACAAAACACAGCTGGGAAGAAGCAGGAGGGTTCCAGGTGACCAGCAATGACCCCTACTGGTCATACTGGGGGATGGACAGGACAGGACCTGACAGATGCTGGTGTAAGACTCATTTGTATAAAGAAATTTCCTCTTTCCCCTGTTAGGTCTGAATTTTCTCTTCGTGGACTACCACCTAATTGCTAAGGAGCGCTGTTTAATAAAGAGCCACCCCATAAATAAGCCTGTCCTTTGATTATTATTCCAGCATCGTGGTTCAGATTTCACAACACGCTGGTAAAACATCCTGTTTAATTATCAGGTGTTTGTTCCACATCCTTGATGTGCATGTGTGACTTCGCGCTCCAGCTCTCAGATGCCCTGGTCCTCATTTACAGTGTATCTCAATTATTTGAACCCATATTAAAATTCATGATGCACATTCAAGACTAAACATTGGAAACGAGAGACACAAATTGGAAGATCCTGTCAGCTCTTTTCTGATATGTTTATATATTAATATGACAGCATTAGAAGCAGTAAATGAAAGTGCCGCTGACAATTTTTGCACTGAAATGCCAGTCTAATGGCAGAATAACATCTGGACACTCAGGAAAAAAAGTTTGTCCTTTTTAATCTAGAGAATATAAATCCTACAAATCCTTTAGAGCAGAAAGGCAAATAATGGGACAAGTGAAAGTTACATAGTAAACTATATGTTCCTGTCTTATAAAACTTGAATATAGATCAAAGTGAAATATTATTTAAAAGTACTCAATATTCAGTCTTCCGTGTAAATTCTTTTTGGTAAATCATGTAAATGTATTAATATGCATATATAAACATAAGTTGTCACTTATGAAAATGACCTTAAAATCTTACCCAGTCATTATTTCAAAATTAAAGGGAACGACGAGATCTGTAAACATTTTCATATCAATGCTCTAAAACCATTCTGGGAATATTTGGTTTAGAGGGAAGTTTAAACAAACTGTTGTTCGAAATACAGCTGCCACAGCAGACACTTTCTTAATCTGCCAGAAGATGGCAGTCAATACAAGAAAGTAAAGAATTTTAGCATCTGCAATGGATTTTGAGATCGCTACTGAATCACTAAGGATTGTGAATAATTTACTGTATAAGAATAAGTGGTGCATAATAATCACAAGTCAAATAAGCAATTTGTTGGTATGGTATTTTTTTCTTGTCCCCAGAAGGGCAAATTCAATTTCACAAAAATCCGTGACTGCAGTCAAAAAAACTAAAAATGCCAAGACTTGTTACTTTGGTTAGAGCTGGATAGGGGTTAAGGTTGTCATTGTTAGGATTGTGGTTTTCCCTACAGAATTGAATGGATGGTCTCCATAAAGCTATAAGTACGGGTTTGTGAGCGTGTGTGTGTGTGTGTGTGTGTGCGCGCCCTGCATAGCATGGGTTGGCAGCCTATGCTGGGTTATGCGCTTGTGCGCATAACATCCATGAGTCTTACAACCTTGCATGGAACATGCAGGTACAGAAAATGGATGGATGGGTATATATCGTCCTGAGACCCTAGGTAAAAAGTATCCTTCGTTTTTAGGTTATTTGTCTTTGGAGGAAATAAGACATCTTACAATTTAGGTTGTTTCAAATTTATTATTATTTTTAATTTCACAGCCTGTCCTCTTTAGTTACAACGGGAATAAATATGTTTCCTAACAACACTGAAAAGATAGATGCAAAAATAAATGTCCGCTACAATGGACATAAATGAGTTGTAAGTCCACGCAGGTGGGTCCAAGCGGGAGCTTTAGGCCCTACTAATAATTAGCGGACTTACAAAAGAAACCAGCAGGTTAGGACGCATTGTGAAGTATTGTGCCAAATGACTTTGAGCCGTACCAAGCATTTCTCTATCTCTCGTCTACCCGAGTTCCCTCGCCTGTTCTGTCGACCTAGTATATGTTCCTCACCCCGTTTCCTTTCCTTCCCCAGACCAGCTCTCGTACCAGACCCGCTTCCATCGCCAAGCCCTGCTCGTCATGTCTCCCCTTCGCTGTGTGGGCGTGTCCCGTGTTTACCTGTAGGACAGATTCCCTGGCTTCAGAACCTCGCGCTCCCTCATCAACCCTACTTCTGGATTTCCCTTGTTTGTACCTTTACCATGACCGGCAAATTAAAGCCTGCGTTTATCCGCATATCTGGATCCATGTCTCTCTGGCCAGACGATCGCCACGTGAATAGGTGGGGTCTCAGGAGGTTACAGCAAAAATTAAATGACTGCTGGCACTGATAAAACCAGTTAGGCGTAATCCTGTTGAGTTATAAAGTCTTAATGTCTCAGAAGTAATAAATGACTAAGTGTTTTACACACTATAGTCGCTGAAACAGCCAGAGTCCCATTTTCTGTTTAAGAAAAATGTAAATCACTTTAACTGTTGATAGTGCAGTGATCTCAGAATGTCAATGTGGTATTGCCCAGCTGCATGCTGACAAGAACAGCAAAGTTTGTCATTTCTCAAATGCAAATTTAATTCTTCTTGCATAATCATGTTTTTGTAGAGGCAATGAGTTTTCACTTCAACAGAGTGCTTAATTGTTTTAAAGGATAATTTGGATAAGTTACTTCACCTGATGCTTTCAGAAGACTGCTAATTTATAATAATTATACATTTTCTAAAACCTACAGCATTGCACCTGTCACATATATAGCTTTATTATATCTATAATGCAGTTGAGCTCTGTCACAGATGATATTAACCTAGCACTGGACAAGTGTCATCTGAGTTACATGTGTTCTGTCAGTCTCATTTGCTTGCAAGTTCCTTAAATAAATCAAAAAAGCCATTTAAAAATCATCTCCACTTGTGGTTAGGATTTTCTTTTCTTCCCGTAACACAACATTACACCCTTAATTCCATCTATTTATCTTCTAATGGCTTATCCTTGAAAGATTCACCTGGGGTCTATCCCAGGCTACATGGCCATGTGGCTGCGCTACACCCTGGACTGGAATCCAGCCTATAATAGGGCACACACAAAATCATGCACAATGGGAAATTTAAATACACTATTTAGCCAAGCTGCACTTCAGGATGCAGAGAGAACATGCAAACTTCATGCAGAGTGGGAGTGACATTAGAAACCCTAATGCTAAAGATATGAGGCAACTGTGCTACCCAAAGAGCCACTATGCCATCCCAGCTTTCAATCCCTACCTCTGAAATTCTATTTAGAAATAACCTTGGGAGGTCCTTGCATAATCACTCGCTATTTGCCTAGTCCAAATAGAGTTTACCTGCCAATTTACAATATTGCCTCCCTAATTTTGATATTTATTTGGACATAAGCCATGAGACCTTCTGGTGTGTCTAATCTTTGTTGCCAGTGTAGCTGTGAATACTTGGCAGGCTTTGTCTTTCACTCTAATCAGTTGCATGCATAAGAGGGTCCATTTGTAATGCAACCTCTTGGCAAATTGCTATTGAGTGGGTGCTGCACCTGATTCCTGCTGGTGCAACAGGACCAGCCAATTAACACCTCCTCAGGCTTGTACTCTCCGTAATAATGGGAACAAGATAAATTAATGTCACCATGAGATCTGCTACACCTAAATAGCATTGCTTGATAATCTATCCATCCATCCATCCATTTTCCAAACCGCTTATCCTACTGGGTTTTGGGGGGTCCAGAGCCTATCCCGGAAGCAACGGACACGAGGCAGGGAACAACTCTGGATGGGGGGCCAGCCCATCGCAGGGCACACTCACACACCAGTCACGCACACATATGGGCAATTCGGCAATTCCAAGCAGCCTCAGCATGTTTTTGGACTGTGGGGGGAAACCGGAGTACCCAGAGGAAACCCCACGATGACACGGGGAGAACATGCAA
>JABFDZ020000097.1:26742301-26762748 GCA_019775955.2 Pollimyrus isidori
CCATGACAATTACATGAAGAAGTGAAGAAGTAGGATTGCTGGGATTGGTCCCGTTAGAGATTTTTGAACCGCTACATTCCTATCTTACGTCGAAACAGCCATGACAATTACATGAAGAAGTGAAGAAGTAGGATTGCTGGGATTGGTCCCGTTAGAGATTTTTGAACCGCTACATCATAACATTTATTATATTCAATGTGAGGAAACAGAAAACTGTTTTTGTAGGGTCTTGGAGAAACCTCCTTGTATTTCAATTCCAAGTAACTATGACCAGATCCAGAATTCCTCTTCTAATTTTCAGTGATAAAATACTTTATGTCCAAACTGTTACTTCTTGTGGTCTGCGCTTTTAAATCCACTACAATATATTTTTCTTTGCTTCTGAAAAATCTAATGAACACTTAAGCACATTTTCAACCACTGAAGTGACTGTTTTTGGGTGTGTTGCAAATCAGTTACGGCTTTGGTTTAATTTCTGAGCAAGACCCAAGTGAGGATTCCACGTATTCCAAGTGTCCATTATTGCACAATTTATTTGAACTTTCTCAGAAATTAGCAAGCATTTTTTCTGCACTCTACAAATCAAGGGTTCGATATATTAAATGTGTTACTTTAATTCATCCCAAAAGGATTTAATATTTTATTTGGCTTTTATTGGGCTTTTATGGTAACAGTATATCATTTAGCAGTTAATAACATGCAGCAACTGAAGGTCTATGGCTAAATGGCTTATTGACATTTTTGAGAGCACCTTGAAGATCCCATATGACTGTCTGCATGACCTGTACATGTCATCCTCATGGCAGTATGAGTGCTGAGCTGTGCTGCTGTAGTTGGACCCAAAGTAGTCAATCTGTATACACTGTCAACACATCTATTTTTCGCAGTGAAGTGAGGGATCGTTTATGGAATGTTGGGAAGGCATAACAAAGGAAGTTTGTTCAGACATATTCCATTGTCATATGTGATATCTCATTGAAAAGTATTGAAGTTGTGCCCCACTGATGTCATCCAATTCCTTAAAACACATTTCTACAGTAATACATCTGGCTTAAAAAATACAGAGTGCATTAAAAGGGTTTATAGATGGATCTGTAAATGTATCCCAGTCCCCTTGACATTGGGATTTTGCCAAATCAGCAATTTAATTAATAACACATGGCTACAAAATTAATGCTTGAGCAGTTTCATTGGGGGCATCCACTGAAGGACTGCATAAGGAGCGAGTTAGCTTTTTATTTGTAAGAGCAGTTCCTGAAGCACAGCTTGAAGGCATAGCTATTTAGGAAGTCAGTTTAGATGAGCTTCTTTTGACTGGTCTCATGACCCTGCACTGGATAAATGACTGGAAGATTATGAATGGTTTTGACTGGTGGTATGTGTGATATATACTGTATACACACACACACACGTATAGTATGACACTTCAGGAAAGTGCAATGTAAAGTGCCTGCTAGGAGATCTAGAAGGAAATGACATAGAAATTGACATCGGGGCCAGAGATAACATGCATACACACAGACTGTATAGCTCTTGTCAATTGTTGGTAGGATCATGAGAAACTTGAGACACTTCCTCACCACAGGAATCTTTTTTCAAGAGGCAGGAACTTATGTCCCTTTCCCACTGCAGGGACATGCTGCAATTGTCGGTCCTAGGAGATAGTTCCTGAACCCATTTTAGTCCTGCAGATGTTTCTCATTCAACCAAGAACACCTGGGTGGAGTTTATAATGATAAAATTGACAATGTGCTGACCGCACTGGCGGTTACTTGGAAGCTATGCAAAAATATGGGGAAAAGAGTAGTAGAGCAAAAATTGAGCAGGTGGAATAATTTTTTCTACATGGGTTTTATTTTCCTGCATATTTCTGCTTCAGAAAATACAACCGATAATCGGTATACTGTACATCTGTCTAATGTCACCGGTGCCGGCAGTGAACCTTTTCAGTAATTATCGGAATAACGTTACGTTTACATTTATTCTGTGGAAAACATGATAGATTTGCTGACCAAATTTAATTGCGAATTATAAACAAACCACAGGCCACATGATTATAATATAAATAAAATATTATGTCCGATTCTGAACCAAACCTGGACTCAATTTTTTGCCCCGTATTTTCCACCTATGCGATCAACACCCCCAATAACTAACAAAACGATTTGTTCATCTTCCATTTTTATGGGGTGGTAATGTAGTTCTGTATGGTTACACATGGGAAGATTAACCTGCAAGCTGCTTTGTGTCTCCCATGCTTATTCAGCATGAAGGCTAGAGTTCCTGTTCTGCAGGAACACTTAGAACACTTAGAAGTGGCCAAGATTTGCAAAAGGTGGTCCTGACCTTGGGTGGGAGAGTGCTTTTGGAATCGTATCAGAGGTATTTCTAATTATAGTGTTAAAAATTTCTTAGAACCATGGTACTGCTGGGAAATAGGCTACAAGATTTATTGTGATAGAAATAAAATACCTATTATAAAAAATCATAAGACCCATGACCTATGGTAGAATAGGATAATCATTTGGAATATGGATGGATGAAAGAAAACAAATATGGACATGAATACAAGTGTGTAATCTGAGTAAAAGATGATTTTATGTTCATGTAATTGAACAAGCATGTAATTGCTACAGCAGTGCTCTTAAGAAACTGAGAGTGCAGTTATTTGTGTTTAATACATATTTTAACTGTAAGAAACACATTAACTGGATGCTATGAAATGTAGCGCAAGCTCTTTCTAACAGAATCCACCTGGGACGTGTAAACAGCACGGTGTCCCCTTTCCCACTTTAGTGGGCGTATCATGAAATTATAAGGAATCCGGAAAACGTAACAGACAATATTAACAGACAGTAAATGAGCTCAGCACTAAATGGGAAAACTAAAATGTAAAAATCAAGAAAGCTTTTCACAATATTTACAACTCTGTGAACTCAATTTTATTGAGAATATCTGTCATTTATCAATCATTTTCGGTCAATGAAGGTGAAATTTGATTATGGGAAAACAAGTTGCGCGTGGCTTATATTTCCCGGTGGATGCCAGTTGATATTACTGAGATTATATGTATCTCCAGCAGATGGCAGCAAAATAAAGCTATATGTTTCTCAGATGCGTTCCAGCAGTAGAGTCTCAATTTTGCATGTCATCGCTTTTCTGTATTTGCTGCACTTCTTTCATTTCATTTTGACCTGGACAACATGGATTTTCATGGTGCGTTTTCTGTACAATCATGGTGCTTTTTCTGTACTGCAATTTCTCAAGATCTTTACCATTTTACTCTTTGAAAATGTATTTTGCCATTCTTATCAGGGGTGTTGAAAAATCTGTAGATACCACCTTTCTGAGCAGGTTACCCTTTTTTGCTTTCAGTAGAATAGAAAGTAAAAAGTGAAATTCAACTTATATAAGCAGCAGGTACTTTCTATAATGTATATGTGTCATGAATGTGGCCAAAAGGTCTGAATACATTTGCAATAATAGTTTATAAATTAAAGGAACCCAGAATTGAACCTGGGTGTAAATGATGACAAAACCATTTGACCCAGAAGATTTACTTTTGAAAACTAATAAATTAACCCCTAACCTCATAATTTGACTGTATAGCAGTGCACATTATTGTTGGCTTGTCTGAATCATGCTATTAATAAGTCAAATTAATTACATTTTCATGTATTTTTATTCAGGATGTGTTTCATGCTGCCATTTCAGGCACCCTCACAGTGCCATAATTTATATGCCTATTTATTATAGAATCTTCTAGACTGCAGCAAGGAAGGGGGCGGGACAGATTCCGGGCCAGGGGGCAATGTGAAAGGAGAAGGTTTAGAAGTAATGTCCTTTCTGACAGCATGGAAGGGGCTTGTTTTTAGTTCTCGCAGATATTCTCCATCCAAAATTAACTGTTTCGGTGTCCAGCTGCTTGCATGGTCAGAGAATCCGAGGCATCTGTGACTTAGACCTTCCATAGCACAGAACTGTTTATTCTCTGTAGTTCCTTTAACTGTACGGATCATAGGCCTGGAGCTTGTCAGTGCCATAGAAGGAGTGGGAAGGGCGGAGCAGCTGTCTAAATGAGTGTGTGGGGGTTAATTTGTATTGTGCGAGTGTCCCGAGTGTTAGCCCTCGCTTCCTCGTCGTGCACACAGCCCCGCAAATAGTTCCTTGTTTCCTGCTTCGGCTTTCCCTTTCTCACATCGCAGTTGCATCGCTGTGTGTTCTGCTTTCTTTTCTCTTTTTTGGTATTCAGAGGGGAGCACCTAATTATCACGCGGTGCAGCAGTTGGAAAAGTTGGACGTCTTTCCAGGTTGACATCAAAGATAGCTAGAGTTGGACAGGTCTTGTTGCTTCTGTCACAATATAAGGTAAGTTCTGTATTATCTAAACAGCTGACTGTGTAAGCTGCCAGATGGAGATGTGCTATTTGAAGAACATTTTTTTCCATCCAAAATAGTCATTTCTCAGGTGCAACTTCTGTTATTGCTTGACAAGTTCCCCTACAAGACCTTTCATTTCACAGTCACCAATTATACCATGATTATAACCATGATTATGTAAAAATTAGACTTGTTGAATTCTACGAAGGTTGATACATATATTAACTTACTTTTATTCCAGAAAATGAATGCTTTATTTTTAATGCTTCTCAGGGTGCAGAGTGTACAAAACTTCAAATAAATAACTTAGATGCTACATGAACTAAATCACAAGTCTGCAACAAGGAAGGAGTTTTTTGTGTACAGGTGAAACAATTTGTAGAAAGAATGAATGTGACCTGCCGGGAGCAAGGTATTTGCAATGAGTGATTTTCACTCTTAAATTTTTGCACCCTGTAATTTATCATCTACACACCAGTCCACAGCTACTACAATTTTGCACACACTCTGGTTTTATAACCAGTTTTGTTAGTTTTAATGTTGTTTTTGTCTATTGCAATTAGCATTTGTTTCATTCTTCATTGGATTCCTGCTAAGAGACGTTATACAGGAAGACCTAGAAAATTACAGGGTTAATAAGTCAGAGGTTGACTGCTTTGGACTCACATGACTGCTAGTGATAGTATTTTAATGAAGATGTTCTGATTGAACAGACTCCTCGGCTACTGGGACGTAGCCATGTGTACAGATACTGTAAGTTGCTCTTCTCAGCATTGAGTCTTATCTCTGAGGTAACATGAAACTCCCAGCTTCCTCTGCGAAGTTACCTAGACAACCATCGGAATGTAACAAGTACAGCCACTGTGACATTCTCTTTATCATTTTAAGGAGAGGTTAGCCTCACTGTTCTCTGTGGTACTGCAGACCCTAAAGGGCATTAGAAAACCCCTTAATCCCTGTACATGGAAATACTGTTTTTTTTGTTATTGAAATTGTTATATTTCTTGTCAGTGGTGTTCTAATAATAGCGCAAAATATAAAACAAGGCCATTTTTGTGTTAATTTTTGTTTTGTTTTTTTTGTATGCTATCAAATAAACTTTCAATTTAAAGTATTGTAAATTGAATTTAAACAAAGTTGTTTTGGTACAACATTTGTGTAGGGGGTGAAGGTAGACAGTATGAACAATCAAATTTCTAAACTTTGATTTATAAGCATAATTTATGTGTATTGGTCGGCCATTTTATGTGTGAGTAATATGAATGGAGCTGCACATTTGGCTTTGAAGGAATCCTCTAAGCCTGGCACTATTGACCACTGTGTAATTGCATATATCCATCCATCTTCTATGGATATGCAGTACAGGGTGACATTCAAAGAATCAAGGGTTTTTGTCAAAGGCATCAAGGATTTTTGTCAAGGATACCATCAGACCTGCAGTGAAATTAACGGTGGTTAACTCCACTGTAATAAAAATTGTAATAGCAACAAAAGAATAAAACAGTATAATAAATATGTAATACTGAGGAGAAAGAAAAGAATACTACAGATATGCAACATAGCTCAAAAAATTGTGTGATGTATACAGTACATGTAAAACATAAAAAGGAGTGTATTAAGGGACCTGATCATATGCAGGACTCACAAACATTGCCACCTGAGATTCTCCTACAGTACACTACTCCAATCCAATGTCATATTATGTAGTACCAGTTTTAACTCTATACTAACTCCATGCATACAGTATACTTAAGCAAAAAAATCTGTACTGGCAAGGAAATTTTAGACATCCGAAAGGAACAGATTCTCAGATGACAAAACACAGATTATTGCTGTATTGACATTTATGTTTACCTCATATACACTATATTGTATCCAGAATCATGATTGGTTAGTGAGAAAACATAGTCACATAGAACAACTTGTTTATACTGTATAAGGAGTCACTGGGAGATGGAAAAAGGACTGATTGGTGAGGGTGGAAACCAGTGCTTCCCAACTAATTCTGGAATTCAAGACTCTAGACTCCTTTTGACTTACAGAATTTATCATCAATGAATCAACATTTCTTTTGTGGAGAATGCCATTGGAAGTTCTGAAATTACATAAATCAGTTATACTGTATACTAAACTGGTTCATGCACAGGTGTTAATATCCTTTTTCCTGTGTTCTGTCTGTCTTTTCTCACACTGTTTTCTCTTCAGTGTTGAGTAGAATAACTTTGGAAGAACGTGGAGCCCCTTTTAGGTATAGCATCGAAGTAAAAGCAAACAGTCTCAATCTGCAGTAAATTATCGGTGACCTGGAAAAGCAGAGTCAAAACTCTGTGGTGAAGCCTTGGGAATTGTCTTCAGGGGCAAAAGCCGCAATGGTGAAGGCAACTGTTTATTTTCAATAACATCTATAAAGATCCTGTTTTATATCTCAGTTCTGGAACAGGGATTCAGTGCACAGTGCTCTGAGCCATAATACAGATAGGTGATGAGCTATGAATTACTGATTTTTTGAAGGACTGCAGTATGTACTGTATATGTATGAAAACTAGCATGAAGATATGCAAAACATTTCATATCATTGTGGATCATTTCAAGGAGCATTTAAAAAGCAAAGGAAAAATATCTGAGAAGAGTTAAAGAACGATTATAGAAGAAATGATCCACATAGATTATGAAAGTGGCTAGATTGTATTGTCCTTAGGAAATTAGGTGATTTACAGCTGACAATGGTTTGTCAGCATATTGTGAGCTGGGGGGGAGGGGGCAACAATGTGGGATGGCAATGCACACAGTCTGCAATTGCTTTTCAGAAGGACGGAAAATGAATGTCGTAGCCACGCCACTGACACAACCATCTGAAACCACAAAATCCCGAACCCCACTATTAAAGTTAAGCAGACAATGCTGCGTTTATAACATCGGGACGGAACTTTCCACGCTAATAAGTAGTGATACATTTTTTATGTTTGCTCTTAGTTCATTTGTTTTGAATTAACTTAACATTTGAACTTTAAACATTATCAAAGAAGTAAATAAGAGAGGTGAAATAGATTATTTTAAATATATTAAATCAAACAGGTTTCTGTATCTGAGTGTTTATTTTTTGATGGCTAAGCTCGATGTTACATTTTTCAGTTAACACAATAATTTATTGGGTACTTTTAAAAAATCACAGATAATCTACTGTAATTTGTTTAAATGTTATTACATGCTTAAGTACAGAATTACAAAACAAATGGACAGTTAAGTGCTTAGTCAGAAGGACTAGAGCAACTCAAAATGATTAAAATCAAACAGGAAACAGTGACCTTACAAACAAGGAAACTAATATCTCATGAACTAATCTCTGTGGCTGAAGGCAAACACAACCACATGTATGCCATACAGCTGATGCTTATAACTTGTTAACCAAGCATTAATTAGGGAAACAGCTGTCATGATTATTGTACAATGTTTCCCAGGTAGCAGGAAACAAAAATAATTAGACCATCAACTCATCTGTTGCAGTAAAAGCATTAAATGATTGAAAATAGTTGTAAGCAGTGGATATCCATTAATTTTGCTGTGTGATATGATGTTTTGTTTTCCTGGCAGGAAGCACTGAAGGAGGAGATAGCTGGCAGGATTTTTCTCTTGCTGTTAATTTGAATAAAATGTAATCAAGAATTTTTGGTATTGTGTCTTAAGCAATAGCAGCAACATCACCAATAAGGAATAGGAATACTTATCTATAATAATAACAATATGCTATATTATGTATGAGTTACATAGCATTTATTCACTACAAAGAACTTATCAAAAGTTAAAAGTATTCCCCACTCTTTACTAATTGTTACATTTTCAGTCTGTAAGTCACTTGATTCGCTTTCGATAAACTGTCAGCAGCAACACTTGTTCATGAGCAAGCATGGAGAGCTGGAGAAAAGGAAAAGCAGGAGGGGAGCAGGGGGGAAATGGACGGTGCCTGGGCTTCTGCCGTCTGTTAGATTAGTGCGAGCCTCTCGCTAATCTGCATGTGAATGGCCGAGAACAGCTTGAGTTGCTGGACCCCTCTCTGCCACACTTGGGAGGGAGGGAGGAAGAGGGGGAGAGCGAGCAGGGCGAGGGAGAGTCTTAAAGAGATACTCCGGTCATAGCCCTCCTGTCCTGGGCTGGAACGTTCTGCATGAGTAAAGCTGCAGGGAGAGTGGAAGGAGCAGCGGCCTGCTTCGTAACGTGGTGGAGGAACTACTGAATTACTGCTGGGCAGAAGTCAGGCGGAGGGTTTTGTTAATGAGAGAAGGTAGGAATCTGTCCAGCGGGTTTGAATGAGAACTGGCCCTAAGCGCCAGAGGGCTGGTGAGAAATGCTCCATTACTGTAGCAACTGCAGGCAAACTGGGGGAGACTCATTTGAAGAGGCTTCCATATGTATCAGTATTTATTATGTATTACTGATTTTTCGTCTTTCTTGTACGTTCAGTGTTCAGAGGTAGATTTAATCTTTTTAATCAGTATCCCACAGTAACTGGGTTCTGTAGCGTGACCGAATGTAAGATTATTGTATCCACAAATGTTTCTCTGATTGAAAATTGTGCATTAAGAAATCTCCATTATCAGACTGCAAAATATTTTTCTGCGATCATTATTTTGGAATGAAAGTAAACCATACCTGTATTTCTCCAGCTCACGAGATTTAACCACTGCAGTACAATTGGCTCATGGTGCATTTGCCAGAAGGAAAAATTGAAAAGTGGAAACCATACAAGTGAAAGTAAGGTCAAAATCTGGTGTACACCTAAATCATGCATAATTTATTTGTTCAGTAATATCTTCAGGGAATTGTGGAATTTCTTTCTGTTTCCACATTTTATATTACTGCAAGATAAAAAAAAAAATGAAATTATTTTACAGAAAGAAATGTTTTTTCCTTGTACCCTGAAATTTTAAGTAGTAAAAGTTTATTATATGATTTAAACAAGAGTGCATTGTGGAGATTACAGATATTGCTCTGCAAATATAAGATTTCTATGTGTGTGTGTGTGTGTGCGCGCGCGTGTGTGTATATATATATATATAATGTGTCTGACAGAATACCTGCAAACGTTGTATGCGTTACAAATAATGGTATATAATGATGATTATTATGATGATGATGATGCTCTGGCCTGCTGTGAATCAGACGATGACCTGCTGGCATGGCCTAATGATAAATATTTTAAAATATTTCACTGATTGCAAAATGTATCTTCAATTGATTAAAATTAAAAACAAGACCGAAGGGAAGATTTTATCCTGAGATTTGCATTTTAATTTTGAAAATGTCAAAAATTTCAGCAACTATGAGCATTTCCACCCAAATATTATAATCTGCCACTTCTGTCAGTCCATTTTCACTCTCCTGTCCCTTTGCTCTGCCCCTTAACAGCTTGTTTTTCTGAATTGCCCATCCTTCCTCTGGATATGTACAGCCCCTCCCCCCCTCTCTTCCTGGTTAACCGTGCCCCCTTCTCTAACCTCCCTTTACTTTCCCCTCCCATTGCTCCTTCTCACCCCCGCTGGTCTGTAGGAGCCGGCTCTCACAGAAAAGACCAGAAACAAAAAGACTGAAATTGTCTCCCAGGAAGGAGGGAAAAAAAGCACAGTTATCTTGAAAAATGTTGTTCCTGTTTCGTTTCACCAACAATGCAGAGAGAGATTAGGTTCGTAAAACAACTTCCTAAATTCCTGTTACTCGGTGGGGGTGTCAATTTTTATGTAGTTTTATAACTGCCAGTTGGAAAATAATTTTGGAATTATATGTCCAGATACAAAATGCTCATACCCTTATAATCTGTGAGTGAGACCTTTATTTGCAACTTTCTAGGTATTATCACCTTACAGTGGATTCAGGCCCCGTTCCTTCCTGAGTCGTTGGTTTTTCGATCATTATCATAATTACTGAACTGCAATTTTCTTGATATTTTGTTGCATCTATGTTTTATTTAGTCAGATTATTTAGTTGTTTTCTATTTTTGGTTCAGTCAGACTTCACTGAAGGCCAAGTTGCAAAGTACATAAGTAAACAGCACACTCCCCAGTAAAACTCTTTAATTGCAAGATAATATGCAACACATTTGGGTTCATTTTAAATAGTGTAGTTCTATTGGCTGTGCTCAGGAGTTATGAGTCAATTAGAGGTGTTTTGTGTATATGCATGTTGTATTTTACCACCATTATTCTGTGAATCAGTCTGCTTTTATTCAAGTCTACAACCATACTAATAGCAGTTCATCTACCATTAATGTGATCCTATGATCTTTTTGGCTGAGGGCAATTGCCAGAGCAGAAACAGGGCTAGTCAGCTAAAAAGTATCCCTAGGGTTAAGCCTAGCAAATGATATTCAATATTGATTGAGATAAAATAGTTTTGGTGCCTGAGTTCCTATGAGACACTGTACTGCAGTGCAGTGAGATGTACCGAACACAGAGAGGCCCATCAAACATACTGACCTCATCTACAGTGTCATGGTTGTTCTGCTTTTCTTTAATACATTCAAATTGTCTAATAACATCTGTTAGATGTTACCTGGCCTGTGTGTCCCTCACCCTAAATAATTAGTTAGTTTCCTGTCATTCTCTCGTCTTGATCCATGCAGCCTGAAGCAGAACTTCAAATGTGGTGTTTATCACCACAGAGAGTGGCATTCCTAGGCAGGTCAAAGGGAGGTAGCTCCTTGGCTGACCTCTTTAACATCAGATCATCTCTCCAAGGGATTTTCATTTCATCTTCTAACTTATAGTGCTGTATTGTGTCGTACTTTGGTCTGGTCTAAAATGCCATCTGTAGTTAAAAGATCTTTGCCTATGGGGTCTGTCTGCATTACAATAATATATTGAATTCAGAATAGTGCCATTGTATCTAATTTCTGGAATTAAATGTCCATGATAAAACCACATCTGTGCAGTGTACTGTTGTGTTTAAGTAAATGTGAGTAACTATCACATGTAAGTAAATATTTGGCAATGTTTATTGTAATTTTCTCCAAAATGTTTTTTTAAGATTGTTGATAATTTATCTTGAGAAACATATTAGATCACAGTCACTGCTATATTCTGTATCTGCAGGACCATCTCATTTATTAATAATATTACTAAACCTTTACCCTATGTCCAAAGAATTAATTAAAATAAATTGTGATTCCTAAGAGCAGCCACAATTATCTCCCCTGGTTTGCCATTTGAATGATGTAATTGTAATTGATATAATTGCTTTTCTAACCACAGGCAAGCACACTTTCATTCTCTCAAAGGGACTATCTTGTGCACTAAGTCTCCTTTTCATTGCAAAAAAACGTACTGCTGAAGAACATTCCACATCTATAAAGATGAAAATGAATTGGCACACCATATACTTAACAGCATGGCAAGGAACAGGCAGGGTCAGTGACCTGCTGTGACTTTCCTGGACGGCACCTACAATTTTACTACAGGGTTTATAGCCTTTATAAATTGAACTATTGCTGTAAACAAACATCTGCTCGTGCAGTTTTGGTGTCTGCTTTGCAACAGTTTGCCCAATTTTGAATTTTAACTGACTGGAGTCATTTAGAAAACATTCCAGACCTGCTTTTCAATGTGTGCAAGTTAATTGCTGTTGATGTGTCTGTCTTGTTAAAGGGAAAATATACATATAAGTGTGATGCTTAGTACTCCACTCCTCAAAAGCCAATTAGCCTCAACTCGTTAGCCTTGTGTTAGCTTGTTGGAACCTCTCCAATAGAAGGTAATTGTGCTTTACATAACTTTAATAATTTGATGGATGAACAATATATCATCTACACCGGGGGTCTCAATGGTCACATTGTTTTCCAGTAGACAGTCCACCAGCTGGTGACCACTGGTAATACAGACGCTCCTCTACTTACAAATTTTCAGACATACGAATGAAAAGGACTGTAAGTCCAAATTGTGTTAGTTGGGCTCCCGCTTCCTGTTCGCATCATAATTTTTTTCTTATTACGACTTCTGGCCACTACTCCCACCGCGCATGTATGCATACTCCCGGCATCCTACTTCTTTGTACTTGTGTATACCTTTAAAATAATGTTGAACAATGACTTATGAACATTTCAAGTTATGGGGTATTCGGAAAGTATCTCATTCGTAAGTAGAGGAGTGTCTATTAATAAAGTTAATTGATGAAGGCCAGAAACATGAATACAAAACAGAAAATCGCATTAACCAAACCATGGGGCATTGCAACATGTTTATGGTATCCAATCGAAGACTGTCTTCTATTCATCTCCATTACGTATCCCGATGATATCCTTCACCGTGATTTCATTTGAACCACCGTGATTGATGCATGAAAATGAAGCTGGCTGCTATGAGAAAATCAGATGGCCAGATAAATTCCTGTCCCAAAGGTTCCAGAGGCACTGTTCTATCGATTGATTATAGGCAGATTCAGTATTGTGGGGAGTGGTTTCTGATAGATGGCTGACTGTGCAATCCTAGGGTCAAAGCAGTGATTGACAAGTGGCCTTCTTCTTATTGAATACATCAATTGGGTCTTTGTATTCAGAGGTAACAATAAGAACCAAAAAACAATATACCCTCCACACTGGCTGATCACATGTGTGGGGTCAGACTCTTCCTATGCAGCCGTGTCCTTCCTTGAGCATGAAATACCAGGTTTGTGATAAATCACCAAGGATGACCTAATAAAACCCCAAAACTAACAGATGCTACATGACCTTAATCCAAATGGGTTCAGTGTGTAGGAAACTGACCTACAGGGTGATGGAACTGGTGATCTGAGTTATGTAACCAGTTCCTATTGGTTTACCACTTTTGGCTTTCACTATCATGGGCGATGGTGACCAGGACATTCAAGGTTTCACTTGTAGTTTTATGAGCTGAGCTGATTAAGTCAGTTGAGTTGACTAAGGCTGTAACAGACAGAATGATTCTACCACAACAAGTGAACTTCTACCATAACAAGTGCACTTCCTGAGTAGATGTGGATGAAAATGTGGTACTTGCTCCCAATTTACTGCAGATGTGGTAAAAGCCAGTTGAGAGGTAGAGCTGACTATGTAATGCCACGATAGTCCACAATATTAGTACAGATGTTCCATTCAGTACTGATGTGGAATTCCATTCCTGTGTTTCCTCTAGGTTTACAGCTTTTGTGGGGGGGGCACAGATAAACACCTACAGGATTCATAGTGTTCATGTGTTTCTTTTAATGACATCAGTCAATATAACAACTGAACTAAACATCAGAACATTTCTTTTCATGACAATTATCCACAACGTGTGAAGTTTTTGTCACTGCAGTGTATCTTTCTGGGCTTTTGGAAGAACGCTTCTAGAGACTCTTGATATGGGAAGTCAGAAACATCTGGCCCATTTATTGAGATTGGCATGCAGGCTGCAAGATGGTCTCCTTACAGCCTATTGCGGATGTTTGTCTTGACATGAAAATGCATTAACTGTTAGGCTTTAAAAGTGGTAGCTGGTACACTCTAGCTTAAAATAGTGATAGTTTAAAGCAGAAAATCCCATCGTGATTTATTACCTTGCTATTTTTGCCTGCTTTTCAGGTGGTTGACGCAACACATTTTCCGACGCACGCTCTCTGTCCATTGGTGGGAGTGTGCTCACCTGTGTGCGCGCACATTGTGTAAATAAGATAAATAATATAAGGCTAGTTAATCTGTTTAATAAAAGGACGATGTATAGATCTGTTCTGTAGGAAAAATAACGTTAAATGTCTTCTGTTGTGATCTGGCGTTATATAGAAAATAAAATTCACTTGACCTTCAACAGGGGGGAGAGGCTACATTCTATGGTAAGACTCATCCATAGATAGAGTGTTTGGGAAAGTCCATAGCTGCAAAACGAAATTACAAGCAAAAGGTCATAAACAACAGAATCCAAAATCAAAACCAATGCCCAGGCTGTAACTCAAGAGGGAAAGACAGTAAGGTGAGAGTTCCAAGGGTTTAAGTATCCTAGCTGATAATATCCTCCTGAGACCCAAGGAAAAAAGTGTCTTTCAGTTGTAGGTTGTCTTTGGAGGAAATAAGACATCTTGCAAAAACATATTTCAATCAAATGTATTTTTATTTTTTAATTTCACAGCATCTCCTGTTTAGTGCACAACGGGAATAAATATGTTTCCTAACATCAGTGAAAAGATAAATTTAAAAATAAAATGTCCACTACAATGGACATAAATGAATGGGTGGGGTCTCAGGATGATATAGCACAGTCACACACAACCAGGAATACTAATCTAGATGTGAGGGATTTCTGGTAATTAAGTGTGAGTGAAGCTGAGGGCGTGGTCAATGAGGGTGTGACACTAGGATATCAATTAGTGTTCCCCATTTCTGGCTCTAGACAATTCATAGATTTCCTTGCTCAAACACGTCTTAATCAGCTAATTACCAGGTTTAGGGGATGTGTTTGAACAGGTAAATCTGCAAACTGTTGGATTCTGGCCCTAATGTAGATTCATTTTTAATTGCCTATGACAAGAAAGACCAAAGAACACATATTAACCTGGTGGTTCTACTGGGTCTACTGAGTTCCTTCCTCTTATCATCAATCTGCGGCAACATCGATTGTCTGTTCTGGGTGAAACTGGAAATATTCTCAGCAACAGAAGTGGAAATTTCAGATCCAAAAAGTAAAAATCTAGACCATAATTTTGATTCAACCAACCACTCCAGTACTCAGCGACTGTGACTCATTATATTCAGCTGGTTGGAAACCAAAATCATGGTCTGGATTTTCACTTTTTGGGCATAAGAGATCCACCTCTGTTCATCAAAATAGATGTGATCTTTAACTCCCAGAGAGAAAAGAACAGGTGGTGATGATAATGCACACACATTAGAGGAAGTAGATATTATATGCCACCCCTTCCAAGTCAATAAGGACATCGTCTTTGAGTGGGAAACCTGTCTGAGAAAACAAGTTCACATATTTCATCATATTTTGACCTATAATCACCAGAGAAAGCCAAGATGATGTTTTCAAAGAACATATTTTCTGTATTTAAATTTCTGTAATTGACATTGTAAAAAATGAATTTATATTTAACTCTTCGTCCTGCAGACCTGAAGCCCCTGCCAATCATTCCTTTGACCCACAGTTATCTGAGTTGGTCACACTGTCTGAGTGTCGTCCTCAATCCTGCCTCCTTCCCCCTCAGACATACCCCAGAGATTGAAGACACAAGTCCAGATGGAGGAGAATGACACAGATCCAATGGAACAGGTGCCCTGCACCAATGATTCTGGCCTAGAGGACCACACCCAGGACCATGCAGCCTTGAACTACGTGGGAATTGAAGCAGTGTTAGACCAGATGAGACGCAAGGCAATGAAGACTGGCTTTGAGTTCAACATTATGGTTGTAGGTAAGCCCTGTTTGAAAAGGACGCTAATGTTGATTTTTATAGCTATTTCAAGGTGTAAATAATCTTAATGTTAAACTCTTATTGTTTCCAAGTGCAAATATGAATGAATAGTTACAATACAAGTTCTCAATCACTCATTATACTGTATATTATTATAACAATGTTAAGGTATTTCTTTGCAAATGGGTGGAATGTCTATAAAGTACTTACATAGTATTTAATATAGAGTATGAAAAATACTGAAACTAATGTCATTTAAATAAAGTGGAAATAATCATAAGTACAATCAGTACATTTTCAAGCCTGAGAACAGATTTGGGAGTGATGTATTGTTTGCAGCATCAGTTTGGCTGTTTATTGAACCTTTCACTGAAAAAAAATACATTTAAACAGGGATTACATGTGATTTACTTTAAATAAACAGGTTAGGCTTAGTAATGTGTTTTTTTTTTACTCATTTTAAGATTTATGTCAATAATTTTGGCTTTTAGGGATTTAGTTGGTTTCATTAATTTGGTTGTTTCACTTTTCACTGGCCTGGCGGCTGTCTGATCCTCAGAGGTGTTGTATTTTTCTGATGGTATGTTGGCTTAATCCTTTTGCAGTACTGTTTCCCCAGTTTTGTTATTACTGCAAATAAGAGGAACTTAGAAATGTTTAGTGTTGAGTTTCAACTACTCTGGAAAAAAAACAGCTATTTCTGTAATGCACATCGCAGAGTGTACCTGAACAGGCCAAAGCTTCTTTCCTCTTTCAGTGTGCCTGTATGTATGTATACATATCATTTACTTGTGTGTTTCATTTGGTTTTAAGACTGAATTCTTTTTATAAATGAATGGCATGGGAGAGCATTCGGTGCAGCTACCCTACTATATAAAGTTTTAAGATAGATAGATGGATAGATGGTTGTGCAGACATAAAACAAAACACTTGTATAAATAAGGCCAAACACAGTCATTGGATTTTTACTGCCAGTTTTTCTCTGCTATACAGGGAATGGTGAATAGAAAGCGTAACTACGGATGAGACTATCCACAGGGAAACCCCCAGGATTGTGAAATGTTCCCTAGATAGATGAGTGGAGGCAAGATTAGAAATTCCAGTGGATTTTTTAAGGTTTTCTTAGAGTGGTGATATTACAAGAAGCATATGAAAGGGCAGTGTTTTTGTGGAGTTTGTCAGTGACACGAAAGGACGCCAGAGCAAAAGAAGTCATTTGCATACCAGTCAATCAGACCTGGTACCCTAGGCCAAGTGTAGATAACATATTGAGCAAGTGTCACACTGTAAATGCAGTGCATTCTGGTGTTAAAGTGCCTATACTATTGTAATTGTAACTGATTAAATGCTGTACACAAGGGTGACAGTGCATTCCTAATGTACATGTTCACACAGAAAACCCTTTTGTAGTGTTGATTGTGCATTATCAATGCATCGATGAATGGTTTCTGGAAAAGAAGAGAAGTGTGGCCTGGATATCAGAAAGGGACTTTGAATAAGTAACAGAAAAGGCTGCAGGACATCTGGCTGTTTTTGAATCTCTAGCTTTTCCAGCATGACTAATCAGTCCCTCCCTACACACACATATTTTAAGCTGCAGTTGGCTTGTCTAGGCCACCATCTGCTTCCACACGGAGGACAGAGGACTGCAGTTTTGTTTGTATCGTTACTTTCAATTTGAGTTGCGCTGCACAGGCTCATTGTTGCTGTTCTGAGATGTTCACAATGCTTACTGCTTCTTGGAGATCATGAAATCTACCAGAATTTTTGCATGTCTCTTTAATAGGTGCTCTTTTAATGGGAATTGCAAGTTCGGGTTGCCAAAGTGTTTACTAAAACATAGTGAAAATTGTTAATGGAATCTGTATCTTTATTACTTGCATTCATTGATGCAAATGTGCAGCAGCATGGGGGAGAATTTGGGATTGACAATATAACTGCAAATGTTCCTATGCCCCTGCTACTATAGTATTTTTGAACATGCTGATTAAGTTTTGATCAATTTTTTGGCCTCTCATGGACTTTATTAGCTTATTGATTATTGCAGAACTGGTGTTTCCATGCATTTTATGACTTACATTAAGACCATTTCCTGAAATATGGAATTCAATAATATTAACTATAGCTTTCCTCTCTAAGTTTTCCTTGTCCTGCTATGCTGTGACATAACGGAGGTTTTGTTCTCTTTCTCACTTTGGCATCATCTTGCGTTATAATGTGATTTTATCAATGATGCTGCCCTGATACTTAAGGCTTCATTGTAAAGCCCTAAGCTGGGCTTCTGCTTCCGCAGGATAGATGTCAAATCTAAGAACAGAAAAACCTGCATCAATATGCACTTTGTAACTTGCATGTCACTGTAGCATGTTTTTATGCAGACACAGGCCATAGTAACCTTGGGACTGTAGGGGGAGTTAATGCATCCTGCCTGGGTTTTACATTTTCAGATATAAATTAATGGGTGCATGTGTCTTTTTGTTCTAGAAACATCTAGTATACAATATTTTTCTGAACTGCAAAACGCCTGCTTTAAACAGCTTCAAACTGCACAAATACGGAGGTTCTTGAAGCCAGTAGGGATGGCATGAGGAAGACTTGTGCGATTGAGCTGACATGTGACCCATTTTTTGTTTTAAAACATCAGAGGGCTGCAACATATACTGTAAGAGTGTTGGAATGTATTCATGAAATGTGAAGTATGACAAATTCAAAAATACTAGTGCTTAGTATATCCTGCCAGTAAGACATAGTTTGCTAATGCAACATGTGGGAGGAAAAGCAGATGTAGCTGTCAGATACATTAACAGGATTTTTTTTCCCAGTGCAGTGAAGCCTTACAGTATGTCATGTTGCTAGATGAATATGAGCAAACATTTGTAGAATTGATGTGCCGCTTGCCTAAAATATGGAAAACATGAATTATTATAATATTATTGTATGAGTCAATGGTAAAATGTCGGCTGATGACTAAACTTTGTGAAGTCAATCTGCCTCGTTCTTCATACTAGCTGCTGCATGTGTGTCACGTCCATTTTCTCTATGCAGGCAGAGTATTCTCTGAAGGCACACCCTTGTGTGAATAAAGAGCAGTTGAACATCACCTTTGTGTCATATCACCTTACATGTAATCATATATTGACAGGCATAATGATAAGTCCATTCATCCATCAGTTTTCCAGCCGTGATGCTGGGTACAGTCACAGAGGAGCCTGGATCTTACCTGGCAACACAGGACACAAGGCTGGGATATGTGGGACGGGATGTGAGCATTCATTATTATTAATGTCATTATTAGTATTCCCTGGTATCACATACTGGATAAGGGATTGGATGACACATGGATTATTTATTTATTTTTTTAATGATTGTTTACTCCTGGGCTTCAGTTCAACTACTATATTTTGCGAAATTACCAGCCTTAATAATACTTTCATTATTCATTTACACAAGATGGATACCTTATCAACTTTGGGAAAAAAACACAAGTGTGTGTCACCTAGAGAATGATTTGAGGAAAAAAAAACATAATTAATTTACTAATTTAATAATTAATATTTTTACTTTTTACATGTACACTTATGTGTAAATATGCCATTGAATTGTATATCATTTGAATTGTACATTTGAAAAGTGATGACTATAGGTTATGAGTCACTCCTCTATTACGTAATCTTTGCAGAGAACGAACAGATATTATGATATTTTCAGTATCGCTGCAAACATCTTTGGTCAGAATCCAAAAACCTCTGAGAGTGTGTGCTGTGCAAACAGGAATGCTGCTAAGGAATGGTTCAGCTGTTTCACTTTTAGATTCAAGCTTGTTTAACAAGAACCACTGCTGTCTAGAGCATTTCAGCTTTCAGCATGAAAACAATAAAATATTGCCTGCTCTTATAAAACAAAGTTATTAATATGAGCACTGCGGTTCATTGAGATGTTAATTTCTGCATTCAGGAGGAACTGAATTTTTGAGGGGGAAAAAAACTGTATATGCATCACTCCGAACTTAAGTTGTATCTGTGCGTACAAGAGTAGCCATAATAGGTCATTTAGCAAGTCCACGGAAAAGCTTTTTGATACTTCTTTAGGATGTTTGACTGCTTTAGAGGAATTGAAATACGAGTCCTCTAATTGAAATATGTGTCCTTCAGAAATCCACACTTTAATATGCATCTTGTTGCGTGCCTCTGGGGGCTGTCTAATGCGACTCTGTTGTCCATGTTCTGTCTTCAGAATAATTTCAGTGGATTTTTCCTTCTTGCACTGTGTGGGGCTTTTCAATGTTTCACATAATGAAAAGCAGTGAGGAAAACGAGGCCCTTCTAGTTTCTGCTTGACTGTGATGAGAAAGCAATGGCATTAAAAGAATTTTGCATGGGAATACGCTGCCTTCATGTGAATGCTTTTCCTACATATATAGGAGATCTATATATTATACTGTTAGACTGCTGAAACGAGGTCTGAAGATTAGTGTTGAGAAGCACTTGAAGTCACCATGTATTGTTTTCAGTTTTTGGTTACATATGGACATACATCTAAAGCAGATGTTAACTTCAGTGGTGATCTGACAATCCCAGGTTTCCTCGTTGCTGCATTTGAATTTTTTTTTTTATTTAAACCTTTATTTTACCAGGCAAAGCATTAAGAACAATTTCTTATTTACAGTGCCAGCCTGG
>JABFDZ020000097.1:26762848-26781672 GCA_019775955.2 Pollimyrus isidori
AGTTTAAATTTGTTGAGTCTCCTCCCTTGAAAGTAGGCCGTACAAAGGCTTCCTTCCAATCAGAAGGTAATACCGCAGTATTAAGAGAGAGGTTGAAAATAATAGTTAATGGAGCAGCAATTATGGGAGCTGCAATTTTGAATGAAAGTTCACCCTGCCATGGAGGAATTTCTTTGGAATATGGAGATAGTGGTTCAGCTGTAACCGATACAGGAAATGAATCAGAATGCTGTTATTCGTGAATCACTCCATTCTTAATCAAGCGTAATCCTCCACGTGTTATTATGTCAGACTTTGCACACTGTTGTACGGGGGCACTCAGCAAAAGAGGGAAAGTTTCCTGATAAAACAAGCTCTTCATATACTGTAGGATGGGCAGTGAGAGTCAGAGTAGTGGAACGAAAATGGTACTGCAGCCTCAGCACAGTGGGATTACAGGATGCTGAAGGTTGATTTCCGGGAGCACAGGGCCTTCTGGCAATCAGGTAATCAATGGAGGATCGGGGAGAATTGTGCAGAGAAAAGGTCTATGCAAGACATTTTAAAAATATGAAGAAACCAAGTTTGAACTGGTTTACAAAGATATCGCGATGTAATCAGTTCGGGGTTCGCAATTACATCATTTTTACATCATTGATTACATCACTAATTACATAATGACTTAAACCTAAAGAGTATTCTACCTCTGCTCTGTGTGGCAAATGCTAGTGGTACTATAGTACTGGCCAGTGGATGTTTCATTTTTAGTTGTCTGTGCGTGACAATTAAACTTTTGTACTGGGGTTAGAGTCAGGGTGGGGGTCCTGAATAAGCTGCTCCATGTAGTAGTTTATTAGTTATCATATATATTTATGATTTTAAAGTTGCAATATATTCATGTGTCAGCATGTTGTGCTACCATTTTAAATTAAGCAATACAAAATATAACATGATCAATAAATTATTTTCAAATGATATGGGTATTGTATATATATTGTGTGGTTAAATAGTACTTGATTTAAAAAAACACAATATGTAAATGAAACTTAAAAATGCATCAAAATGGCTTATCACTGCAAGAAATATCCTTGCTTATTTGTTAACAATATCTCTGTGAAAACGCATTAAAATATCAAGTCATGCATGGCTTGCTTCTTACACACGTCATTCTTCTAGCAGAGTTTATCCAGAATGTGAAGTCTTGGCAGCAGTACAGTAAGTAAAGTAAGTCAAAATACAAAAACACTGGCCAGAAATCAAGGCATGATGATGCGTTGTTGCGGTGCATTGTAAAGTACACGCAGTCGCAGACTGAGACCAAGGCATGATGATGCGTTGTTGCGGTGCATTGTAAAGTACACGCAGTCGCAGACTGAGACCAAGGCATGATGATGCGTTGCTGCCGTGCATTGTAAAGTACACGCAGCCGCAGACTGAGACCAAGGCAAGATGATGCTTTGCTGCCGTGCATTGTAAAGTACACACAGCCGCCGACTGAGACCAAGGCATGATGATGCGTTGTTGCGGTGCATTGTAAAGTACACACAGCCGCAGACTGAGACCAAGGCATGATAATGCGTTGCTGCCGTGCATTGTAAAGTACACGCAGCCGCAGACTGAGACCATGTGTAAATGTTTTTAAATAGTCACTAAATAATAATATTAGAATTCCCCAAGACCAAAAAGAAAGGCAAATAATCTAATCTGTTAAAAAATTATTTATAAATTTACTGTTGTAAATGTGGTAATGCTTTTTGAAACTATATTGCCAGCAGCTTGTCCTCCACGACCAAAACCTTCAACTGGTAAATCTATTAGTCAACTAGTCGATTAGTCGACTATAAAGTGACCCCTAATCACCACTGAGACCACAACTGCGGAATCCTATCTTTGAATCTTTTAATCATTAAACCTGTTTTCTATGTCTTTCATCACGGTGACTTTTTGCTAATTTTCAGACTAACAGAGGATGCGGAAACGAAACTAGGCAGTCACACTGAGAATCTCATAGCAACTATATCCAGACATACATACATACATACATATATTTGTTTTCTGGCAGCTTATCTGAGTTAAGCTTTCAGGTTTAATCGAAATAATGACATAGAAATTTGCTTAAAATAACCTGACTGAAATGTGTGATGTTTGATTGTAATATTAGCACAGTAATATCAATAAGTGGTGCTGACAATCTCTTTCTCATTGGTATCCTTCTCCTCATACATGCCATCTGTTGCTTAATAATGCTGTTGTTAGTTTGACAGCCATCCAAAGAAGACCGTTCCTCAGGAATAACCGTACTGACACTGAGGCACCCGGTACCAGGCTAAAATCAGCCACCAGCTAGCTGCTAATATGCTGAGTAATTAGCCGTTACTGCATGGCCAATTGTGTGTGGTATAATGCTGAATATGGTGAGTTTTATTATTATAAAATATAATAATGTGTTTAAGTGCAGCACTAATATATCAGTATATCGTCACTTTGCCTTTTTTAGAGCTTTGCTGGTAATTTGAATATTTTGGAAATAATTCAACAGGTTGTGGCAGGGCCTCTAAAAAACGAAAACACATTTTTGTTTCATTTATCAAAATCAAAAGGCTGGTACTCAGCCTGAAAAGATTTTTGTGTAAAATTCATTAAAATTTAAGAGTCCCATTTGAATTGGTGTTTGTGGGGCCCTAATATAACTGAACCACAGGAAACAATCAAGACCAGGAGGTTTACATCATGTCCATGTGATGCTTACATTTTCATCAATGGACTAGATTCATTAAGCTGAAGAACATTAATTACAGTCTGTTGCCTTTCTCCTTTTATTTCTGCTTTCATGTGGGGTGGGTGATTCAAAGAGGAAATCGAACTGGCTTTAACAGTGTCACATGGGAATGTGTTCCCGATTTAGAACAGCAATAGCCTGAAATGCAGTCTTGAAATGCAAGAACGTCATCTCTTCAGCGTTATTGTTACCTGCTGTCTAAACTGTGGTTTTGTATGGTTTCATGAGTGGAGGATACTGTGGCAGAGGCTTGTGGTCATACTCTCCAGCATCACACATGGCATCCTGGCACTTGCTAAGTCTACTGATTGACCTTGTGGTTTTCTTACCTGCCTTTTAAATGCTATGATAGTGCTAATTAAATTGCATGTACTACATTTATCATAAACATAGGAAGTGAACCCTGTGAATGTTCTTTTGCATGGCAAAGTATTTGCCATGTTAGTGATTAATTTTAAAATTTAAGGAATTATCTCCATAATTGAACCTGCTACTTTAATATTAGAGCACAGTTAAATCCTTTAAGTAGTAATGTACATGAATGCACTTATATGTATGTATGTGTATGTATACACTCCAACCAATTGTGACCTATGGTCTGAAATTAATAATAGCATCTTTATGTGAATCTTAATACTCAAAGCATAAAATGATCTTTTTATGAGAGTGCAAATACTAAAACATCTGTTGATTGAATTATTTAGCGCCTCTCTAGGTCTGTCCTCCTAAAGGTTCTTAATGTCATATTTGTGAAAACTTAATAGAACAGTGATTTGCAGTGATACTGACTGAAAAATTGCTTTTTTCAGCTGAAATTACATGTGCAAATCTGCAGTTGGTCATATGATCAGCTGTGAATAGTCGGCCATTTATAGCCGTGACATAAAGGGAGTCTCTCTAGTGGTTTCTGCTTTATTCAGTTCCTTTCAGTGTAAGCATTACTGAATCAAATCAGTGTATGAGTTACTGAATCAAAATGAATTAAAATTACTGTTCCCACTCTACCGCTTTAACACTTTAAATAGAAACACATTGCATGCACAGAAATACATATGTACAGTCAAAACAGAATAACTCTTGCTGGTGATTACCTCCGGTTTAGTTCTGCCAAGGAGGTTCTTCATAATTTTTTTTTAATGTGCAAAAGCCCTTTATAATAAATTAATCAAAATACAATTAAAGTGAACTGGGCACTGGGTTGCCCTTAGCGACAAATTGTTTGATAAATTCAATGTGACCGTAGCAATTTTACTTGGACAAAAACTTATTAAAATTTCATTGATTTGGGAAAAAAAGAACCTCACAATATTTTTCACATGTATCATCATGAAGATGTGGCCCTAGACAATGGGGATTAGTGGGTAGAAGATGGATGGATAGATGGATGGATGGATGGATGGATGGATTATTGTGAAGAACTGAATGAATGAACGATAGTTTATTAGATTCATCAATTACATGAAGAATAAAACTGTAATAAGTGAATGTCTACAAAGAAATGATTTTTTTATATTTAACATGTACAACACAGGGATGATATACAATGCTCCAAGATAGTCTCGTGACACTTGCTTAATTCGATAATAATGTTGCCAGTTTATTGGTTTCATAACAAAAGCCAATTGATAAGCAATGTTTAACGTATCAGCACATATCCTCCACACAGACAGCATTTCCTTAGTATTAAGTGTCTCCATTTTTTTGGCCAACATTTATGTTCTTGCCATTTTACTATTAATTGCTATTGTGGTCTTTGACTCCTCAATGTATTCTAAACACAAATGGCTGGTGCTTTTTTATTATTTCAAAGGTGCTACTAATTACAAAGCACCCAATGATGCTTGTCAACATTTTTTTTATAATTTTTATGTCAATAACTTAGAACAACTCTTTTAGAACTATAATTTTTGGTTTCACTATATTAGTACTTGAAATGTGATATATTTTTTCTAAACAAATGAAGCAATGAGAGGTTGCCATAAAGATATGTTTACCCGACATGTGCGTGTGTGTGTATGAACAGTTTATGAGGAGTGGCTTGAAAATTTGCTAGTTGTATGCTGTTTGCATAGTTGGTAGAGGTTCTTTTTAAAAAATCTGCATAGCAGAACTTCATTGTGCTTTTCAGTACATTGTGTATGTGATGTTTTACCTCTTCTGATAATTTACACCAATAGCAAACCTCTGTTTTATGCCTTAACATATGCGCTGGAATAACCTGATACAGTTACAGATGGGAAAATAGTTTTGGATGATTTAGTAACCATTGTTTAATGCCTCAGATTGTTCCATATATTCATAATACACTGAAGAATGTTCATAGAGACTATTTTTACATACCGATTTGTCAGATCACTTGCCTGCGCACCTCTGGCCCTGTATCTGCTTGCCTTTGCTGGTCTTCTGTTTGTGTGATTGTCAGTTGCCAGGTGAATAAATCTACTTCATTTGTTTATCAAGCATGCTTGCTAAATCAGATATCAGGACTATGCAGTTTGTACCTAGAGGATCTGTGAAAGATGACAGTGTTTAAAGAATATTGTTAATATTGAATGAGGTATTCTCAGTTTAGGCATTTTGAAAAGCAGCATTGATTTTATACTTCTCTGTCTCATGATTTCCTCTTCTAGGTCAGAGTGGTCTTGGGAAGTCAACCCTTATGAACACATTGTTCAAATCCAAAGTCAGTCGAAAGTCTTGCACCCCAAATTATGAGGAAAATATCCAGAAGACAGTCCATTTGCAGTCTGTCAGCCATGGTAAGTCCTACTGGTTTTTGGTATAAACACGTATTAGTTTGTCACAAATTAGGCAAATGTCTGAGAACATCACTTACTGTATGTTATATTTGCAGGACTTGTGTCACTGCAGTTAGGGCTGGTGTTACAGGTAAATGCAGCATAAAAGGGCCCTGCACCGATGCTGAGAGTTCACATTTCAATCTGCAGGATGAAAAGCAACAACAACTGCTGAGCAATGTTCACAGCCCGACTGCCCTTCACTTACACAGGCTAACAGACACAAACACCTCCTCTCTGCCTCACTTTCGGCTGAGTTTTGGCAGGTTGTGAGGGATGTTTATCATTTATGGCAGCTGATTTTAACATATTATCATAACAATATAAATATTAACATGAAAAGCCATCAGCTAAAACTATTTTGGTACCAAGGTGTTTTTCTCTTCTTATTGCTCAAAATATAGGTGTTTCACATGGAAATCCATGAGCATGCCCGGAGGAAATTTATACTGCTCAAAGCTTGTCATTCTACAGCTTGGAAAGACAAAATTGTGATCCTTATTTCAGCCTCATTTTAGTTTCTATTTTGGCAAATATGTTTCTCTTAAAATTCACTAGAGGAAATAAAGTAGGTATAGGTGAGCCAGAGGACAGGAGTCAGATTTGAGACTAACAAGATATCTTGACATAAGTGAGAGATATTGAAGCCAAAAGATCCACACACAGAAAACTGGGGCAGACACTCAAGACCTCTCTAGAGGTGTGAGGCAACCACAATAACCACTGTGCTGCCTTGCTGTCCCCACAGAACTGTACATGATACACAGGGTCCAAGCACTTCAGCAACAATGGTCAAATATGGCTTTGAATGTGTAGATAAAGAGAAAATTAACAAACTACAAAAGCATAAACTTGTACTATTTAATGTTATTGCAGCAGTACATATAGTAATTCAAGCAGTATCATGTTGTGGAGGAAAAAGGATGACCCAAATGCAGACTGGGAGCAAGTACCACCCCTCACAAGGGAAAACAGGCAAAGCAACTCACACAGTCAGAGAACAATGACTGATCGAGAATCACATGCCAAAAGCATGCTAATAAACATGACTAACAGAGGAGCAAACACAAGGCAGCTGTGGCTGGTTAACAAGAGGGCAAGAACACAAGGTATGATTAACACGCTTCAGGAAAGGAAAACGCTCGGAAACAAACAAGCAGGACAGGGCTGGACGTCACAAGCAATATTTGAAGAAGCAGGAATTGAAATATTTAAAGCAGCATACCACAAATATTTATTTTTCCTGTATAAACCAGCTCAAGCAAACAGAAGTAATTCTACTATTTTCTGATCATATGGATGTCAAATTCATGCAGGTGTTTGAATCTGGCTGTGATGAGAATAGACTAAAGAGAGTTTTCTGATTTCTCTGTGGCAGATCAGAATGAGACTCAAAAAAAGAGAAACAGGAGAACTAAGCCACAGTCTCATTTTGGTTACACAAAGATTTCATAGTTGTCTCAGATATAAATGAAACCGTTTTGAGATCTCTTCCGATTTTCTCTTCCTCTGGGCAGATTTCATTTGACATGGTCTTGACCTCTTTAGATACACAACCTTGATGTGAATTTTATGTTCCACATGTACGCCATCTCAATCAACACCTTTCGACTGACTATTATCATTCCATTTTTAAAGGACTGAAAAACTCTACTTCTAGGAGAATATCTTTTCTCATAGAATTTTACATGTGACATATTTACAATTGCCGCAGTCAACTCTCTGGCAGTTAATTTACTTCTAAGATGGCTGAGAGTCACCCGGCGCATGGATCATGAGAAAAGAAATCGACTTAGTTGAACAGTGTCATTAGAGAAGTTGATATGAAATGCCTCTGCAGAATTTTGGCTTCCTCTGTTTTGAATTTGCTCTTAATTCAAATGATTTGTGAGCCGCTTAAAGGGCAAATTTACCAGGAGTCACTTTCAATATATTTGCAGAACACACTCATTTCTCAGAGCAGAAATTTGAATACAAATTGGCCTTTGCTTGCTTGTTGCCACTGGCCGAACAAAATATGAGCTTTGTCTTAAACTCTAAATAGAGCTCAACCAATATATAGATCCATCCATCCCTTTTCTATAGCCACCTATCCAGGGACATGGTTAGCCTGGACTAAGGGAACACACTGAAACTCCAGCATAGTGAGATTGCCATCTAGTGGTCTGTTAATTGCAAAATATGTCTACTTTCACTCAACTCTTTTTTTTCTATTTTCTCACAAGTGATTGAAGAGAAAGGGGTGAAGATGAAGCTGACTGTGATTGACACCCCAGGTTTTGGAGACCAGATTGACAATGACAACTGGTGAGTGGGGGGCATCTGAAAATGATGAAATGGTTAACTGACTGTAGGAGGTGTGAATGCTCTTCTGTTGCAATATATGTGTAATTCATCGCTACACAGGAAATGATCCCATATATGTCCTCAATTTCATCTCAGCTGGGAGCCTATAGTGAAGTACATCAATGAGCAGTATGAGAAGTTCCTGAGGGAAGAGCTTAGCATCAACAGGAAGAGGAGAATCCCAGACACCCGGGTTCACTGCTGCGTTTACTTCCTGCCACCCACCGGCCACTGGTATTCTCTTAGTCTTAGTTTCTTTGGCATGAGTTCAGGAGCAGCTTCTTCTGCCACCACGTGACCACATGCCAAACCGTATCATGAATGTCTATGGTCCCGGAGTTTTTTTTTTATTCTGGCGCATCACTACTTCTGCTTCGTATATTCATTTATATCCCAGCATGTTGGTCTAATGGTCTAAGACCTTGAAATTTATGGGAAGACATACTTCTCTGGGGCACATGCCATCGAATGGATGTTAAGAGGGAGCAGCTGCCCATTGACAGATACTGGCATGGCCTGACTCTCCTGTTGATGGTGTAGTACCTTTAAAGATTGTGTTCTGGCGGCAGTCTTCGTCACCCCTGATAAATCTCAAAATACTGAGCGTTTAGTTTTGCATTTTCTTAGTAGGCAGAACGTATTATCGTATCTGATCTCTGCTTTCTAGTGTTATTTTGGTGTGTAGGACTCGTGCTGTGTTAGCACACTGAGCTACATCCTGGCTTTTGTTTGTTTATTTGTTTGTTTGCTTTTTTAGTTTACGACCCATAGATATTGAGTTCATGAAGAGGCTCGGCGAAATTGTCAGCATTGTCCCTGTCATCGCCAAGGCCGACACATTGACCATCGAGGAACGACAGGAGTTCAGGAAGAAGGTGAGATGTTTCAGGGGACTGACCTGGCCACTGGTTTTTAATGCTGCTGATGATATTAACAATTCATCCACCCATCTTCTAACTGCATATCCGAGTCTGGGGGGACCTATCCTGGACAGCAGAGGTGGAAAGTTCAGGTACTGAAAGTACTAATTCAGACTGAGATTTTGTTTCACCCAACCAGTTGAGAACTCTATAAATGTAACTCTTTATATGCAGGTTGGTCTGGATTTGTTTTGTTGTTCCACCTCCTTGGATAGGGTGCTAGTCCAATTGATCCTTGAAAAGCACTATAAAAATGAAAATGATTATTATGATTATTGTAATCGTTATTATTACTACTATATAATATTGATGGGGATGGTAATGATGTTGTCAGTTACAGTACTAGGGTTAAGATGATCACTGTGTTAATGAACAAAACTTACAACAGACCACTGGAGTATAATGTAAGTCTATGGAGATAAATAATCATTGCTATTAACGATCGTGTAAATCTTAAATAAATAAACAATTAGATAAATAAATCTTAAGAAACGCTTCTTCCATATCCAATTCGACAGCTGTCATAGAGCAGTGTTCTGTTAATCAGCACATTATCCTGCTTTTCTCTAAATGCACTCTCATACAGTTAGCAATCTGCTACATTGGACGCAAAGTCATACTGAGGATACTTTAAGAACAACCAGGGTGCTTTTCTCTCATGAAAATGTAATTTCATTAGGAATAAACAGTTTTATTTCACAATACATTTTCCATTGACATGTAACAAACGTTCAGCATGAACAGTGATCAATAGAAGTGTATTAACTTCATTAGCTGCCATTTACCCTGTGCATATATAAATCAACATGCCTGTGAAGCTGATTTTCAGTCCACGTAAACATGTAACAACCTCGCTCTAAATCTCTTGACCTTGTATTGCATCACTGCAGATTCAGCATGACCTACAAGCCAATGAAATCAAAGTATATCCACAGAGAGAGTACGATGAAGATGCAGAGGACAGGATACTGAACGACAAAATTAGGGTAAAATTTTTTATCTAAATTTTGTATTTTGTATCTTCATTAAAGAAGCTATGTTTTATATGATGCAAGACACTTGTTTTTATAACGTGTTTTGTATTCAAGTGAACTTTCTCCAGTTATGATTTATTGTCTTGATGCTAACAGTTTACTAGTGTTACTTTAACAGAACATAAAAAGGTGACTTGACTGCTTATGGCCCTCTGCAGTCTATTTATTGTGTTGCATATTACCTGCAGGAAAAAATCCCCTTTGCAGTAGTGGGAACAGACAGAGAGCATCAGGTGAATGGAAGTAAAGTCCTGGGCAGGAAAACTAAATGGGGCATCATAGAAGGTGAGTGTAACTGTTGGGAATTTGGGACTTACCACCATCCGTTGCATCACAGAATGACTGTGAGGGATTGCCAATATAAGTAGGGGCCGATTAATGAACAGCCTTGCCTATATTGCAGCGCAGGAGCCCGAGTGATCATGGGGCCCCTTCTGGCTATCATTTTTTTTCTTATAATAATTTTTTTTTGGTGTGATCCTTTGTTGATCGTTTATTTGTTTGCAAGTTGGTGACTGGTTAAACCTGAAAGGCAAGGGCAATTTTAAACATATCTCTTTTCTTACTGTTATGTGTATTCTGCTGTATATTATCTGTGTGAATTTTCTGAGCCCAATCAGTGAGTTTGTGCCAGGAAAGCATAGAGGAACACATTGTAATACAATGCTGCCTGCGGTTCACGAACACAATCCGTTCCAGGAGAGTGGTCATGAACCAATTTGTATGCGAACCAAGACAATTTTTCCAATAGGAAGCATTGAAATTTGATTAATTCGTTCACAAGTCTAGCAAATAATCATTTTTGTTCATTCATTTTCTGTTTTTATAGTAAAAACTTTAATGAAAAACACAATATAATGTGGCAATGGGCGGACTGAGGCATCGCAGGAACAGAGAGAGACATGGAGACTTGCTTGCCAGGGAAATTATGCTCTTTTTTAACAGTCCTTAACCCTTGTATTATTCTTGTTGTTAATGTTCAATCCTCGCATGTATTTAGCTTGTGTAAATTTTCCATTGTGTGTGCGTGTTGCAGTTTGGCGTCTGACAACCTTGTGTTTCCTGTCTGTGTATTTGGATTTGGTGCTTGTTGGGTGCCTGTTGTGGTCCTTCTATTTACAATTGCACACGGGGCATGCTGGCACATGTAGGGCATGCTGGGACATGTGGGGCATGCTGGGACATGTGGGGCATGCTGCGATAAGCACGGTGCTACAAAAGTATAAGAAAAAGGAATCTTGTTGAGGAATCTATTCTTTGACCAAATTTTGTATGTGTATTTTTTTCACAAAATTTTTAGTCGCAAACCAAAGTGTTCATAGACCACAGCGTCCATGAACCACAGGCACCACTGTAGTAATTACATGGTTTATATTCTTCTGGATTTTGTCCCACTTTGTAAAGTTATGTCAGTGGTCTATGGTATCTATGTTAAATGTGTCTTGACTGCACACTGTAAATGCGTTTTAAGGTTCCCGCTGTTGAGATACCTTTACTCAGGGAGGTCTCTGTTGCGCTCTTTCTGGTTGCTGCGTATGACTGGTATGAAAGTGTAAGCTTGCCAGTTTGCTGATCTTATGATGTGATTTTGCTTTTCTTTGATACGCCATTACTTTGTTTTTGACTTTGTAGAAATTATTTTATAGTTACTGATATGTACAGTAGTAGTTTTATAGTTAATTGTTGTATCATTTTGGCAAGTGGGGACAGAAGAGGAACCTGCAAAAGGTGTAACCAAGGGGCCCCTGAACTGCTTAATCTGCCACTGACCATAGGGAGAGCCTCTCATTCTCACAGGGCAGCTAGCACTATGGGCTCCGGTACCGTGACATTCTCCGTTATCATCAGTAGTACCCATCCATTCTCCAGGCGTGCCAGATAAATGGTCCGATCCAGTGCTTTGACCCCAATCTTCATTCTCATGTGCATCTATGTTTGTATGTGTCTCAAAGAAGAATAAAATGACATACTGTAAGTGAAAAGAGGTGTTCTGATGTACCAGTTGTCTTACTTGTGCAAGTGGCAAATAAAGGATCATTTGGTCAGCTGAGCCTTAGGATATTTCATAACTTCTAGGATTTATCCTAGTACCTCCATTTGCCACATTTCCTAGGTCATATGGACAGGAATGTATCAAGCTTTCCATATTATGAGAAAGCCACTAGTTCAAAGATATTGAAAGGATGACTAATGGTGTAGTTAGACAGTTGTGGGACAGGGCAAGCTACTGTCAGCTATAAGGCAAGGAACAGGCCTAGAATAAAACTGAGGACAACGGCAAGGACTGGGGGCACCAGGATGTACTGGGCGCGGCAATGCTTTGATTTGAGAAATCTGACAGAAATTCTAATACAGTTTTTAGTTTTGCAAGCAGGGCTTCACTTACCTGCACAGGCCCCCACAGTCAGTGGACTGGGTTCTGCTGGAACATCTCCAAGCCGTCTGATATGCTTTCTGGCGTATGATGCTGAGCAGACTTGGTCTTACCTTGAGGCCTGTGAACTTCACACCCTCAAAGGAGCCGTGAGAAGCTTCTCCTATTCCTCCTCCTCATGTGACTGCCTGTCACCTTGGCTGGAGCAGCACCTCTACCCAGCCAAGATCAATCCAGGCAGAACGCCACTATGTCAAGATAACACAGATGGCGACCACCCAGATGACTTTAAGGTGGAGTCTAAGCCCACCTAACCAAAAGCACATGCCCTAAAATCCCCCTTGTCCTATAAAAAAGATTGAGATGTATTCTCCACGAAACCCCAGCTGGGTATCACAGCTGTATTCTGGAATCACTGGAGGCGGCTGGCAGGGGCGTACGTGGAAGTTTTTGCAGGCAGAAGAAGTCAAACACAAGGATTATAAATACACCGGCGGGTTTGTGTACTTTTATAAATATTGTATTTCACCACATCTTCATATACAGAACCGTTGGCACTGTAAGCTTGTTTATTGTGGATAAATATGTCTAAACTGAGATGCAGCAATACTTGTATGGTCATACTGTATATCCATTATGTAATTTTCCACCTACCACATCCAGGGTAATTTATTGCTTTACAGTAATTTAACTATTTGTTACATTGTGTTCTGTGATTTAATGCCTGATGCTTCGTTTAGAGTTTAGAGCTGCTACTGACATAAACAGATCTCACTGTTCCTTCCTAAGCCCACATGACACACAACAGAGAGAAAGGTCAAGTAGCTACATCAGGCTACCATAAGAGCATATGTGTAATGTTGAGTTGTGTTTTCTCAGCCTCTCATGTAAAAGGGGGAGAGGTGGGTGCGGGGCACTCAGTAAGTGCTAATTGCAAAGAAGGACTATGACACTTCAGGGCAACCTAATAGATGCGATTGTGCTGATACTCTGATAGTTGAGTGTTCTGCAAATCATCTAAAAAAATAATCCCCTAGATCTCACTGGGAACATGAATATTAACCAGTTTTGCACATTAGCATAGCTTTTAAAGAAAGGTTGCATTTTCCCTGACAGGATGCAGAACTTTGATGATATTAGTGCATCCACTTATATGCATATTGAAATCTGTAAGCTATAGGAAATCACTTTGAATGAAGACAACTAATGTACAATTGCTAAATCTTTTTTGAGGCCAGCAGCCTTTAGGCGTTCATTACTTTGCCAGCCGTGCAGAGAGACACGTTCGACTGAGATGTTTGCTAGCCTGCTCTGGCTAGCTTTCAGATCTCTGTGCTTGTTTTCTGAAAGCTGGTCCTTCATGCTTTCTGTTTGTAGCCATAGAGCCAGCGGTGTTCATTTACCAGCTTGCATTTAAAAATGCTCCTTATATAGTGTTTTGATCCTCTGAAGAACGTTTGCTCGTATTAACATCTGAACAAAACTCTTGGTTTTGCAGTTGAAAACGTTGCGCACTGTGAGTTCACCAACTTCAGAGATCTACTGATCAGGTGAGAGAGCCAAGTAACAACATCGGCCCGTCCTCATTGCTGCACCCTCCCTAAATAAATAATAACCCACGTCCTTTAGCTGCTCGTCTGGAAGCCCCTTCAGGTGCCTCTATCAGCTGCGGATATACAGGCTTTTATCGTGCCTCTCCTCTGCCGCTCCTCTCTCATTTCTTATGAATAACCACCATGCACTGAAAACACAGAGGGCCACCAAAGGTGCAGAGTGACACCGGCCCAAAGCACCACTATCCCCCTTTCAAATGACAGCTATGGCTTCATCACGCTCATCTTTGTTCCTCCCGTCTTACTAATGAAACCACCAGCAGATCATCTTACACCTTTTCGCTGAGGTCCCCTGAAAGAACATCTTGCCCTTCTGCTGATAAAGCAGTACCCCTTCCACATGCTCTAAACTGAGAAAAAATCATGTACAGGAATCAGGGGATAAATTCATCACAAGAAAGCTATTTTCAGCTGTGTTGAGTGTCAAGGTTTTGAAGTGCTGAAGTGTTGATAAACAGTTCATGATTATTTATGGGGACCAGGGAGTATAGAGACACATTTTCAGTTTATCACTCTAGTTTGTGCTGCTGCTTCATCCTATTTCTACGCTCAGTGTAAGTTCTATTTTCTACAGATCCCACCTGCAAGACTTAAAGGATGTTACTCACAACATCCATTACGAGACCTACAGAGTCAGGAGGCTTAATGACAGCAATGTGAACGGTCTGGGACTTTCATCATTGAGCATCACCACAGGAGAAAATGTCCTCTGATGGAGTCAGCGAATGAGTGGCAGCGCTATGTTTCACACACTCTTCATGGCCTCAGCTGTAGTGCTCTCAAGTTTCAAAGAAATGAATAAGATTTATGAGTTGTTTTTTTTTTTTTTGTGGGGGGCGATTAGTGCTGTGATATGTATTTCTGTCTCCGGTTAATCTGCATGTTCTGTAGCCTTGGAAACGGAGCAGTGCCTATGTTTACAAGAAGCACAGTGAAATGTCAGCGAGAAAAGCCACACGTCCAAATAATCGGTGCCAAACCAAACCAGCGGCCTCGTCCGCAGAGGGTCACTCAGCACGGGCCTTGAATCATTAACCATGTGTGATGTGTGACAAGGACATAGGTTTTCAAAGGCATTCAGAATCTGGCAGCTTTTTGACTACGTATAAAACAAGCAGTGCCAGTCAGCTCTTAAATCGGGAATCATGCTATTATAGTGCATTACGTTCTGGTGTCTTTGTTTCTGTACTTCTTAATATCCCTTGAAAAAATTCCGATCGTTCTCTGTAGCTAGCCATTTTTATATGGTGTGTGTTTAGTAGAGCCAAAATCTTCGTAAGCTGTGATCTTGTGTTTTAATTCTTTTATGCTTATTCAAAATTAATAAGGAGTCTACAGGGAAAAGTAAACTATAGGACGGAAAATGTTTATTGAGATTAGTCATATGCATTAAATGTTGGTCAACTCTGTTATGCAAAATAATAAGGCCCCTTGAAGTTCTGGAACTTTTTATTACTTTGTAAGAGGTTGACTATATCTTTTTCTAGAAAATGCTCACTAGTGATGTTTTGCAAAGATATTCAAATGCTAATAATAATTGTTAATATTTTTATCCAAAATATGACTACTTTTAAATCTCTTTTGTACAGACAATTTTTATTTGCCTACTTGTCTCTGGTTTTTAATTGTATTAACATCTCAAATGTGATATATGCCTTAATGTTAAATAACAATATGCATATAAAACAAAGAATGCTTGATTAAATAATCTGTGTAATTCTTAACAGCTACAAAATGTCATACATAAAAAGTACATTTGAGAATATATTATATTTGGGGAAAATAGGACAGCCCAAGGTGATAGCTCACAGTATCTGTGTTGCCTTTTATATTTGGGGGCTACTTCCATCCATCCATTTTCAATACCTACTTGTGCTACATAGGCTCTGGATCCCCACGAGCCCATCTCAGAAGCTACAGGCACAAGTATGCAAATATCCTAGGATGGGGCACCAGGAGATCGCAGTGCACACACTGGCAGGTTGTTCAGCATTGGAAAGTTGCACAATAAGACTTGATCATGAATATGCAATATAACGTCTAGGAATTTATTGATTGTGTCTGGACATATAGGTAGCATTACTTTGATAATATACAGTTAGGCCCAAAGATATTTTGACAGTGACACAATCTTCATGATTTGGGCTCTGCATGCCACCACATTGGATTTGAAATGAGACAACTACAACACAATTGAAGTGCAGACTTTAAGGTTTAATTCAAGGGGTTGAACAAAAATATACAATTAAACATGTAGAAATTGTAGTTATTTTTATACAAACACTCCTCATTACATGGGCTCAAAAGTAATTGGACAAATAAACATAACCCTAAGTAAAATGTTACTTTTCAATATTTGGTTGAGAATATTTTGCAGGTAATGACTGCCTGAATTCTGGAACCCATGGACATAGGTTTGTGATGCATCCTTTGTGATGCTTTGCCTGGCCATTACTGCAGCTGTCCTTAGTTGTTGCTTGTTTGTGGGTCTTTCTGCCTTAAGTCTTGTCTTGAGCAAGTGAAATGCATGCTCGATTGGGTTGTGATCTGGTGATTGACTCGGCCATTGCAGAATATTCCACTTCTTCGCTTTAAAAAAGTCCTGGGTTGCTTTTGCAATATGTTTTGGATCATTGTCCATCTGTACTGTGAAACGCCGTCCAATCAACTTTGCTGCATTTGGCTGAATCTGAGGAGAAAGTATATCACTATATACTTCAGAATTCATCCGGCTGCTTCTGCCTTTTGTCACATCATCAATAAACACAAGTGACCCAGTGCCATTGGAAGCCATGCATGCCCATGCCATCACTATGCCTCCGCCGTGTTTTACAGAAGATGTGGTGTGCTTTGGATCATAAGCTGTTCCAATTACTCTCCAAACTTTCTTCTTCCCATCATTCTGGTACAGGTTGATTTTAGTCTCATCTGTCCAAAGAATGCTGTTCCAGAACTGAGCTGGCTTCTTCAGGTGTTATTTGGCAAAGTCAATTCTGGCCTTTCTATTTTTGAGGCTGATTAATGGTTTGCACCTTGTGGTGAATCCTTTGTATTTACTCTCAAGACTTAGATACCGATACACCTACTTCCCGGAGAGTGTTCTTCACTTGAGTGGGTGTTATGAAGGGGTCTTTCTTCACCATGGAAAGGATTCTGCGATCATCCACCACTGTTGTCTTCCGTGGACATCTAGGCCTTTTTGAGTTCCCAAGCTCACCAGTGCACTGTATTTTTCTCAGAATGTACCAAACTGTTGATTAGACCACTCCTACCATTTCTGCTATCTCTCTGGTGGATTTTTTCTTTTTTATTCAGCCTCAGGATAGTCTGTTTCACCTCCTCTGGGAGCTCCTTTGACCGAATGTTTTGTGTTCACAGCAACAGCTTCCAGATGCAAACGCTACACCTGGAATCAACTCCAGACCTTTTAACTGCTTAATTGATGACTGATTATGGAGGCAAGAGCCCATGCAGCCCTGTCATTTTTTTTTTTTGCAGCCTTCTGAGTCAATTGTTCAATTACTTTTGGTCCCTTGAAAAACAGGCGGCTACATCTTAAAGAGCTGTAATTCCTACACCCTTGCTCCAATTTGGATGTGAATACGCTCAAATTACAGCTGAGAGTCTGCACTTTAAGCCCATAGTGATTATATAATTGTATCCTAAATATGTTTTCGTAAACTGCTAAAATAACAAAACTTGTGTCACTGTCCAAATATTTTTGGGCCTAACTGTATACCATGCATCTCCATGTTTATCCAGCACACAGTGGATATTGGTTGTTAGTTATGAACAAAATCTCTCTTTAGACTAAATTATAAATATCAAAGCTGATGTGCCAGGTAGATGATGTACTGTTACGTTGCTCCAACAAGCATTCATACGGGTGGGTTTAGAAGCAGAATATACTCTGGAGCTAAGCTTTCCAGTCAGACTTGGCCAAGAGAATCAACTGTTTGATGTCAGCCTTCTGGAAAATTTGCACAAAAGGTTTACAAAACAGAGGTTCCTTCTCTAGGTAATTTAAGAAAGCCTCTTGTTTAATAAACTGCAACGGCTATCCTTCTTTTATAGTTACTGCAGACATAAACTGTTTTATGCATCCAGCATTTTGTTTGGCATCAGACAAATGACAATCATGATATAACTGTAGGCCTTCTCTGAAATATGCTGAGAGGTCTTCTTTTGGGGCTGTTTGCATCCATATGTCCTGGAGTGATTAATATAGGTAAGACAGAATATTTTGGTCTAAATTCTTGTTCTCTTGACCAAGAACAAAAGTCTAGCTTGACCTTTCAATGAGGCAATAATCTCAAAAACAAATCTAAAAGAACTGACCACAGAATCTAATGGTAAATTTATGCTTTAAACATAAATAAGTGAAAACTAAAGATCAGAATGACATAGAAAAAGTTAATAAGTTAATAAATTTGACCTGTATTGTGGATTGGGAGGCGGCCAAGGGAGGCCCTGACGGTCCGATCCTCGGCTGACAAAACTGGCTCTCAGGACATGGAATGTCACCTGTCTGATGGGGAAGGAGCCCGAGCTTGTGCGCGAGGCAGAGAAATATCGACTTGATATAGTCGGGCTCACCTCAACGCATGGCATGGGTTCTGGAACGGATCTCCTGGAGAGGGGTTGGACGTTCATTTCTTCTGGAGTTGCGCCGGGTGAGCGACGCCGGGCTGGGGTGGGGCTATTAGTGGACCCTCAGCTCGGTGCCTTAACATCGGAGTTTACCCCGGTGAACGAGAGGGCTGTTTCCCTGTACCTTCGGGTCGGGGATAGGTCTCTGACTGTCATCTGCGCTTATGCGCCGAGTGTCAGTTCAGAGTACCCAGCCTTCTTGGATTCCCTTAGTGGTATGCTGGTTAGCGTGCCACGGAGGGATTCCATCGTTTTGCTGGGGGACTTCAACGCTCACGTGGGCAATGACAGTGTGACCTGGAGGGGGGTGGTTGGGAAGAACGGCCTCCCT
>JABFDZ020000097.1:26781772-26799948 GCA_019775955.2 Pollimyrus isidori
GTAGAGGTAGCTGGGGAGAGGGAGGTCTGGGTATCCCTCCTGAAGCTGCTACCCCCGCGACCTGAACCCCGGACAAGCGGTAGATGATGGATGGATGGATGGAAGTTTGACCTTTTTGGGGTGAACTGAAGGAGGAACTCATTTTCTGCTAACAAATTTCACACATACCCTGTATATTGAAATGTCTGTAGGTCATTAAAAACCCATGTTTAAAACCTGACCTTATTTTTAGAGTTGATAATATATGTCATGTCTACCATTCTTTGTTTCTTGCACATATTCATAAACAATCAGCACAAAATCTTAAAACAATGTGAACTTGTTTTGATTATTTACAGTCCTGTCATTTTCAGTGGTCAGGTTACTATTATGTTAAATCATGTTAACAGAACTATAACATGATGATCAAGTCAAACAGCTGTTCAGCCCCCTGTGAATTCAATGACATTTTTAATTCAATGTTGTCAATTACAAGCAGTTTTCCAATGTAACAATAAGCATCAGTACAACGGAGGTGCACTTTCACTTTCACTTTTAATTCAAGTGCAGTGATGTCAACAAATGCGATTTTAAAGTTGCAAGCTACAGTCGCTCTTCCTTTTCTCATTTGTCCATCACAGACCAAAACAGAATCTTCCAGAATGAAAGAAATAAATAAAGTCCTCAGAAAGCTCTTAATATAATAACCAGACTGAATTTCTTGTGAAATCGTGGAATCATTTGAAATGTCTACGCATCTGTTAATAGAACGTATGTTTCCAAAAAAAGTATCAGGACATTAATGCAAATTCCGGGCAAAAAATCAAAAACAAGGAAAAACGAGTTAAACTTGGGCTTTGAACAAACTGCGGCCAAATGGTTACGCATCTTGCCACACAGTCACTACTGTAAAATAGGTACATTACACTAAGAACTTGGCTAGTTTGGTTTGAAAACAGGAGGTAATGGGCTCCATAGTATCGGTCTCCTTCTCTGCATTAAAAAACCTGATGACCAGCTGCATGGGTGACACTGCTCAGTCTGCTCTGCCGAAGCCAGGCTCTGTGCAGTCGCAGGATCATCGCTCCGTGTCACTAGCTGCTCTTCCACCAATCGAGCACGAGCGTTGCCGTGGCGCCTGGTCGCTAAGCGGCCTAAGCACAGGTGTCAGGAAAGCTAAGTTTACAGCGGCCATCTGGGCCCCCTCCAGGGGGCGTGACGGATCGGCCTCGCCGTCGCCCCATGTCTCGCCGCTTGGGAACGGCGCTGTTACACAAATATTTAAGTAAGCTGTGATTTTAAACATTTCTGATTCAGCGACGCAGTGCAGCCAGTTCAGAGCGGTTAGCAGATGGCTAAGCAGGAGCGTAAGCGCGGGGTGCGAGCCCAGCAAACAGCTGAAATGATACTTCTAAAACACTTTCGTCCCTTGCCCCCAACCCAAAACATACTGCTGCCTGGCAGGCCCTTTCGCTGAATAAATATATAAATAAATACAACAAAAAATATTTTTACACTCAGGTACACAGGAAAAATAAATAAAAGGGAACAAAGAAGCATGAAGAATTGTGTGAAGCAACACTGGCCTTGATTAAGAACATAGGCATAATGTAGAAAGTATTACAAGCCAGCGGAATTAGTCCATCCTTTTTCTTTTCATAGACATCCCCACCTGCATGGGCTGCTTTTCAGATATGTAGCTGCAACAAATCTCATTTAATTTAAACTATCTCTCTACCAGACTCCTAAAAAAAAAAATGTTAAAAAAAATCGAGGAGGTCCAAATGACGGGCCCCCGTTTGGCTGGACCTCCGGTGACATAACCTGAGGTATTATATCTTGATTTGCTGTATCAACTATTGAGAAGAAATCCATCTTTGTTTAGACTGAAAACAAAATAAGACAGGTTTCCACTCTGTGTTTACTCACTGTGACCTCAACTCTTAGAAATACATTAACTTTTAGATCACAGATGGTTCCGCTTCCCTTACATTTGTTTCCTTGAATAAACTTCCTATTTATCAATCAGCCTAACACATATGCAGAGGTGACTAACACATGATTATTTTAATAACTGAGAATCTCTTCTAATAGGACTTTCTGGTGTGAGCATGGATGTCAAGGAGCAGCCATACCCAAAATAATATTGTGCTGGAAAGTAAAGGAACGAAATGTGCTCAAAATCCTGTATTTATTTTGATTTTAAGACTGATTGAGGGCTCTGTGGAGGGCCACTGTTTGTTTCCAGCAGAGCCTTATGTGCTCGTAATGCCACTGTACGTCCCCTGATAATGGGCACTGCACAGGAGGTCAGGTGTAAACAGAGAGGAGCTCACTGGACAGACAAACGTCTCAATGACAGCAGGAGAACAAAAAGGCAAGGAGGCGGGTTGTGTGTATGGTGTCTGGAACGCCGCCCCCAACCAGAGATATGTCAGAAATGTCAACATTCAGAAGAAAATGGGAAGAGGGGGGAGATGGAGAGCAAAACCACATTTCAGCCCTCGGAGTGATGGGAGGAATGGCAATGTGATCTCTCTGCACTGGACCGGCCTCTCTGCACTGGACCGGCCACTCCATTTCACAAACACTGCTTCTTTTCATAACCTCTTGGGTTTCAATTACGAAGGTAATTTTTCAAACAAGAAAATAAACAGTTCTGGCCGTTCGGCTCCCTTCCACCAGCTAACAGCAGCACACCCTGTAAATTTCGGGGGAATGAGCTCCCACGATACCAAGGTGCTTTCTGCATGACTTTCGCAGTACAGCTGACTGTCCGTTCCTTAACTCGCAGTGGTCAACGTCAAGTGCTAAGCACCACTATCAAGAAATAACCAGTAATGTGCAATATCGCAACAGCTGGCTTTCATTCTCACTGGCTTTGGCAGCCATACTTTGTAGCTGAAAATCGGTCATTAGTGCTATGACTACAAACATGGATGTACATAAAGGATACGTCTTAATATCCAAGTTGGCCTTATTATGCTTATACAAGTACATTCCTTTATGACCACGAATAAGGGTAAGTATGAGGCGACTCTCTTCCATCTTCATGCAGCACAACGACCTCATAATGAGGCCACTGCAAATACCGCAGTGCCTTCTACCAATAGCTCGCTGCCTGCCACAGCTACTTCTCTTATTGTCCCACTAATCAAAATATAGCCTCAAAAAAATATATATCTAAAAAAAAATACATAGTGACAAGAAGTGACTTAAGCGTGCAGCTCGGAAGGACAAAGGCGGAAGCGACTATTCTTCATTCTATTGGTTTTGTAGAACACATAGACATGGGGGGGGGGGCTCCCCTTCTCTCTCACCCCTTTACCTGGACCCCGGATCCTGGGACGGGAGGCGGCAGGACAAAACTGGATGCGCTTTTTATTAGTCGATAAAACACAGAATGTCACACCAAAGCGGCTTCGCTGTCTTCATGAAACGTGATGCGTTTGAACACTGTTAGTGTGATTGGATGTGTGCGTCAATCTGCCTTAACTTATTAACGTTCCTTTTCCTTTTGGGTCTCCGATATCGCCAAGCCTTCACTTTCGTACGATCCACCGGCACATATGTTTCGTTTTCATCTCTCGTCTTCTCCTCATCCGTGTCACTTGCTTTTTCCCCTTGGGTGGATAAAGACGGTTTCGGTCGGCCTTCACGTTTAAACTGAATGAGACTGTCCTGGTGATGCGTAGTGCTGCTGTTTACTCTCACTACTCGATGACCATGCAGTGGGGCAGGTGCTGAGAGTAGTACTTGAAGAGCTCAGTGGTGGCCCCAGGACAGTTGGTAAGTTCTAGCTCTTCCAGGTCCTGCAGCTGAATGAGGCCGGAGAGCCCGGTAGTGGTCAACAAGGGGCAACCTACAACAAACAAAGAAAAATTCAAGTTTGCTCTGTTTGTGACCATGAACGGGACAAACAGATAGAGAAGATGGATACCATTTTGTTATGAATAACTTACGGCAGAAGTAAAAGTAAGTAAGTAAAATTAATCCATTTTAATGTACCTGCAAGGGACAGCAGACGTAGGCTCTTCATAGCAAATAGGTGCTGTAAACCAAAATCCTGCACCTGAAAGAGGCCATAGAGTGAGAAGATTCTAGATTTATCTGTCACATGCATACAGATACATACGTTATAGACACAACTCGCAATGAAATGCAAATCTGGTTACTCCTTAGACTGTGAAGCAGAGTAACAAAAAAAAATTTGATTAAATGGATTAAAGTGGAGATAGGTGGCAAGATGGGTAACAAAAGTTAAACAACACTATATATACACTCTATCGGTCCATTCATCCTTTTTCTGAACTCACTAGCCCAACTCAGATGGGGGGGTCATGGAGGGGTCCGGAGCCTATCCCAGAGGCACAAGGCAGGGAACAACCTAAGATGGGGCAGCAACTCATCGCAGACACTCACACACCATTCACACCTATGGAAAATTCTGCAACTGCAATTCACCTTCAGTTTGGCATATTTCTGGAATGTGGGGGGAAGCTGGAATACCCAGAAGGAACCCCAGGATGACACAGGGCAAACATGCAAACGTACACAAGGAGCCATAGAGGAGAGTCCAACCGTAGTCCCAGAGGTGTGAAGTAGCAGTGCTAACCACCGCACCCCCCATATATACTGCATCCTAAATTGTTATTATTCTTCCTTGTGTCAAAGGCAGCTACCCTCATCCCACTGGTAATTAAAGCTATGCTCATCTTACCTGGCAACACCACCTCAAGTAGAGGCTGCGTAGGGATGACATTGTGGACAGGTATCCCAATCCCGTGTCGGTGATCCGCACGCATCTGCAAGTGGAAGTAGCATCGAAGGTTAGGGAACACAGGCGTACGCTGCCTGGACCTCAGGGGGTCCTTGGTAATCACTTACATCACAGGGATTTCGCTGTTGCCATCTGTGAGGGGATGGCGCACTCACCGGTCCAGGACCAGCTCCTCCAGCTTGTGAAGGTCACAGGCGATGTATTCCAGTGCCATGTCGGTGATGCGGGGGCACCAGGACAGGTCCAAGCTGCGGAGCTTGCGCAAGTTCTCGGCCACCAGCTCCACGCCGTCGTCGGTGATCTTGGAGCAGCCCGAGAGGCTGAGGGCTGTCAGGTTGGGCAGGCTGTGGACCATGTTGACCACACCGTGGTTGGTGATCTCCCAGCAGGAGTGCAAGCGCAGCGTACGGGTGGTGTGGCCCTGCTTGGCCGTGAAGTAGGCCATGGCCGTGTCGGTCACGTGGTACGCCTGCAGGCTCAGCTCCGACAGGTTGGGAAGCAACTGTGAGATGGCGGCGATAGCGTCATCCGCCACGTTGATGCAGTCGCTGACGCTCAAGGAGGTCAGGCGTGCGTTCAAGCTGGACCACAAGCCAGCCTCAGTGAAGTCGTTACAGCCCGACAGCTCCAGGTGTACGAGACCCTGCATCTGCTCCAGCATGACCTGCAGATGGAAAAAGATGCTTTGTGACACCATCACCATTTATATATAAACTGTATATAATACGACTTGGTCACATTGATGTTTTCTCTGAAGAAAAATTATTTATAGTTTTCCTTATTAATCCGGCATTGCAAACCTCCTTCAGGGCTCTCTACAAAGCTACCTGTATCTCCACAGGACAACTTGTAGCTCCGTAGCGCTCCCTGTAACTCTACAAGGCTCCCCGTGTCTCCACAGGATTACCTGTATCTCCACAGGGTTTCCTGTAACTCTACAAGGTTACCTGTGACTCCACAGGACTACCTTTAACTCTTTAGGACAATAAGCAATGCAGATGTATCAGTGTATAAGCCAGCTAGAGTTCAATGGTACAGTCAATGATACCAAAACCACTGCTGGTAAAAATACAATAAGGAGCATACTGCAAAATCTAAGAGGAGAGACAGTTTTAAAATGTCTTTTAAAACTTACTTCTGAATGTTTGATTTTAAAGCACATTTATTAAAACCAGTCGATTTCAATCAACCACCTGGAACGTCTGGAAGGAGGAGCGTCTGACCCTCCATTATGGTCCGTCAGCAGGCCAAAAAGATATGCAGCTCATACAAATGGGACCTTTCTCATCATCTCTTTCATCCTGGAAACTACTTCCTAAAAAAAGTCTTTAAATGCAGGACCCACATGCCATCCACAGAGAGGTTAGTAAGATGCTCACTCTGCACTCTACACTGATTGAGTAACTCTCGCCTCATCGCTCATTCCTCACCCCCTTTTATCAACCTCTGTCCCTTTAGGATTCAGAGCTTTTACTTTACTTTAATTCAATCTGCTACATTATTATTTATATTGCCTGCATTATACTTAATACTCAAAGTACAGACAGGGGACACATATATTATTTTGATTATATGCCACATAATGATTATAAAACTCTCAATGCAGAGATGATTTCTTAGTAGAGATGTTTCTATGTTTCATTCAGATTATTGTATACATCCATTCTTGTAAAATCAAAAGTTATGGTGCCTAAACTAAACAGAAACCCTGAAACTCTAAGACTACAGCTTGACTTTCTCAAATAGAGGTGAGATAAGAGTTGCGAAGCCTCCCTGAAAGACTGGCAAAACATAGTTTTTATTATGTCAGTCAAGTGCAGATATTTCACCTGTTTCTATGCCTCCTTGAACTATTGGATAGGGGGAGAGAATTGATCCAATCCTGAGTTTTAGGCACTGATACACGATTGGTGCCTTTTACAGAGCAGGTGCACTTGATTCTGTCAAGGATCTGACCCATGATTGGTTAATTTTATTCATTTTCTTCCTGTGTGTCCTAGATAATGTCTGATATGACCACACTGGAAAGGCTTCGGCCAAGAATTCTGGTTCCATTTTAGCTAAAGATCACATCAGCTTGTTTGCTTTCTTTTGGTGATACTGCATGATTCTCTCTACGTGAATCGTGACCTATATCTCCTTTTTCTTGCTTATATTTGTTTCAGTACCCTGATATTGTAATATGTAGCAACTGTTTTCCTCCAGGATCTTAGCACAGTTTTTATTATTATGTCTCAAAGTAAATAGGGTAGCAATCTTTGTTTCATTTCTTTTGTTCATTCCAGATATATAGCAAGAAATCTTTATCTAATAAATAATAAAGATAAAATATAAATGAAAATGTAAAAAAAATCAACTAAATTCAATATAATTTTACACAGTGTGGATATAATTATATAGGTAAACATGTTATATATAACTGAATAGAATTAGCAGGATCCAAAGTGTGAAAATGAATGTTGTCACTTAAATTCATTTTTTCTAAAGATTATTTGTTATCATAACAAGCACACTGATGGCATTAGAATGAAAACATCATTAAAACAAACAAATCAGAGGAAATGCAGCTGCATTGTGCAGATTAAGCTGGGCCAGTGTCACTCAGACTGGCAGTGTTTGTCGCCCGTTTTTAATTACTTGTTTCTAATTTGTGTAGGTAGCCGACAGACACTCTGCACGGAGCGTCTCTCCATTGCACATGGCCGCCCTCAAAGACATGCTCTCACCTACAGGGTTCCTGCTTTATTGATCTCATTACTCCCATTGCAGAGCTCTCATGAAATCAATGCCAAAAGGACATTTTCTTGTACACTCTTATTAAAGTAGCATTTCCATTTAAGATCTTACATCTCATATATTTTACAATGAACACTGGCACACAAGGGAATCTGTGGCCATTTTTCTGACTAACGTAACAGGTCTGACCAGCTCTGAACTTATGTTTTCTGTTGATCATTCATACAAATCAAGAAAAAAGTTTTTTTCCCTCATGTCTTATTTTTCTATCTAAAATGTAGGTACCATTTATTGTCTTGACATTACTACTACTGCTTGCTCCATCAGCTCTGAAGACGTTTCAGTGGTAGTTATTGACTAACATCTCAGAATAAGTTGGCTTTAAGACAGAACCTACAGAAGGAGCAGGCAGACAATAGACAAAGAGACAGACAGATTAAATGTGCACCAGTTTCTCCTAACTGAATTATGTAACAGTAGGAGTTTAGAGGATTGTGGGTTTATTCTATACACTTAGTTCATCAAATTACTGTGGTCACAAAAAGCTGCTATAACAGCTGTACAAAAGCACTACATCGATTACTTTTTAAGGAGACTGTCTCTCAGTATATGTTTACGTGTAGTTAGTTTTAATAGGAGCTGAAGTATGTAATGTTTGCTAAACATGTGCAGTTAATGTATTTAAGGGCTTTGTTTCATTGTAGTCCTGTCCATTGAATACATCTAAAAGTTTTCCACAAAAATTCCAGATTGGAGCAGAAAAATTCATTGAGAGTACTTCAGATTACTTTGAAATACCCATTAAATTGTTGGCTACCTATAATTTACATTGTAAAAAGTATCGTTTATCAGAAACATTTAATTCATATGATTAAAAAGTGTTTTCAGTTGTGAAACATCAAATACCTTACTTCAGAATGGCTCTTTGCATGTGAAGTGACTTCTTGCTTTGTACTAGATATTATCCAGTATTTTTGTATAAGCTGAACAACAGGTAACATGTATGTGTAGTTATTAAGTCTGAATTCTAACCTGTATGTAAACTCTGAAATCTTTGTATACAGCACAAACAAATGCTCCAAATTATTGCTTGCAAGCCATAAAATAAACAGCCAAATGCTAGGTACTGAAAGCTAGTTTAACTGTGAAAATGGGCTAAACCTTGAATCTAACAGCTACATGCCAAAAGGAATTTCAGTTCAATTTCCACAGTTAAACCAGATCACAGTCTCTGTTTCTGTGACTGAATGAGTCCACTGGATATACAGTGATGGCTGCAGCTTTGTGCTTTTCACCTGTTTTTGTCAAATTCATCCGCACCCAGAAATAACTGGTGAACCGTTACAAAAGTACAGAAGTACTGCATTACTCACCATTACTAAATTAACTGCATTAAAATCACTATGCCCTAAGCATTAAGAATAACTGAAAACCGAAATAACCAGACAGAAAAAATAAGCATTCTAATATTTCTTTCACTGCCACTTTTCCTTCATCAAAATGAATGTAATATTACTATCATTACAGACCGGTAGGATCAGAATGAGCACAGACACCCAACTAAGACCATTACACTGCAAACGGTTGACTTTAGCCACAGAGCAGCCTTTCAAAATACTGTAGCTGGCTAGATTAAACTTTACCATGTACTCCCTGAGAGATATTGCCCCTACCCATGCAGGCACAAAACAATGACAAAACTATGTAAAACGTGTGTAATTACCTCCAAACCTGCATCAGTGATCGTGGATCTCTTGAGACTGACAGACTTGACTCCCTTTTTTGATAAGGGGTAGTTGTCGATGAACTCGCAAATGTCCAAGTCGGAGACACCGACCAAGCAGAAAGCCTGGAAGCCCCTCAAGGCAAATCCCTGGAGGCTGACGAACTCCTTCTCCCCACTGGGTAGCAGATTGTAGAGTTCCTTAGCGTGGAGCACAGGGGTGATGCCATCCCAGAACTTGGGCTGATATAGCACTTTCCTCCAGGTCTTGCACACCTGGGCCAGAATGCACTTCTCAGCCATGGTGAAGTAGAAGAGCAGCCGGTTCAGCACCTTCTCATCCAGCACCAGCTGCCTCTCCAGGGAAGACATGGACAGCTGTTGGCGAGACAGCTGATCGGTGGTGGCGGCATTCGATTCGGAGACCAGCAGGGAGGCCGCCGACGGAAGGGGCTCCATGTAGTATGGCAGAGTCGGGGGAAGCAGGATGGTGGGCACGGAGGATGATTGGCACAGGCGGTTCTTGGCAGCCGGCGTCCCTTTGGTGATGCTGGCAGAGCCTAGGCCATTAGCCTGAGGCGGCAGCTTCACCATGCCGTTCCTCGGCACACAGGGGGACTTCAGGTCATTGGGGGTGGACATCTTAAGCATTTATAGCTGACGGACAAAGAATACGACAAGCACATACTGTAAGCAACTCATCGTAAACTGAAGATGAAGACGACGGGCATAGCTGACCGCTCTATTGAGGTCATTTATCACTACACATACTGAATATTGAGCAATAATTTTGCTGCCAAAAGTGATTAAAAACAAAACGCGTACCAAAAGCCAACGCAAATGTCATGTTAAACTGAAAGGAAAAACAAGTGGCTCAATCACACTGACTCACAGGTAAAAGTAAGACTGATGGCCAGTATACCAAACTGCCTGTGGAGCTACTTTAATGGTATGTGTGAAAAATATCAATTATACTACTGTAAGACGTTACTGCAAAAACTGTATGTATATGAAGAGTCAAATAGCTTTCTACTAGCTAGATCTAATGTCACAAAGAGTTACTTGAAATTATTTATGATAAAATTAAGGCTGGCGGTCTTGCCCTAAATACATGTGTTATCAAGAATTTAACATCAGTAACGCTTAGATTTAACGCAAAACATACAAAATTGTTAAAAACCACCAACGTCTTGGGAGGCACAGGTCTCGCTCATCTTGGGTTGTGGTTATAGTCCCCACTAGTTGCTCTGGGTGGGAACAGTTTGATGTTCTGTTCGTTTTTGCAACAGACATCCTCAAGAAGAAGCGGACTGATGTCTTGGTGTTGCCAATCATGGGTGAGTGTGTCTCCTGCAATGGTCTGGTGTCCATTGTGTTGTGTCCTGGGATAGGCTCACTGTTACCCTGTACTACATGAACAGTTCTGAAAGTAGCTAGGAATAGTTATACAACACCCATTGTTATGCCCCTATAGCTAAAATGTATCATTTCAGACACCAAAATCATCATTTATGAACAACTGTCTAACAACAAGCTGTAGAGTTAACTTCGTACCTATATCAATTGTCATGTCTTTTTACTGTTGCCATCCTTTGTCTTTCAGTGCAGAATTAATATTTGATAAAGGCTTAGAAACATTAATTGCTAACAGATGTAGAAAACAATACTGTATCTTACATCACATGTTTTTCAAAATACGTGGGGGTAGTTTAAATAATATATAATATAAACTTGAATTTCATTTATATGGTCATTGGAAGTGCAAATGGTGTATTTATAATATATATAGAACCAGATACTGAAATTGGAAATATTTAACATATATTGCTAGCAAATGTCTCTAATTTGGTCTCTGTGCATGGTTCTGTATATTCTCATGTTCTCTTTCATATTTACGGTAGTAGTACTAATAATGCCTGCTGATTTTCAATAATACAAATATTATACACACACTCACACTTTCGTCTGTTCTTGGTCTATACTAGACGACAGCATGAGTATTCAGCAGGTACACGCTGCTCCTTCAGGATATTTTGTGCTCTCGCCTAGACTCCTGCTACTTACCTTTTTATTGCTGAGATTATTCATGGGGGACAGAGGGTTATAGATAGTAGGCAGTTAGTTATAGGGGACCTTCTCTGTTACTGTAAGTAGAACTATATTGATATGCTGTTACAAAGGCAGGAAATGTAGCATCGCATATTATGTGCAGGGTAAAGGCAGTGAATGTTGACACAAAAATGTTCCATGGACCTTCAGTACAAATGGGCACAGAAATGTCTTCTAGTGACATCTGGGTGTGAAATTTTCCTGGATATCAAGGAGCCAATTCACTTTTCAAAGAAAGCCATGCAGGTTCTGTTGTACTGGCAATATATTCTATTTATATTTGGGTGTAATTCCAGTTTAATTGCATCTTATATGTAGAACTTATTTAGTACTACACCGATGATAACGATATTAACGTACACTATGTAATAAAATTGGACTTCGGAGATATTTATATTTTCAAGTTATTTAGACCACAATCCCCAGTACAGTTTACAGTGACATTTCCAAATAAAACCTATGACTGTGGTGCGTTAATTTACTGACAGCTGCAGTCTGATATATCTCTCTAAACAATCCTAAGGCAATTACGTAACAGTGGCCGAAGTTCCCGGAGTATAAGGGATCGTGTGTATCTTCTGCCTACTTAATTCATCAAAGATATTAAGGTAAAATAACAATAATTACAATATGAAATAAAACAGTTAATTATTTATATGCAGTTTCTTTGTGTAAATCTTTGCCTGCAGTATTTAAAGATGGTGAATTACATCTCATAAAAACATTTTTTTTCCGTTCCTAATTTGCTTGCCACTTGGTAATGGTCCCTTTTCCCCCTCTTTTCCAAGCCCACTTGCCTTGCTTAATTCGGGTTAAATTAAGCAATAATAACAGTATATGAGTGAAATAAACAACATTAGTAGTATAGCTCAATATGGGCGCTTACATCACTTTTTCCATTGTTTATTTTTTGTACACGGCAAGCGTTAGAAGTAATTTGCGACACGTCTTTTCTTGTAATATAATATATTGGCTCTTACAGGCAAATGTAGGGAGCTCCGACAACTTAGCAGAAAAGGAAGCAGCATCGGTCGGAATACAAACGAAAGAAAAATGCATTGCGGGATTTATTAAAGACGCGTGTGTCATTATGATCGTTTACAGCAGTACTCCCCCCGCCCCCATACCCTCCCCAAAAAAAGCATCAGTGCATTAGAAGAGTACCTTAAACAAATGAAAATGAATATGGAAATACAGACATTGTACGAGGGTATGAAACGAGAAGGCACGGTTGCGGCCACTCCATACATTTGTAGCATCGGATCCCTTTGTTCGGCGTGCGTCAGTGCATACAGGAATCAAGCCCTTATGTCATGCAGCAGCCGCAGCCGTGCGAGGGATGAATGGCTGATCTCATGTAGCACGGAACAAAAATACATCCTCACGGTGCTCCTCCTGTGCTTTTCTTACCTTGAAACAATACCCCCACCGCTTTCGGATGTGTCTTCGCGCTGTGTCTTTATCTCCTGCCCTGGGGTCGATCTGAAATCGCCATGTTATTACCTTCCATCGGGGATCGTAGGGAGATGTTATTCTGGATGTTGGCGTGCCTGTCCTCACAGCAAAATACGCAGAAATCAAGAATGGTGCGGGTATACTCAAACAACCGAATCGCAAACTATCGATCAAAGTGGATGATCCATGAAAGAATTAACAGTTTCAATCTCTAGCTGATATCGCCGGTGTATTTATATCCTCGACTGATGCCCAAAAGCACTTAAAACACGATATCAACATCCCCATTGACAGCGGAACCCAGAACAGCCCACTCTTAAAGCTGTAGTATTTCTTTTTTCAGCCGTGAATGCCACAGCCGGTGACAGATATTTCAGGGGATCAAAGGCACTCCTACTCCTGCTTGAACAAACCTTCATACAATTAGCATAAGACACGCCTATAGGCCTTCATATTTTATTTCTGTAAAAACAAAAACGGCAGCTGGCATTTGAGACCTATCGAATCGTAGAACACTCACTATATATCTTAGAAAATGCTTATGTGTGTAGAATTTGCATGTTCTCCCTGCGTGCACATGGGTGTCAATTGGGTGTTCCAGTTTCCATCCACAGTTGAAAGACACTTGTAATTTGGGTGTATCAGTGTCTCTCATGAGTTACTATGTAAAGGACTGGCATCTTATTGAGGATGTCTTATGCTGTGTGTCCTGTGGTCCCTAGTATGTGCCTGACTCATCACATCCCTGGATAGATAAAATATTTCTAATAAGTCCCAAGCACCTCACACCTTGTTTGACATTCTGTGGATGCAGTCATGTGGGGAAATGTGGTCTTCTTCAAGCTTTCCATTGATCAAAGGTGTATAATGTTAAAATCTTTAAAAATACCACATCATATTATTGTCTTTTATCAGTTTTAGCTGCATCAGGTGTGCTGCTAGATATTTTGGGCATGAGAAAGCATATAATATTGGGTCTCCAACCCAGACTAATCCAACTATGTTCCTCATTTTTTTGGGCTCCCTAAAATTGTCCTAATCTCCCCCATCCTCCCATTTCCGGAACCCTTACCAGAATGGTACTGAATTCCAGTATTGTAGCATTCTTCATAATGTATAGCACTGATCGTACCATGAGGGGACGTTAGCCTGTCAGCGGGGGAGGTTGTAATGTGATTCACCCTGCTAACAGTGTTCACCAAAGTCTCTACATTAGTATCATGCATGTAGTTTCATGTCCTCCTAACAAGCAGAAATCCAGCATCTAATCAGATCTGTAGACTGAGTGGCAATCATTGGAATACAGACCTAAGCCATTCTTAGGAAGGAAACCCTTCAATTGGTCAGTTGGTGCAGATTCGATTCTACCTGTGGCTTGGGACCTCCTCATTATCACCGTACATGGCTGACATAGAGTGCAGTGTCACAGTGATCCTGAAATCCATCCCAGGAAGTATCAGGCTGGCTGTCTCCAGATGGGAAACCATTCCATCATAGGGAAGTTTAGAGAAACCAGTTATCTAAATCAAATATTTTGGGATTACAGGATGAAGAGTACTGGAAGTCCATACACAAATCCATACATGCACAGAAATAAAACAGACTGTGAAGTTGTGAGGTTACAGTTCTACCCACTGTGAAATAAGAAATATCTGTTTCAACACAAAATGCCTGTAGTATAATTCTGCATTTACTTTATGTTAACTGCATGAAACTCTAATGTTTGTGTTCAAGATATTTTGCATAACTTTATAAGCACTCTGTCACAACTGAACCCAAGGAGTTTAGTAAACACATATTTCTGGTTAAAGCTTTGACAAGATACAGACTCAAAGTACCCTAAATCAGATCATCCCAACCACACGGGCAAGTTTTCATCCCAGTGGTTCCTGACGGTCTTGGGGTGAACTAAACAGGAGACGTGGGGGCCGTGATGCTGCTGACTGGATGGATAGCTCTGAGAGGAGGTGCGCTGGAAGAGGACACGTGTGGATGACTGGGAGCGACTGGAACCAAGACGTGGGGACCAGGAGAAAAGACAAAACCTCACAAATGAATTAGAGAACCAATGTCGTTCTGACAAACAAGACAGGAACCATAGAAACAAAACCCTGAATGACAAGAAGAGGGAACTATAGAAGTGAGTCAGTGTAAAGCTCTCTGTGAAGTACCTGTCAAATCCCAGACTTTGGGGTTCAGTTTAAGTCCCACTGACTCACCCCTAGATGAAACGCCAGGGGAGCAAAAGTGCAACACAGACATAGACCAAGCCTTGGCCGTGTGAGCTAAAAGGTTAAAATGCATTACATATTTATCATTTCAAAAATCAACACATCAACTGAAGAAGTATAAATACATAGTCTTAGAAAAATATTTATATTTTGTGTTTAAGTTCTCATTGAGCAGAATTATTCAAGTTATCTAGCTACAGTGGGTACGGAAAGTATTCAGACCCCCTTCAATTTTTCGCTTTGTTATATTGCAGCCATTTGCTAAAATCATTATTTTTTTGTCCTCATTAATGTACACACAGCACCCCATATTCACAGACAAAAAAAAGAATTTTTGAAATCGTTGCAAATTTATTAAACAAGAAAAACTGAAATATCACATGGTCCTAAGTATTCAGACCCTTTGCTCAGTATTTAGTAGAAGCACCCTTTTGAGCTAATACAGCCATGAGTCTTCTTGGGAAAGATACAATAAGTTTTTCACACCTGGATTTGGGGATCCTCTGCCATTCTTCTTTGGCGATCCTCTCCAGTTCTGTCAGGTTGGATAGTAGGGGTGTGACGAGATCTCGTGAGATTAAAACGCGACGAGATTTCTTGTCGAGGTGAAAAGTTGTCTCGTGAGTTGTGATGTCAGGATGATGGAGCGTGAGGGTGAAATTAGTATTGAAGTCTGTCAATATGGGGTGCTGTGTGTACATTAATGAGGAAATGATTTTTAGCAAATGGCTGCAATATAACAAAGAGAAATTGAAGGGGGTCTGAATACTTTCCGTACCCACTGTATAATACCCAGCTACTGTTTGATACCTATGGAGCTTGTGTCGTAAACTAATGGCTAATGAAAGTGTTTGAATCATTCCTGCCCATTGTGAAACAAATGCAGGTCTATACATCTGAGGTAGGGCCTCATTAAAATTTATTAATGTGTACAGCTGAGTTATAAACGGAATATGATTTGTTTTTTCTCCCCAATGTTCCATATTTCATCATGACTCCCTGTGAAAATCATGTCTCAGGAGTTGAGTCAGGGTGTTGATATACCAATGATTTGTGTTCCTTTGCAAATCAATTAGAAGCAGGTAATAAAAACAGAGGGAGAATTAGGCAGCTGGGAAGACACTTCGCAACTGACTCAATACTACAACCTCATTTCCAAAAAAGGTAGAACGTTGTATAAAATGAAGATAAAAACAGAATGCAATGATTTGCAAATTATATAAACCGAAGACAACATATCAAATGTTAAAACTGAAATCTTATTGCTGTATGAAAAACATCCTCATTTTGAATTTGATGCCAGCGACATGTTTCAAAAAGGTTGGAACGGGGGCAACAAATGACTGGGAAAAGTTGTGCGATGCTAAAACAACTTGTTAAATATCTCACAGCTAATTGGGTTAACTGACAACAGGTCACTAAGGTGATTGAGTATAAGAAGAATCTCCCAGAGAAGCAGTATCTCTGTGCAGTGTCGATGGGGAGAGCTTCACCACTCTGTGAAAAACTGCGTGGGCAAGTAATGCAACAGTTTAAGACTAATGTTTCTCAATATAATGTTAAGAATTGTGGGATTTCATCATCTATTGTACATATCATTAAAAGAAAATTCAAAGTAATCTCTGTATCTTAGGGACAAGACTTTGTTGTCTTAGTTCTATTTTCAATCAAACATGGCTTTATTTGATTTGCAAATTGCATTCTGTTTAAATTGACAATTAAATTTACCTTCCAGCTTATTAGTGTTCAGTTCAAAAGCCAGCATCTGTGATGGGATGGGGGTGCATTAGTGCCTATGGTTTGGGTAGCTTGCACATCTGGGAAAGCACCATTAATGCTGAATAATATGCAGGTTTTGGAGCAACGCACGGTGCCATCCAGACAATGTCGGCCATGTACATTTCAGCAAGAGAATAGCAAACTATTACAACAGCATGGCTCTGCAGTAGAAAATTCCAGGTGCTAGACTGTTGTCCAGACCTGTCACCCATTGAAAACACTGGGCACAACGTGAAATGAGAAATATGACAAAGGAGACCATGAACTGTTGAGCAGCTGAAATCATATGTCAGGCAGAAATGGGACAACGTTTCAGTTCGAAAACTCCAGCAACTGGTCTCCTCAGTTCCCAAAAGTTTATAGAGTCCCATTAAAAGAGATGATGCAACATAGTGGTAAACATGCCCCTGTCCCAACTTCTTTGAATCAAATTCAAGTTGAGCATATATTTGTCATAAAACAAAATTTCTTAGTTTCAATATTTGATTTGTTGTCATTGTTCTATTTTCAGTTCAGAATGGATTAATTTGTAAATCTTTGCATCTTGTTTAATTCTGTCGGACACAGCATCCCATTGGAATAATTTCCAATTTCATAATTGGAAATTGTGTGCAATTGTACAGTAATTGATTAATGACTCTTCAACTTTTGAGTGCAGACAATGAGTTATAACCTTAAATGCATTGTTTATTCCCTCAACATGATGCAGCATTCTGTAACATCTAATAAGAAAGAAACAGGTGTAAATGTCTTATATCCTATTTGAACCTACAATAACATTTTATTGAATTACATAAATAATGGCTCAAACTGCTTTACTTGAATACTTAAAACCAGAGTTATTTTTACTTATGGATAAGAAAAATTACACAATATAACTTAAACCTACATAATTACATAATTCTGGCTGTAATATTTATGTTTGTCATCCAGAAGATCTGTAGAGCAGAAGTTCAGTGGAGCTTTTGTTGCCATTAAAAACACTAGACAGGCGACCTATGTAATTTCCCAACGATACTGGGAGATGCTATTAATACCAAAAAATTGATCGTTATAGGAATGCCATAATAATGGTTATGCCAGAGTAAAGGGTAACAGATGCAGCCTGACTTCTCAGCAGTCGCTGTATGTAAAACCCAGAGTGCTGCCGCAGGGAAGCAGTCAGTGTCCTGATTATGAATGCAGGCCAGTGTCTACCTCAGACTGTGTTTCACAGGCCAGTGTCTCCCTCACACTGTGTTTCACAGGCCAGTGTCTCCCTCACACTGTGTTTCACAGGCCGAGCTTCTCTGTCCAGAAATGCAGGTGACACAGTTACTGGTTGACACCAGTTTGGGGCTCAGTTTGTTCATTAGCTTCATTTGAAACTGTGGATGGAAACTAT
>JABFDZ020000097.1:26807968-26828049 GCA_019775955.2 Pollimyrus isidori
CCCCACCAATCAAAACACGGCACTGATGATGTCAGCTCACCTCGCATTTATGCAAGGCACCACAGCCCACCCACAGTCTGGTCCACCTACGATAGGAGCCCCTCTCTAGCCAGATTGACGTCATTTCTGACGCACGGGGCCAGGAGTGGACTGCAGATCTAATACAGCCATGCACAAGGCTGAGGGGGGAGGAAGAGGGGGGCGGGGCGAGCAGGCCCAATCTCTGATTTCATTCAGAATATGCACATTGTCTCAGGCAGGGCCTCTCATGCTTATCCTCTCTCGACAAAATGTCGTATGCACTATTGTCCGTGAGTTAGTTCTACTTCACTGCGCGCATGGTAAATGTCATCCCATTCAATTTCTCCCTTTCTCCAAGTAACATCATCCGCTAATCCGCCTGTGATCCTTTCTTCCCAGAGTCCTACCCAGTGCAACCATCTTTTCACTCACCAGGAAGGGCTATGTTGCTCTATAGCAACCTAGCAATAACTGTACATAAATATATTAGTAACAAGCTTTAAAAAATTGATATCCTACAACCCTGTGTTGATACTTGTTATAAAACAAATGATTGTTATCCAAAGAGATTTTCCTTTATGTGATTTTTCTCTTGGTTTATGCAATGGATCCCTTTTAAATAACAGACAAGAATAATGCTTACGACTGCAGGCCCACTAAATGTCACCTGAATATTTGCCCACACAGATTCTTCCAAAGCTGAATCACGACATAGGTTATTTCAGCTCAGTCATCTGTTGCTGTTCTGTTATGTAACAAACACTCTTACAAAATATAAAAGAGAGGACTTTGTTCTTAGTATAAAGCCCTTTTTGTTCTTGTCAATCAAAGTAAATAGACAATCTTAATCGATGATTTGCAGAGGTTACGACACCGCTTAGTATATAAAGAATGTTGTGGAGTAACATGAGACATCGGCATTTCAGAGGCTGCAGAAACGTGACAATTGAAACTATTGAAAAAGAATAATTTTCTCGAGAACAATCTTGATTTTTACGCGGAGTAGTCTTCATTTAAACACGCATTAAGTAAAACATTTATAATAAAACAGATATTCCGTATAACGAGCTTTTATGAAGCGTAAACAATGGAGGACACGTATTAAAGTATTTTTTGATACCACAAAGGAAATATTGAAAAATTCCAGACACTAGGTGGCGGTATAAGTAAAGGAATATTGATTGTGTACTTCTTGTTTCGTACTGTTTTAAAAAGGTCGAGGCAAACGGAAAAACAAGTGTTTCATGTATATTGCAAATACGAAAACACCAAAAACACAAAGAAAATAGCCGATAAGCGTAATATACGAACATATAGTAGTCACGACAGGACCAATGAGATCGATCTATGACGTAAGTGATGCCTGGTAAGCAACTGACGCTGTAGTTTTGTGCTTGTTGTATTCTATAAAATTAAATTTTATGCGTATATTAGTGTCAAATGTTGTCAATAACATTGCAAGACATTCAGCAACTTAAAAGCAAGCTTTATATGTTATTCAGGGTTTGTAGGTTTTATATTCTGTCTTGAAAATTATTTTGTTTAAATTGTTTTATTAGCGAACAGGGTTACTGTATGTGTCGTAACAAAAATTAATGCAGTCAAATATTGTCTCAAAAAATGTTTATCTCAAAAAACAGCAATAAGCTCAGAAATGCTTTTTGCACGTATACCTGTAGGCCTACTTGGAAAAGTTCAAAGGAAACAAAAGACAATTTGTAAATTTTCCCTTGTTAAATGTTGAAAACTGAGCACATTTTTCATGAAATTGCTCAATGTTTACAAAACATTTTCAGTACTTTAAGTAAAGAGTAGTATAAGTAGTAAAAAGTATAATGAGCAGTTAGATCGGACTAAAGCATCGTGGGAGATTATAGGCTTTAAATGCGTTTTTTTATGTTGATTTTTGTGACTTTCAATATGCAAAGGACAGATTGGGGGAGATTTCACCTCTTTCCCATCGCCGTACTGAGGTGTACAGCGTGCTTCAGCTGATTACGCAGTTTGTTACAGGGAAATGTGATGCAAACATGCATAGACTGTAAAAATAAATAAATAAATAAAGACACAGTGATGACAATGTTAATGACATAATTTTAGTTCACTCAAGCAATTGTGTACAAGTTTCAGTCTCAGCCCTCCCCATACTAACTTGCTTTAATTGATTCAATTTTGCTTTGATTAACACAAATAATTGAACAATAATTAAAACAGATAGCTAATACTGGCAAGCTGTCTGCACCTGATGTAATCATTAGATAATACAATATGGCCTCCCATATGGGAACGGAAAAAAACCTTGTCTTGCATTCTGGTGAGGTATTAATCACTCTATTGAAATATGTTACAGAAAAGTGTTAATCAGCATTATAAACCTGATGTAAGCATTTCTTAGAGGCTTGCTCCTTCTCAGCCACATGTTTTGGACCAATGCATTCTTATTCTGACTAAATATGTCTGTTTTATTTTGACATTGTATGTGACTCTTTATTACACCATATTTGGTCTGCCAGGCCTTGGCCTGGTGGTAATGTATTGAATGGACAGCAGAATGATATTATGCATTATGCATTTATTAAAAAATAAATTACCCCCTGATTAGAGAGATATGAAGGCTACAGTCGTGTCACTCCGAGAGCCCTCAGTGGACATGAATCTCGTCAACATGCCAAGACAAAGAGCAATTGCCAATTTAACACGCATTTCTTGGGTTTATATTGGAAAACGCACCAGAACTAAAAAAATCTAGGTCATGTTTCTGTTAAGTGTAAAGCAAATAGACAGTGTGTGTGTGTGTGTGTGTGTGCGTGTGTGTGAGCGGGTATACCTTACCTTATGGAAACACAGTGTCCCCACAACATAATGAATACTCATTTTTTTCCCTTATGATGATCTATAAGGGAAAACTCAATTTAATAAAAATCTGTGACCGCTATGAAAAAACTAAAAATGCAAAAACTCTGTCATAATTAGTGTTAGCATTTTTCCCATAGAAATGAATGAGCAGTCGCCATAAAGATATGTTTACCCCATATGTGTGTTTATCTATGTGTGTAAGCTAAAGCATATTTAATTATTACACATCCCCAATACCTTATACTGCATAAGTTTTTGAGTTTCTTGTATTTACTCTTGATATTTCGGTAGAGTCTACATGTGTGGACATTGTGCCCAATCACCAGTTTTGTGTAGACCTCTCCTTGAAGGTGCTAGCAAGGAAACCCCAGCAGTGTTTTATTGACGTTCTTTAATCACCCTCATTATTCTTTATAGGACAGCCCTGTACTATGGAGGAGTAATGTCAGTCCAATGTCAATATCAATCACATTGTCAGTGTCTGGATTTGTAAATCACATTGCAAATCTATGGCTGAAATGCACACTAGGAATGTCTTGCACTTCATAGAGAAAACCAGTGGCCAGAAGAAATAGCAGTTATTCTGTCTGCTGTGACAGATAATAAATCATATGGGATTTCTGAGCCTTTACCTGCACTGTTATCTGCTCCTTAGGTGCCATATGTTCTTGCGTCTGAGTAAATTTTGAATGTTGTTGGTTTTGGCTTTGGGTTTTTAGAAAATAACTACAAAGTAGCCATATGTGTCGCCAAAGGCAATAATGAGATCACATAGATGATGAGCACGTTGTGTAATGATTAGATTATGTTTGCCTTCTCCAGTATGTCATCAGATTATTACTGTGCAGTTGATTCACTGCAACAATGATGAAATATTATAGCAAACTTCCTTGAGCTCAGGCTCTCTACTATCTATCATATCTATCAAATGTTAAAGAGTCTTTACAGCAGTACAGCTTAATTAGCACATTTTGACTTCGTTAAGATAAATCAATTTTAATAATCACTAACCCAGAAGCAAAAAAGCTTGCTACAGCACATTCAGTAAATGTGTCGTGCCCTGCTTGTCCGATCCTCCCGTGCATCATGCCCACTCACTACCTCGTGTGGAATCCCTGTGTTTACCAGCTTTTTCTCCTTGCTGTTGATTAGTCCTGTGTATCTAAGTCTGCGTTAGTTATGTTTTCCCCAGTCCAGTCATTAACATTGGCAGTGTTGGGCATTTCAGGTCCAGAAGCTACAAATCCAGACCATGATTTTGTTTCTACCCAGCAGCTGAATACTCTGTGACCATGACTCCCTATGCTGAACTGGTTGGTAAAAACAAAATTCTGGTCTGGATTTGTAGCTTGTGAAGCTGAAATGCCCAACACTGAACACTGGGTGAAGTCATTTCACGTTTCTGAGTGTTTTCAACCTGAAGAAATCCCACGTTACCTGACTCCACGACTTATGTCCTGCTTGCCCAGTCCGTGCCTCGGCAACCATAACAGAATATCCTCCAGAAGGGTACTTCCCCACAGAGAAGAAAATCAGATTAGCGTTGTGTTTTGTGGACAGCTCCCCCTACAGACATCGGCAACTCAGTACATGTATTCAGCCAGTTTTCATGTGATTTAGAACAGTGTTTCTCAGACTGTTCCTCTGGGAGCCCCAAATAATCCATGTACCAGGGGGCTGGAAGGTAGCAAAAAAGTAGATTGTCTAGCAGGCAGCTGGCAGGAAGCAAAAATGTGGTGTTCACGGACTGGGTTAAGAAACACTGTGTTAGAAAATCATACTGAATTTCCTTTGGGACCACCTCAGCAAGTCCACCTCAAATGCATGCTGGGATGCATTATGTTATTTTAGTGGCTGTGATAATTTTTCCTTACATTACATTTTTTAATATACTGAGACTTAGTCTAACCTTTGTATGCATCTTCCTACCTTCTTGATTTAATAAAAATGACAGCAATTAATTGTTTGTGTGAAATGTTTTTTACTGATTATTCTAGGACCAGCTGTGTTCACTTGAACATTTTTGGGTTTGCAGTTCTTCTCTTGAAATGACCTGCTTTTCCCAGTAGACCCCCCAAGTTAGAAGCAGAGTAAGGTCTATGGCTTTAAAAATGCCATGAGATGATTTATTTAAATTCTCAATGATTCACAGTTATTCCTGTCTGGGATCTGTAGGACTGATAGACTTTCCTTAAAAACACAAAACAGGAGTTTGTGAAAATGTGTTTGCTCCTGACTTGGGGACACTGAGGTAATGTGGAGGACAGCATGTCTCAGTCAGCATGTGCTTGCATCTTCTTGCACCGGCTGGCTGAAGGATCCCCATGTGGATTGGGAAATTTGGCTAAGACATTTGCACCAATAGCCCCAAGGTGAAAAAAACTGCCCTGCAGATGTGACATCATTGATATGTGTGTGTATGAACACTAATGCATGAAGTGGACAGCTTCCATCGATCCCAACACCATAAGAGAAAGACCTTTTTTCATTGGGGCAAATTAACCAGTCAGGTTGTCAATAAAACCTTAATAATAAAAATACACCTGCAGAGGTCATTACCGCCCTTATTCATTTACTTGCTTTTGGTTGAAATGTGACTATTCATTATATTATATTTTCTTATATTTAAAGTTACTCTCTACCTTTCTGCCCAGGTGTGTCTCTTTTTAGAGAAAAATACACTTCTGGGACTTTAACCCACATCCTGCTTTCACAAATACTGCATATTCCCTAAACCACCAAGGACCATGTCCCTAAAATATAGTAAAAGAAGTCTTATCTGCAGAATAAAGCACAGTATAATTAAATTAATGTACCCATTAAAAAAAAAAAAACTGCAGTAGCCAGTGGCCTGCGATGTTTCAGATCAACACTGCTTTCTTTTTTGTGCAAATGCACGTTTTGTGATGCTTCTATAGCGGCGTAGGCAGACGTGGGAGCAGATGGCAGCCTCGACGCTGGAGTGCGTGATGGCAGGAGAGCTGCGTTTTTTCTAAGCAAGGAGGGGAAGCTGGCCAGACATATGACATCGTCAAGCTCGTCGCCATCCTGCAGGGCCAGTTGTGAGATACCGGCCCCAAAACAAGTCACTCCAGGTCATTTCTCTGCATTCATCCTCAACAGAGGGATTAGGAAGCAGGGGAAGGTGTACCCCTATTGTTTCATTTGGCTTCCCTGCTCCCTCCCCAGTAAACAGACCCTGCATTTAAATTGTTAAGTTGTGTCTCTGCCGGGTTAACATTTCCTTGCATGGCCTTCAGGTCTTCTTGTACCTGCTCAGTCTTGAGAGCTCTCAGTCTGACTTTCTGATTCCGTGTCGGTTCGTCGGATTTCATTGTCCTCTGCTTTATGATTTATGTCTTGGATCCTGTTAGCTGGTTGTCCAACCTTGTTTACTCCCCGTCTTTAGTGACATTCATTGTAGCTCGACATTCGGGTCTTTCTTAGTCACATCAACCATGTACCTGGCAGCGAGCAGCCCGAGTCCTGCCACCAGCTCTGGTCTGACGGGCAGACAAGCTAGCCTCATGGGTGTGGGTAGTGTGGGGTGTATCATTCGATCTGGGACTGCATGTTCAGGACCTGGTTAATGAAGTTTGATTTTCTGTAACACGGCCCTGTTGTTGTGACATAAGCAAAAGTCAAAGGGTATGCATGATTAAAGAAGATTTCAGGAACCCTTAGGAAAACCTTAAGGACAGCATAAGGTCCTTTTTCATTTTTGTCTGTAGTTAGGAGATAAAGTCACTTATTCAAAGATGTATTGAAACGGTGCTCAAAGAAATTACCATCAAATGCTCTGGACGTCAAGTTTTGTTCTTATTGTCAAGGAAAGATGGTTCCAAAAGGTTTTGCGTTGACTCTGAATCCCAAGGTCTTGTGAAATGTTCTATTTCAAATCACATGTCAATGCCAGTCATTAATAGAATCACTTTTTCTTTTGCTGCAGAATTTTGCATTTTCTTTATATACACCTAATTTGCAGAAGGGTCATGGGATTTGAGGAACCCTCATTATCTGTTCTCAATTTCCACCTAAAACTGGCTCTGTGTGATCTTTGTGTAATTTTTGTGAATATTACCCACTGCCATAGCCATAAACTGGAGTGAAAAATATAAGCAAAATATACACACGGCATCCATTGATGGAAAAACATGTCAGTGAAATGAAATTATGATAGACTTTTAAGTGCAGCAAAATGGTAACAATGGAACAGCAGTAAGTGCAGGGAAATTCATATGTGTGAAAGAACAAGACCTCCCACCAAATTATCCTGACTGTAAGATGCAACAATATGGAAACATACTGTAGTGAGCCTATAAGGCTCACAGTGACCCTAACCCAGTAGGTGGGAACATCCTGTAAGGAATGCCAGTCCATCACAGGGAATCCCTTATGAAAAATGTGGGGGGGCTTAATTGAATTCATCCAAGTTATACTCACATAACTATGGTTTTGGACTGTGCACAAAGGCTGGACTTCCTAATGGAAACCCATGCAAAAGCAGAGGAGGGTGGGCGCATGCAGGCTTCACACCCATGCAGAGCATGGAGGGGGGGGGCAATCAAACCTCCAACACTGGAGGGGTCAGACTATAGTGCTACCCACTGATCCTCCGTGCTGCCACAGGACGCATGAAAACTGAAATGTGAAAATGGTGACATTGCAACACATTAAATACAGACAAAAGAGTGGCCCGCGATACAAAATAATACTTCATAAATGTGAAGAACATCAAACAACAGCAAGCATACAAAGTCATATAAAGTCAGCACAACAAAAATAAACTATAAATCCACATAATTAATCAAAGCAAAAATGTTCCAGTTTAGGACACCATCCAGAAACATGAACTTACCTATGCCAAAATGACAGGCTGCTACAGTTTGACAGTAAGGTTGGGAACGAGCACAATTTTGCTGGGTATCCTTCTTCAGTGTGAGGAAATTGCTAAACATGAAATACACAACACAAAATTGAACATCTCCCTGGAGGTCCCATAGTTTGCTACATGCAAAGCAAGCAAAGAACTGCAAGTCTCCATAGGTACGACCAAATGCATTAAAATCCTCATTCTTCAGAGAGCAGGCATTGCACAGAGCAAGTTTGGCCATCATTATAAACACAAACATGGTCACTTCTGTGAAAATCTGCAGTCTTGCAACTACTAATGGGAAAAGCCACAATGATTTAACATCTGTATAAAGTTCCTCCCAGCCAGTGATTATCCATTTAAAAAACTTTATTGGAGCTTGAAGATGATGTTAAATAAGAACTGCAGACTTCCCTACTGCTGCTACAGCTCATTTCAGAGCCTTACTTTTCAAAATATCAAAGTATCAAAATAGGAATGTTATACTAAGGTCTTGTCATTCATCCACCTTCTGAGCCATACCAGCAAGAGTCTCCATTCCCACACACACCCCCCCCCCAGCATACAGAGACAAAAAGGGCTCCCTAATACGATCTCTATCCAACAAATCCAGTGGCAAAAAAAGGCATCAGAATAGATAGAACTTCTACACAGATTCCTGCACCATGTTTCAAGAAACAGGATAAATGAACTAGTACTTTGTTAGATAGATGAGAGGAAGCTGATCAGTACAGCTTTGTGTAAGGACCAGCTTCCAATTAAAAATCGCCATGCAAATAAACACTAAATAAAGCTAAAAGGCAGGAATGCTTTGCTATCAGTGCTTTTTGTCATTTGATAGGAACTAACTAATAAACCAGTGAAAGTGAACAGTGAAATTTTTTCAAAGTAATCTTTTAAAGTAACTATTTTAAAAATAATGCAAAATTAACACCACTTTTTAAACTGATAGGAACAGTTAAACATTTAAAACTATCTGTAAATAATGCAATACATTGTTATTTTATATATTTGTAATGGATATTTTACCAATTATATGCGTCGTTACAGAGGATGATCAACATACAATATGCTTTTAATATAACACTTTATAATTTTCAAATCTGTGCTGATTTATTCAAATGCATGACCAGGGAATTATATAAAAAAAGAAAGAATTCAAACTACTGTCATTTGGGGTAATTTTATCGGGGCACATAAACTCCTGTATTGGAAATCCCAGCTACAATATTCTAACAGTAACATTTACTCTTTAGTTGAGATCAACATAACTTAAGGTGTTGTTTAAAGTGAATGTGTAGATTCAATATATATATATATATCTCAGGGCATATTTAAACATGCCATATAAAAATAGCTACAGCAACAATACAGAATATATTTTATATTGTAATTCATATATGCCTTTAAATGCGTAGTATATTACCAACATATCAATACATCGAAACACTTTTCCCAAAACCGCACGTGTCAGAAGCCTAACCACAGTATAAAATTAAATTAAATATGATTACGGCTTTATGGCAGTGATACCATATCTTATCAAATCATCACAGCACCCTGTAAATAATGCTTTTGTAAATGTAGCAATATGTTTGCGGTAATGAAGGTCTGTGACCTTTTCCAGTCTTCATTTACAGTACAATCCACACATTTTATTATGCGTACCTTCTCATATTACTACTAGTGCTAAGAATAGTAAAGTAAAAGCTTTAAAAATACACATTTTTATTCAAAGAGGATAGACCAATATGAGTCACAGATATAAATGCTCAGGAGTCTTTGAAAACTAAAGGTCTCCAGCCAGCTCTACTCTCATAGAGATGGGTGAGGTCCTGCTCTCTCAGCACTGCTCTTCACTCAGAGACTCCGGGATCTCCCCGACATCTGCCGCTACTGTGGACGCCAGTAGTCTTACACTACCACTGGCTTGCCGCTGGAAAACCTCCACAGCACTGGAGACAGACTGGACCGGCCTCTCCTGGAAGTAGCTGAAAGGCTCTGGCTCGACGACAGTCTGCTCCTCATGGACGCCATGCTCATACAGCTTGCGCTTGTGCCTGAACTCCATGACGGTCTTTGTGTAGGAGTTGAGGGTGGTGACGGAGGCTGCCATGCAGCAGGTGAAGGAGCCCCAGGCCAAACTAAAGGAAGACAAAATAGAGGAGTTCCATCAGTTGTGTCTGATGTGCCCGACAGAAATTTATTTACTTAAAAACGTCTCTGCACTTGATAAATCCGAAAATACCTGTACGTCAACATTACTGTACTGCGGCATTTAGAGTTAATGTGAATAAACATCAATACACTTTTAAATCAGACTGCTCTTTCATTGTTCTTTATTGTTTAACTTCCATTAATGTATTAGAATATATATTCGATGCACTGTAAAACATTGTATAAATAAAATATATGGGTATTATTAACAATAGAGCTAACAGTATGGTTAATAATAATAATAATAATAACCTTTGTCATTCTGAAACATAGACTAATAATGTTCAGCTATTAACCAAACAACAAAAGATGACTTCCATTTGTATGTTTTTAGTTGTCATTTACTGTGAGGTGTAACTGTAAAAGCACCATTATCTCATTTTTACTTTGCAAATGGTGCTCTTATTCAAACTGGAGCAATAAAAAACATGGTTAAAAACCCATAATTCTCAATAAACTGGTTCGAATCATGTGGGGTTATACAGCTGGATTCTCCCATCGCCTGCAAAGGCTTCCTTGATCAAAGTTCTTCCTCACCTAACGAAAAGAGACCAGGGAGTCTTATAATGTTTCTTTCTGGGTAAAATCATCTACCTAGTGAGAGCTACTGTAGAAGTTTCCATCAGGTGAATATACATGTGAATAAAATATCCAGCATCTTATTGATTTACAGCGGATGCCATGCTGCAAGTGAGTCTGACCAGAAAGACCAGCCGTAGTCCCAGCTGTGTGGCCTCCAGTCTTCTGGTCCGAGGCTAACTGTGACTTGAAAGACTTGCGTGTACATCATATGGGCCACCATTCCTAAGAGTCCTGGAAAACAATATGAATAAATGTATGAATTTCTGGAAGAGAAGTTAGCAAACTGAACTTAAATGACAACAGGCATCCTCTCCAGGTTCTACATGTCAAATCAGATACTTTGTTAATGCTTGTGCTACACTTAACCTGTATGTCAATTTGAGCAAAGCTCAGAATTTATATTCCAAAATATTCTGCAAAAGAAAAGTTAAGAAAATTAAGGTATCATACAGGGATATAAGATGGGAATGATAAGATGTTTCAATACTTACCTCATTCATATGCATAAATGTAAAACATATGTAGTGTGTGGATATGTCAGGTGAGGGTAGAGGTTTGCCCTTCTTTACACTTGTAATGAAATGTGCTAAGTATGACCCAGGTTCACTGTGTCTTAAACAGGGGGAGAGACTTCACGATGCATGTTGAGGCTGCCAATCTGCATGTCCTATGAATCTGCTGGCTAATACGTAGATTCAGGTTTTTCATGACAAAGTATATCTGGTTGAATGTCAATCACATTTGTTCCGCTACAGTGATGCCTTTGATGTGTACAAAGATCAACAAGACTTATATGATTGATTCATCATCATATGTGATATGCTGGCATTGCTTAGAAAACTCTCACTGGTGGCATAGGTGGAATTTGATGGTTTATCTTAGACATACATGGGACAAACACCAAGTAGTTAATGATCAGGTTAATCATATCAGGTCCTTCTTTCGGGTACCTCAAGAGTTCTAATGTGTGTGTTGGCTGTCATTTTTGTAGTGCAATCAACAGCAGTGCATCCAGAAAACAAGGATGCCAACAGAATAGGTGCCAGTCATTCATTCACACCACACACGCTCTCCAGCGATGGTGGCAGAAACCGGTCTAAATCTGATTGGTTTAGACAAGGCACAATGTGATCGTTGATCTGATGGCACTGAGGAGCAAATCCCAGTGCTTCCCTGGAGAATTTCCTTGGAAGGCAAAGCAGTATTTCTATCATGTTCTGCTAAGACATGAAATTGATTCATCGCCGAGGGAGTGTGCTCTAGTGATGCATTCTGATGGCTTCTAGACTAAATTGCACCGCATGTTGTAAGTAATAATCAATCTTCAACTATAACCAACACATATAATGAAAATCTTTTGAAAAGAACACAAGGACTCCATTTACAATTTTTTAATCTGCAAGGTTAAATTTATAATTTTATAATTTTAGAACTATAGTTCAGTTATATTGTAGAATTTTCCACAATGACCTCAGATATCCATTTTGTCTTCTTTGAAGAATCAGGGTATGATTATCTGCTTTCTGAAGAAGAAATGATTTTGAGTATTAATAAGAAATAATCACTTTTTGTGCTGAAACTGTAAGTTAGTCATCATTATGCAGAATAACGTATCTCTCCCCCATTATGCAGAATAACGTATCCCTCCCCCATTATGCAGAATAACGTATCCCTCCCCACTGGCAAAGTGAATGTGGCTGTACCAGAAACATAAACCAAGAAATCACCAACTGTAACACTCCAGAGTAGCATGTCAAAATCATACCAAACATTTTTTTGCATCAAGATGAAAGTGTTTTAAATGTACATATTAGGAGATTTTGCCCAATTTATTATTTCAGGACAAAGGCTACGATTTACACATTGAAAACTAGTCAAGAAAATTACTGAAAAATACTACTTTACTATATGGCTGCCAATTCGCAGCAGTAAGAGATGCATCTGCTTCCTAAAGATGACCTTTGATGAGCAAAGCCGTGAGTCCCTTAGTATGTGAAGAGCTCAGTCCACCAGACACAGAAGGGCTCTGCCCAGACCACAATGCATCCAGCTGGGGTGTGACAGCTTACAGAGAGCTGAATCTGATATCAAACTGGACAGAAAGTCAGGCCAAAACTCTATTCAGTGTGACAGTGTGACAGACTTACCACTGTTCAACTACTGTGTGAGAAGTGTTATACGGCAACTAGGATGTAGTAATGAGAGACTGCAGCATAAACATGTAACATAAGGAGAAGTTATGTCACTGATTACATCTGGCTTTTCTAAGACGGAAGAGTGTGCTCTGCTGAATAACAAATGTGCTGATAGATGACACATCCTTTTTTAAACAGGCTAAGATATATCTGGAATATTTTTAAAGCTCTGTAACATAAAATCTATATCTCATTTGGTACGGAGAAAAGCTATTTCGTATAACAAATTCACAGTGTCACAGTTTATGTTTGTAGGATTTCACTAAATAAAATCTTGCCTTTTTTGAATTTTAAATGGTCCCTCAACTCTTGGTTATAAAATACCCCGGTGGATCGCTAGTATGGGGGTTATAAAGAATTAAATGTGAAAAGAACAATGATATGGCATAGTAAATAATCTCAAAAAAGGTTGTTGGTTTTTTTTAAATTGCCAGTGGCTCGGTTTACTTGCTTTAGCCAAAACTATAAGGCACAACCTTCCTAGGTTACATAACAAACTGCAGAGTAAAGAAATATTTTTAGTTTTCTTTTGTTTTTTTGTCATTGAATGTTCCCTCACTTTTACGAGGACACCATAATCCCTTCTGGAAGTGCAGCACACCACGTCAGCTTGAGACTTACGTGTCATTACTGACACAGATCTCTCCTTTAACAGTCACATTAGTGCCCATCCTGGGTTCTGCTTATAGAACACGGTGAAGGTGATATTTCAACATATGTTTGTGTAGCGCAGAGTGAACCGCTGCGATGCCTTTCTCACAGGGAGCACGAGCCACACGCTCTCTACCCATAACAAATTCACGGCGCCGCTGCAGGAATCCTACCCATAAGTAGAAAACAAAAAAAGATGATCCACAATATAGCCAATCTCATGTCTTTTCACCGGCTTACACTTGGGACAGGGTTTAAAAATCTCACGAATATCAAGAGTGATGATCCAGAGTGCGCTGTCTGACTGCAAGATGCAGGCCTCCCTAATTTATTTATTTAAAGATACATTTAAAAAAAAAAAAGATACATTTATAAAACACCCTGTCAGTTAGCATTTCAGTTAGGGGGCTTGCAATTCATAGAATGGTGTGCAGTCAATGTGAGGCATGCTAGGATGGGATATAAAAATCTAAAGAGATTTATTATTATTATTCTTGTTATCATTATTATTATTGTTATATTCTCACCTGCTAAATAATACTAAATAATACTTGCAGAGCTTCTGTGCCTCAGTGCCTCGAGTCAGTACACTTGGAGCGGAGCTCCAGACGAAAAGCCAGATGTACCCCGGGCTGACTTGCAGATCATCAGTGGCTGTCATAAGAGAGGTCTGAAATAAGGCCCGCCAATACACGCCTAACTTTAGCACGTGCATGCTTCCCTCTGACTCGTGCGGTGCACCTGTGCAAAGGTGGATCGGATTTGGACCCCCACAGGTTTTCACCTCCTATAAATACCACAGCGCTTCCTCTACTCCGTTGCCTTCCATATTTTTTCACCAGCTACTTTTTTGAAACTTTATGAATAGAACACATGTTATGCCCATATATAGAAAAATTCCAAAATGAAGTAAACAATAAAGTATACTGAGAGCAGTCCCCACAAATGTGCCTCAGTAATTAACTTTGCCTCATTCTTGGTGTCACGTATGAAAAACATCGGCAATTATTTTGCCTGCCATGACAGTCAACCAAAAATATACACCAATGTTCCATTACGCAATTTACCTTATGATTCTTTCAGTGATTTGTGTCTATTTTGGTTATAGCAAATTTTACTCTAGAAAGACAAGAATCATACACAACCCTAACCCAAAAATCAGTCAGTGTATCACTGTGTTTTCCTGCCACCTTGCATTGGGCAAGTGGTTGCAAGGTGGACGTATAAACGGATGGATAACTCAGCCCTACCTGAATGCTCTAAAGAAAACTGGGAATGTTTTTGTGTTTAATCCATTGTTTCCACTAATAGCCTTAAAATTTGAAGCCTTGAATATATACAAAAGCGTATTTTGAGATTGATTTGTCAGAAGGAGTCCTACTATTTTTTGTGATGGTGACATGAGGGGCTGGGATGCAACTGACGATAAGATCTACAAAATGTTATGGTCTTACATGGTCTGGGAGTAATTTTATTTTGACCTGGATGATTTTATATTCCAGTGCAGGACAATCCTGTAAAAGATGTGACTGGTGGAAACTCCAGGCCTATATTTTTATTGAACGAGGTTGGTTGAGGCCCCTTTGTAGTGGAAGCCCCTGGGCTTCAGCCAGAGTAAGCACGTGCATTAAGGCATTTCTGAATATACAGACGGTCCCCTGCTTACGGTGGTCCATGTTACGATATTTCGACTATACGATGGGTATGGTTATTTCCTAAATAACATGAGATATTCAACAGTTTTCAGCAGTATTACAAAATAGGTTTTGTGTTAATGACTGTGCCCAACTGTAGGGTAATGTAAGTGTCTAAGTATGTTTAAAGTAGGGGCTAGGCTATAATGTTTGTTAGGCTAGGTGTACCACATTAAAATGCATTTTTGCCTTATGTTATTTTAGCTTTACAATCGGTTTACCAGAACGTAACCCTGGAAGTGTCTCTCTATATGTATGTAATGTCATGTAAAGCATGAAATCATTTTTAGATTTATCATCTACTCAACATTATAGCAGTAAGGTGGTCAAATATTCACTTGCGTGTGTATGGTTACATTCCATTCTGTCACGAGTTCTAGCATACAGTTCAGCTAAAGGGATGCATTCCCAGGAAATATTAGGTCTGATCCTACTAACGCTTGGGTCCCACAGCTGCTGTATTCAATATTCATCGTAGCTCCCGGAGGAGAAATACTGGTCCCAGGAGAGGGAATTGAAAAAAGGCAGAGAAGCCAGAGGTACTTTGTTATCCTGCATCCCCACTCAAAACCCCTAACAGGAGCTGTACGCCACTGTAGTTTCTCATAGAATGGAAAGATGCAGAGGGATCTTCTGAGCGTATACCTGACAGAACAGTGAAGACGGCGGCGAAGGCGTTCAGCTTGAGTCCATCTATCACGTCGCTGGAGTGAAAAAGCTCCAGGCACATTAGGCTGAAGCCTACGACCAGCAGCATGATGTACAAGACCTCAGACACCACAGACAGCCAGAGGACACCTGTAGGGGAGGGGGGAGAAGTTTGTCAGTGTTTCAGATGCATGAGTGCAATAGCCGTGAGGCTAAATAAGATCAAAATAACACGAGTGTTAAGCAGGGCATGTAAGGATTAGACTGGATATTCCTTTTGGTGGTCAAACTTCGGCACATTATATATTTCACAGCCATACAAGTCTGTAAAAACCAATTTTTATGCCTCAGGTCAACCCACACGGCTGGAATTTCAACGGCAGTTACCAGTTACCACATTGATCGACAGCACTGTGCACTTCCCAAATTGATCGAGATACCTGTGAAATTTAATCATGTTGTTTCGACGCAACAAACGTGTTGCATGGTGGAGGAGTACAGAAAATGCTGCTTACATTTTTGGAAATACATTGTTCTTAAATGAATCAATAAAAACAGCAGAGAGAATTTATATGTGACATATTAGTAGTATGCAGCATCTCATGTAAGCAAAACACACAAATATCTGGTTGTTGAGTTAATCTCTTAGAGTATACGTTCATATTTTTTAACATTACAGAACATATATGGGAAAAGAAAAACGCACATCATACACCTGACTGTCAACAAAGCCAAAAGCATAATTTTATTTAAATAGACAATCTCTCTATTTTGGGGCATTTCACACATCTCTGTTTACTCATGCATTCAGAGCAAGCATGTGAATACAAATCAGATTGAAAATCTTTTTAATTACTTTTTGAAAAACACAGAATGTTTGCACAGGGTCTGTTTTGTTGACACATTATCCTGGATGAGGATACAGGAAGCCTGGGAAGCTGATGGGCAAAAAGCCCCAGACGAGTCCATCTGTCCATCCAGCCATACATCCATCCTCTATAAGCATTTATTTCATATGAGAACAATGTGAGCCTGTCGCCTGGCCCAGGTAGCAAAGGGCTCAAGGTCGAGGAACATCCTACATTGGATCACAGGACACATATGCAGTCATAAAAGGACGGCACTGTATCCAGCAACAGCTGGTCATTAGTAACAGCAACAATCGACAGCAATCTGTGCATTGTGATATAGTCACATTCCTGCCATTTGTTAGCATGTATGAGCAGCTAATCGACATCAGCGCTGCAAATTATTCCTATGTTTAATTGAATCAATTAAATTGAGTCAGACTCAATTAAATTGAATCAAACTATAGTATTATAAAAACTTGAGGCCCCTCTAAACAGGCACACGTCACAACTATAACCTGAAAAGATCATCTGAATAAAACAGAAATAAAGGACTGATAGCCAATCCCGACTGTTTCATACAACATCTCCATTGCATAAGACGTCCAACATGCATGAGATAAACATTATGGGTGAGTTTCCCAAAGCCTTCTTAATGCCTTGTCGTTTGTAAGTTCAATCTTTTAACATAGAACTTAGGAACAGCGAATTGTTGAGAAAGCTTTGGGAAACTCACCCTGCATACGTTACTGTAATGCTATCTAGCTGGATTATAAAATAATATTCGAGATCAGTGACAGAGTAATGTAGGAGAGCAGCTACAATCCCACAAGTTTCTTCAAGGAACACAGCAGAAGATGTCTATGAAGATAGTTTTGATCAAAGACTGAAAATGTTTTTGACTTTGAGTGTCAGGAACTTGTCAGTGTTTTTCTGAAAGGACCGACGTAGGACAGAAACATCTGGTACAGCGACGGCATGAAACACCTTTGATGTGACAGTCAGGGGGTGAATAAGAAACAGGAGTAAACAGGAAATTAGGGTGGCGGTTTTACGTGCACTGGGGAGTCCCACGGGTTAAATTCCCACATAAATACACAGCGACAGGCACACATACTCACCTCTGGCCCAGAATGTAAAATACTTCATTATTCGCCATAGTGAACAGTTGTTTTCAGGTGGCACCAGGCCAGTGTGTACACATTCAGAAACTTCTGGGCCATCTACTTACATTCCTTCCAGATAAATTTCTCGCCTGCTGCAAGCAACAAAGCTTGTCTTTAAATCTTACGCATATTACCTTGTCAAGCCAGAAGATACATGCCACTGACACTGGAGTTCGCAAAGCCCAAATTCAAGTCCCATCAAATGCTACTGCAGTTGGACCGCTGAGAGAGTCAGGAAACACTCCCCAGCACAATTTCCAACATTGCAAATATTTCAGTCCTTTTATTTTTTTATCTGTAAGCTGTACTCATAAGTCTGTGCATTTATCACCAGAAGGGCACAGTGAGAGCTGTACAATATACATCACCTCCAGTGCGCTGTCACACACACAGCTAGTGATGCAGATATAGGGTGGTTCCTGAAAAATGAGAATTTTGACGAGGGTCGGGTGATTGCCACATCCTTCCAGATTTGTAGTGAAGCGAAAAGGTAAAAATAACAGTATAACAGCAATTTGTTGTAGAGGAAATGTTTCAAATACAAATGTTATTACTGCAGGTTAATTGTATCAATTTTCTCAATAAAATGGTGACACACTGAGACCAACAATAATGGCATAATCAAGATTTCAAATTTATGCTAAAGAAATATTAAATTATGAATAATAAAAGCATACTACCGTCCATTGATTCATTTTCTGAACCCTGATTCATCTATTCAGAATTCAGTCCTATTCAGGGTTGCTGGGGATCCGGAGCCTATCCAGGAGGCTACGGGCGCAAGGCAGGAAACAACCCAGGATGGGGCACCAACCCATTGCAAGGCATATTCACACACTCACACTCACAAATGCCAATAGATCAGGCTTTATCAAATTATAGGGACATTGGGTCCCCACGACACTATATATACATGACCACATACGCAGAATTCAGTAACTCCCACTCATCTCGGAATGTTTTTGGACTATGAGGGGAAACCAGAGTACCTGGAGGAAACCCCGCAACGACACGGGGAGAAGATGAAAACTCCGCACACATGGACCCTGGCAGAGACTTCAACCAAAGGAACAGCTCTAACCACTGTGTCACCATGTGACCACCTACTAATGTGTAAATTGTTCATTAATGTGGGACACAAAAATATGACTCATATTTGGAGTGAAGTTTACATATAATTCCAGAATGTTTAGCTTGAAGGTCCGAACTGTTTACTACACAGTTCTTTAATAGCCATCCATCCATCCATTATCCAAACCGCTTATCCGTACTGGGTCGCGGGGGTCCGGAGCCTATCCCGGAAGCAACGGGCACGAGGCAGGGAACAACCCTGGATGGGGGGCCAGCCCATCGCAGTTCTATATGTCTTCATTCAAATAAAAATTGCACTTAACATGTCAACTGTTGCAAGCAGGGAGACACTGGCAGACCCAGGAATGCAAAGTAAGAGGGTTTTTATTATACGGATCAGGGGCAGAGGTTGAACGCTGTAGGCAGCTTCAATCCAGGCCGGTGTTGCCGTCCCTAACCGGGAAGCTGAAGCCAGGATCTGGAGAGCTCCTCCCCAGGGAGAACTGGAGGCGACAAGATTGGAGACGCTCAGCTTCATTCGTAGTCCGAAGGGAGGTCAATACGAGGGTCAGGCACGGGACTGGAGAACACTGGGAAGCAGGATGTCTCGGGAAAGGAGGTTTACGGACGGGCTCGGACTGAGGGAGGAAGACAGGTACGATAAGGTTCCACACACAAGTAAGCGGGACAGGACAGGGAGCTTGGGGAGACAGGAGACAAGAAAGTGCCTAGTAAGGCTTCGTAAGCGCAATACTTCGCAGTGACCACTCGGGAGTCCCCTCGTTTTATGTCAGGTGTCCCTCGAAGGGAACGCGGTACACCTGCGTGGTCACGCCTCCCGTGGGCGTGACATCAACTTCAAAAATAAAGCTGGAACATGAAATGCCACAACAATGTGGTCTTATACCAAAAGAGAGAGTAGAAAAGATCAAAGTGTTTTGCAAACTATTATTCTGTCCAAAAGCCTTCTGTTAGCAGTAATACAGAAAATAATGCTTATTCTCACAGAAACAATAATATAAATAATAAAAATATAATGTGAGTTCCATCATGGAGGTGCCTTTTAGGACTCAGCAAAAGACAAAATGCATTCCATAGAATCAATTTCCTTCACAAAATGACTTTCTTTAATTTACGAAATGTAATTTGTCCATGAAATGACTGTTTATCATTCACAAAATGTCCATCCATCCATCCATCCATCTTCTTCCGCTTATCCGAGGTCGGGTCGCGGGGGCAGCAGTCTCAGCAGGGAAACC
>JABFDZ020000097.1:26828149-26852176 GCA_019775955.2 Pollimyrus isidori
GGTGTTTTCTTTGGGGTTGTGGTTTACGGGGTATAACTTCCCCCCAACCCCACAATGGGGGTTTTATTTCGCCCCCCCCCCCCCCCCCATATGGAGGTGCTATGCTTTTCCTGTGCCACATGGGCTTCCTCCTGCAGTCTGAAGATATGCAGGTTGGCTAAATGGCTTTGCTAAAGTGTTCCATTCAGTGTATGTGCCCAGCAATGGGCTAAGATCCTGTCTGCAGTATTCCTCTGGCTGGCACCCTCTGCTTCCCAGGACAGGCTCCAGCCCCCCCCCCCCACACACACACACAGCCCTGACCCAGATAAGAAGCTCAATGCTTGGCCTTTTTTCATGGGTCTGCTTTTACACTGTCAACTGATTCCAGAAAAGACATACGCTTTCATCTATGGGCCCAATCCTTTAAGGGCTCTGAAACAGAAGACACCTTAATCCCCAGAAACTGTGACATGGTTCTGAAAATTGCAGTCTGTATCCTTGAGGCATTGCTCCAAGCCCTCATCGATTGAAATCACCCAATAGATGCTGGTGGAAGGAGTGACAGACAGACAGCATCAACCAACCAGTGCACAACCCCACCTTCCTGTGGGGTTAATTCAACAAGAGGCAGCCCCCTAAAATACCTCCTGGTGTAATTAAAGTGAGATCTGTTTCTTTCTACTGCTGATAGGAATGGGTTTGAGGAAAAGCTGTCACCAAGTTCAAAGCTATTTAGAATCCGGATACCTGGGTCAAATGTTACCAGAGACCTTCGGTACATATAAAATCGTGAGACACTTTTAAAAGACAGAGCCTCAGCTAATGTAGCCTAACAGTAACCAGGCCTTCTAATCAATTTGTAGGTCTAATTTCGTAGTTTTTCTTAAGAAGAACCATGCCTTAAGAAGAAATTAAAATATTCTGTTTGTTCTGTTTCTATGTCATACAGGCAGTCCTCAGGTAACAAACAAGATCCGTCCCCTACGTCTGTCTTTAAGTGGAATTTGTAGTTAAGTCAGAAAAAACAAAATATTGTATATAATAATCATAATATTTATTAATATTATTATTTAATATTAATATAAATGTAAAAACATATGGAACTGTACTGTACATCGAGCCAAAGAACTGCTGAAGTCATGCAATGTTTTCAAAATGTAACAAAGTAGTGCATCCATTCATTACTAAGAACCACTGTATTTAGCCCAAATTTCTAATAGACTTTATGGCAGTCCGTTCTTTGTCCTTAAGCAGAGATGGGCACAAATACATCCAAAAGTTACTTACTGCGAATAACAAGTACTTGCTCATCAAATGTAGCAAAATAAAATGCATAATACTGAAAATGTATATGTAAAATAGTAAGGGAACATGACAAATGAGTGTGCTGATACAGCCCTAGTAATGTGTAGTATTTACAAAATATACAGCTTGCCCTAACTTTAAAAAAAATAATAATTTTGTGATTTACATGCTATTGCAGTGGTGTTAATTGTGCAATGAAAACATCAACACATCAACAGCAGAGGGTTGGGGGATCCGGGAAATGAAACCGTGATACAAATGTTCACGATCTTGTAACACAATTTTAGTCTCAGAATCAGAACCACTACATGCTTAATTTATACCCAGTGTTTCCCACCGAATTTGTGGCAGTGGCTGACTGGGCCCCAGATTGTGTCTGTGCACGCGCAAGGAGGCATTCCAACACTTTCTTAAATATCATAATATTTGAATTTCTCACTTTGTCTTGTAGTAGGGTGCCGAATATGCGCCAACTCAAAGAATAGATTTTTTTTTTTTTAATACCATCACCAGTTCGTTCTCCCTAAAACACAGGCTCAGTCGCTAACCCTAACCCTAACCCTATGTTTAGCCGAGAGAAATTAATTTTATCCTTAGGAATAAAAGTAGCTAGCGTGATTTATCGCTAATGAACGCTTCCATACGTGACAAACCGCAAGATGCCACTGCTTGAACATGCCTGTTTGCATTAACTAGAATGCCACTAGCAGGCTAGCAAGTTCATTCACAGGTTCTAGAGCACAACACTGCTGTTTGCTAGTTGCTCTGTTTTTCTGTCCTAGAATGACATTCAGCAAGTAATATCTGATAGTATATTTCACTACCTTAAGGCAATTAAGTAGCTTCTTTCCTCTGGATAATAAAAAAAAAACTAAGCTCTCGACGAGCAAACTGGGGCCAGCAGGATGTGTCACGTGATTTACTTGCATCTATCTAAAGACGGCGAAATATTTAAGTCTGCAAGCCTGTCATTCTTAGAATGACATAAAATAAACAAATAATATGCCATATTTTAGCATTTTAAAAGTTTAAAATATATAAAATAGTCTCTCCAAGTATTCTGCTAAAAATTACGTCTAATATTTTTCTGTCCAGCAAAATACAAATGACGAAATACTGAAAAGTAACTAAATTATTTTAAATTCATTTAATTGAAATTCTGCCCTTCTCTGTCCATTAGTCGAATACTTTTAACCCAGGGACTGCTTGCATGTTATTCTCATGTTTCTGTTGTTGTTGTTGTTGTTGTTGTTGTTGTTGTTGTTTTTTAATAATGACATATTTTACTTTGAATTGTTTTCTTTTTGAGATTCGCAGAGAGTATAATCAAACCCCTTAACAATTTACTTCACTGTGACATGTCAAAGATCACTGGTTTACAGCAGCCACTCCAGTCATGTAACTGTTTCATATGCCAATGTCTTGCTTTCAGAATTAAACTTACATACCCTGTGCACAACAGCCCCAAGCATGGCAAATTCTCATTTTAATAGCAAGTGTATTTTATGACTCATTAGTATTTTGACAGCGTTATTCTTCCTACTGAAAAAAAAAGGAATTTAAATATTTCAAATGCATCATATAGCTTAGAGGCTGAACACAAAAATTTAAGCAGTCATACTAAAAATAAATACAGGGGAAAGAAATCATGAACACAGACAAAATAAATAATTTAAATGTAAATTTAAATTGATCTAGTAACTTGGCATTAAGTCATGTCAGGGTTTATAAAGGGTTTGCCCAGATGTGCTCACTGACATAACTCTTTTTCACTGGTCTATACCATATTGATCACGTTTTATAAAACTTTATGATCGTCCTTGACTTTGCTTGACACAATCATAGCTTATGCAGGTCTCCCTGTCCAGGTAAATTAAATATTTGCCGTGATGGTCCCAAGTACCATCTGTCTCTGTCAGGGCACCCAAGTGGATATTGGTCCAGTTATTAGTTATCCAGTGTCCACTGGTGCACCGGATAGCCTGCCAGTCGCTACTCACCCCTCTCCGAGGCTGGGGCCAGGTCAATAAAGCTCCTGCAGTTCTCACCTGTGAAAACACAGGGGGAAACATTTCTGTGCAAAGTTTTGCATAGGGGACACTTGGCTGAAAGCCGTTCGACACACTGTAGGTTCAGCTGACAGAAGCTGACATTCACAAAGGAATTAAGCACACAGAAACCTACAGGATGGCACCAGACACAGGCTCATCTGCGCTGCATGTAAAATACAGAAGTTACCCAGTCGAGCAGCTGTTAGGGAAGCAGCATGAGGAAAACCTGTATTCTGCAAAGAACTGGAGAATGAAATCCTGATTTATGCATTAAAATCTCACACCTTTGTATAATAAAAGGGTCACTCTCATTGGACATGACAACAAGAAAATAGGCAAAATGACTGTATCTTAGTCCAGCTAGTAATTTTGCCAGCATCAACTGCCCATTGTGGGAGACAGAATGCATGATGTTTTTTAAATAGCATACAATCTATACATCTGTCTTCCTTACCTCTTGTCCAGTGCAGGATTAAGACTGACAGGTAATAATATTATAATTAATAGGCCCTGTTGTCCTGTACAAGATAAGCGGGTGAAAGACAGATGGAAAATTAATAACAATACAAGGATAATTGCTTCCTGCATGGTTAACTTTTTCAGTTAGTGTTTGCTATATTAGGAAATACTATCTTAAAAAATTGAAGCTTAAAATTTCAGAAAGACAAAATAATTGTTGTTATATCAAGCATGTATGCATCACTGGGGCAGCAATTCAAAAATTTTATATTTGTGCATTTTTATGGTTACATGGAATAGAAAGGCGATGGATACATCCATTTGTAGTTTTAATAAAAGATTATTAGAATAAGTTATTCTGTTATTATAAAACATCAAATGAAAGCCGTGGGACCAAGAAGGTATGAAGAAAGATGACTTCCTGGAAATGTTTGCATGTAAATCACAAGCTTGGGAAAACATTTGCCAATGAAGAATGAGAAAAGTCAAGCGAGGGATTAGATTTTGAGGGGTCACAAATTAAAATAAATACCCAAAAGCTTGACGGGAACTCATCTTTGAAGCTAGATTTTGTATTCAGCTTTTTATATTCCGCTTGCAAGGCAGACTAGATGCATATGAGACAATGCTACAGTAAGTCCACAATGATTAGTTTCTTACAGTGACTATTCATATGCATGTCTTTTATCACACTATGACATATTTCCCCTTTTCAGCAGTGTGAATCAAAATATGCTCATGTATTGTACATGTTTCTGTACAACCAAGTCAGTAACACTTTACTTAAGGCCATGTTTTAGTAATCCTTAAACATATTCATAACAAATAATAATGGAATCATAAAGTATTATAAACATGTCTATAACAATTAATCAAAAGGCATAACATATTATAGCCACGTGTATTATGCATAATGAATGCTTTATGAAGCTCATCTATAATGCGCTATGGATACCATCTTAATGCATTACAGTACAATAGTCAGTATAAGCATTCAGGATGTTTTGTACTGCACTATAAAGGTATCTATAATGCATTATAGATGAGAGCGTCATAAGGCAGTCATAATGCATAATAAACATAGCTATGATATAGGTATACACTTTTTTACAAATATTTATATTTATGTTTATACTGTAATGTCTTATGAATTCATTATGAATACACAAGTTTATAAATCGCTAGAAGCATGGCCTTATGTAACATGTCCCAGTGTCACTCTGTAAATAATAATAATAACTGATGCTTTATTGATCCCTGAGGGGAAATTCTTTGTATGGCTCCCCCCATCTTGATCACTGTGGGTGAGACAAGCTGGCTGTGAAGGGCTGCCATGCACTGCAGCACCAAGGCAGCTTGGAGTTAAGGGCCCTGCTCAAGGACCTGCAGATGTGCCGAGGTCAGACTTTAATCAGTAACCTTCTGATCACAGGCATAGAGCCTTGGCCCACTGAGCCACATGTTGCCCCCCTGCAGTTAACGCTTATAGCTATGGCCAGGAGGCCCCCAAAAATTCCTATCCACATTTAACATGTCAGTTTATTCAGAAGGTCTCAACTTCACTGCATGTCTCAATGTCATAGATCACTGGTAAAAACGTCTTCCAGGATTTTGTTCTATTCAAATTGTGCCTCTCCTAATTTTTAGCAAGGTGAACTCAGAGGGATATGCCGCAACATACCAAATCAAATTCTCTCTTCCAGGTGGAGGACCTACCCTTAAAAATGCTGACCAGTCAGCAACATTTTAAAACAGTTTTGGAGTTACTAATCCCATTTGCCAGAAGTGTAACTGTATAATGTGCCAGGTGACAGAGGAGCTGCAAGTGCCCTAAAGGGGAAGATAAACAGCTGAAAATAACCCTTATTAGATGCTTCCCGGAGGAATTCAGCTAAATACACTATTCCATTAAAAATAGATGTTCCTTGCTTGGCTGAAATAATCGCTATACATATGCTGGCAAAACCGACGACTGCTTATAGCAATAGTCATTTTTCCTCTATCATAATACGGTCTGTAGACAAACATCACAAAGTTTTTGCGTAAAGAACTTTGGAAAGTATGAATGGGTGAAGGTGCAGGGAAAGTTCCATGCAGCAGTGACCCTCTAGTTTTACCTACACACGGCGTCTCCGTTAAGCGCTGCTGCAACATAATCTATACCCTGAATGACTGTTAATAATTAGTGTCGTGTTGGACAACAAACCCAGAAGTCACTGTGTTAACAACTGTAGTATTTTTACAGCATGCCAGCTTGAGCCAGGCACTAACATGTACTGATCAACGCTTTTCCCACTTCGTTATAATCAAATTTTAGTGTGATGATATACTTTTGTTTGTGGGCACTTAAACTATAATTAATATATTTAAATGTATAGATGGTTCAAATCTCAAGCATCCCAGGGGTCTTGGCTAGCTCCTGTACTGTTTGTCATTGACAGTATATTTTAAAATGTCATTGGTTTATTTGCTGTTTAGTTTGCTGTGCTCGGTTAGTAATGAGGGAAAGTGGGCCTCTCCTGAATTTTGTTTATTGTCATTTTGTTTAGCTTAAACACAGTTCTTCATCAAGCTGACAACACTGTGACAGGACAGAGACTGTGAGCGAGGGACACTTTTAGCAAATCTCATCCCAGGAGCATCCAGGTTATATTCAGTGACATTTTAATCCGGCTGGGTTAAAGTAGTTTAGACTTCAAATTAAGTAGAACTACACATGGAACGGCAAGAACATAATACTTTTAAGGTTCTTACAATGTCATCTCTGGCATGTGGGCAGGAAAAAGTAAACTCAGCATCAATGGGCAGCATAGATCTCCAAACAGGTGACTACCAAAGCTATATAAACAACCTTAAATGCAGCAGTTCATTCTGTTTCATGTTGTTTTAGCTCATTTACTGTGACTTCCAGCCATATCTACTTCTGCCCTCAGCAGACACATATATTTAGCATCCCTAAGTGTTGATCTGCCTTAGAAAAAAACAAAAATCTGCTCTGAACTTTACCTATAACTCTTGCAACAGAAATATGCTGATAAAAGGAGAGCCCAGACCAACATTATCTCTCCTCCACTGTCTTCCTCAAAACACAAGACTTCACTGGAACATCTGGTCTTCATAATTTGCTTTTTGCCTCATATTCCTTTACAAAGAGAAATACGGAAATGCTCTGCACCCAGGAGCAGTCGCTTAGTTATCCTCTACGGGAATCTGTAGCCATCTGGACGGCACAAGAAGCACACAGCGTGACTCTTAAATCCAGATAATTGAGCGGTGAAGGGAAGGCGGACATGGCTAAAGGTGAAATACTGAACGTGTGCTGGTTCCATCGGTTATACCTGAGGTCCTGCGGACACCTCACAGGAAATGGCACTATGTGCTGCGTGGATCCCATCCTGTCGCTCCCACTCGGCGAAAGGCTGAGGCTCTGTCACTTTACGTGACTGTGGCTCCTGAAGTGTCGCAGCACCCTTAATCATTAGTGACGCTTGTCAATGTACATGCTGGATCACGACCCGTTGCATAATCATTGATAAAATCAGCTTCCTTCGCCGCTTCACGGCGTTCATAGAGCAGCCCAGGAGCATTTCACCACAAGCCCATCACCAGATCAATACAACATATAGTTCAGTGCCTGTGCACATTTTCTAATAAACCCAGAATTACTGGTCCATTTCAAAAATAATAATAGAAACATCTAAAATATCTCCTACAAGTAAGAATAGCTAATGGTATGTATAGTTCATAACCTTGTGTCTGACTGTGTTCTGAATGCATAGTGGATTACAATGCTTCCTTCATTGTGTAATATTCATTTATGTGTATGTCTGTTTAGTGGGATATTATGATTTCATAATTGAAGTTCTCTGATAACTAGAATCAGGTTTCATTCAACTGCCATTCATTGAATTCCCCTGGCATTGTAAATCTACATGTTTGCCTGCCACAAAATTTCATTTAAATACTAATAAATGAACTGACATTGAAATCAATACTTTCTTTAAAGATCCTCTGTGATACAGGAGGTATACACTTTCCCTTAACTCCCCAGGAACGTGGTTTGCTGAACAGTCCTTCAGATACAAACCCTATTCATAACGCTCCATTTAGGCAACTAAATGTCGAATAAAAGATTTTTAAGAGAAACCCAAAGAAATCGGAAAGATCAGGTGACGCTTCTCTGTGTGTGATTTGCTGTGACTTTCACCTCCCACCACATTTGTATGACTTTGATACGGGCTATAGCGGGATGTATCTCTGAAATTAATTAGTAAACTTTTAAAGCAATGTCATACTTCGTATACACGCATACTGTGCTCGTTCTAAATGTCTCCCATATGTTGTTTATTTGAATGAATTTACTATTGAAATTATGACAAAACATTTTACTCAAACAGTTCTAGCGTTTAGTAACGTAAGCTTGATACAATACAAAAAAATGTGACATTTCTACCTGTCAGCGATCACGGGGAATTAACTTATTATTAATTAACCGCAACTTTGCAAGCTGTTCCGACCACAGGATGGTTTATTGCATGTATCACCTCCCGGCTCTTACCTCCTCCGTTGATGTCCTCCTCACAGGAGTACCATATTCCGGTATGGAAATACTTGAAGAAGAAGCGGTCGTCCCCCGTCTCCCAGCTATAGCGAACTTTGCTCTGGTCCGTGTCGTTCACGCCATATTCGATGCAATTGCGGAGCCTGTGTTTGCTGCATTTCGGCTTGAGGACCTTCTGGGTGCCCTCGCACCAGTAAGTGGTTATAAAAGCCGTGGTAGAAAAGAAAAGAGCCACCAAATTCAGACTGACGGACAGCAACGCCCTGCATTTTCTAGTGGTCTTCATCGCCTAGATGTGTGCACTTAAAAAAGTTCATCAATGTCAAGTCTAAAGCAGATCAGACGGTAGTATCTGGGAGTTTCTCATTAAAATGGCATGGGCATGATGTTATTCAGCGCATTAATATCTGAAATAACACATGATAATAGCTGAGGAGAGATTAGCTCACTCAGATATACCACCTAAGCTTCGCAGTTGTAAGTGAACTTGCTATTGCACGGATCTCGCAAAGCATGCCTCATATTAACATAATCCTTGAACTTCATGTTAACCCTTCCTGAAATCAAAGGCAGTGGTTCTTTCTTCATGAACACTTACTGTTTCAGGGATCTCTCTCTGTCACAGCTCGCTCGATCGCTCACTTGCTTTATTCTTTCTCTCTCTCCATCTCATCCCCCCGTCTCTCTCCCTCTCTCTCTCTCTCTCTCGATCACACACACACACAGGTTTGTAATTATATCTTTGTTGGGATCTCCATTCATTTCTCTAATCATAACCCCTAACCCAAATAACTTAACCAAACATAATATATGCCTTTTGGCGTTTTTTAACTATGATTATTGCAGTTACAGATTTTTATAAAATTGAACTGGGGTAGATCGCAAACTCTACAGACTATTTACAAGGCAATAAAACTGTTACAATGTAATTGCGTATGCATGTGTGTGTAGACATTAGACAACTCTCAAAGTCAGTTAACCAAAGTTGACAGCCCTGTTGGGGGTTCGCAACCCCAACTTCGCGGACCCACACCACTACATGGTCAGTATCCCACCTTGCCGCGGAACGCTGGCGATTTTGCTCACTAATTGGTTAAAAATAGAGTAAAGTATATATTTTCGCTTTTTACGACATCTTACTATCCCTAGTTCTGTTCTGTTCTCATCTGAACAAATTAATCCGATTTAACGTGCGAAACCGGCGATTGATATGCCGTACGTTTCACTGGTCCGCGAAATTTTTGAACGACCTAAATCAAACCACATGAAGACGTTATCAAATGCTTTCAAAGTTTTTTTTCTTGCTGCATTACTTCTCTGTAAATATTTACCGGGACCTGAATTCTTGGATGGATATAGATTATTAAAGTATATACTGTAGATACAGTAGGCCTATATAGATGGTGGGATGGATGTATGTATGTGCCATTTAAACAATAGGTCTATTATTCATGTTGCAAAAGCGATGGAAAATAGTAGCAGAAAAACTACATAGAAATGAACATCTGGAGGCTGTGATTATTCAGGTATAGGCCTACAGATGTCTGAAAATGTATTGCAACAGTAATGCATTTGATTTCATAATCATTACAATAATCATATTTGGTTTGGCTAAATTCATTTTAAAAAAGACAGGTTCAAGTGGCAACATCAAGCCTCACAGCCAATTGGTAACTTTCTGTTCTAGCGTCTAACTGGAATCACACCCACATCCAAAAGGCCATAAACTCACACCTGTTTCTAAAAGCGAGTCATGCAGCATGACCGGGCAAACCGTATGAATTAATCATCTCAACTAGAAAACAGCATAGAAGATTATTTGATTTGGAAAGTCCATCTACAAGACCTGTTTCCTTGATCCCTGTAAGAGCATCCTCAATATAAAAAAACAGATTTTCTGTTTGTCTCAAATACGCTTAGTATGATAGCACTGATTTCTCAGTATAAACAGATATACAATGATTTTAGTTTAGGATACGGGGCAGTGATTAGCACTGTCGCCTCACACCTCTGGGTTTGGGTTTGCGTTGCTGCCATGGCTCCAAGCGTATGTTTGCATATTTCCTCTGTGTTGTCGTGGTGTTTTCTCTGGGTACTCCAGTTTCCATGCAGAATCCAAAAACATGCCAAGATCAATTGGACATGCCACAGTGCCCGTATATGTGAATGGTGTGCAAGTATGCCCTGCGATGGGTTGGTATGGTACCCCATCCTGGCTTGTTCCCTGCCATGCATCTGTAGCCTCCAGGACAGATTCAGGAACCCTGCAACCCTGAATAGGACAAACGATTTCAGGAAACAGATGAATGGATGGATGGAATACAGATGAGTATATGTTAAAACTGAATTCAAGTTTTTTATATTTAAGCAAACAAGCATAACACTAGCAAGTACAGCTGTATTCCAGCACTGCATGCTTGGTCCCCTAATAACAAAGGGTACATTTATTGTATCCGTTTAAACTTTAAACCATTATATATTAACGATTTATGACATAAAATAAAAATTCCAAATAGCCTACACATTCAAATATAAAGAATTATTGTAGTTAAAATTTAATTCAACAATTCCATATTTTAGGATTTCACTATTTTTGCTGTAGTACTATTTGCAGACTGCTCAGTGAAAGGAACGACGCCCTCTAGCGTGACATGTAAGTTATGTCAACGAGCTGTAAGTACGCAGCATAGGTCACATTTTAAATGTATAACATATACTACGAAGGCACATTTATAGTGACGCGTGAGTGCTAATACGATTTTTGCATAAACAAATAATCTGACGTGGAACTGTGTACCTCGGTATTAACAACATCAGGGTTGCCAACCTTCAGAAATCTGTCGGACTAAGATGTGGAATGAGGCAGAGAGGGGCGTGGCCAAGTGCGTATTTGAGTTGATATTCCCACATGAAAAAGTGTCGAAAGAATACATATGACTTATTTCTTTTACATTGACCATATAAATTTAGTTTGTTTCACAAAGATATTCATAGACAATGCAGATGTAGGCAGGGGCAGTGTTTATGATACATGTATTTACAATACCCATTTTATAATAATAAATCCTTTATTGTCCCTGCGGGGAAATTCTTTTTATACCTCCCTCAACTTGGTCTGTGTAGATCAAGATGTCTGTGAAGGGCACCCAAGAAGCTAGGGGTTAAGGGCCTTGCCCAAGAAGCCACAGATGTGCTGAGGCTGGGTTTGAACCTGTGACCTCATGATTACAGATATACAGGCTTAGGCCACTGAGCCACACACAGCCCAGGTTTTAAATACAAAATAGGATTTTGTAAAATGTATTTGATTTGATAATGATCAAAATACTTCATAGTTTTGCATTTATAGTGCACTAAAATACTTTCTTTGAATAAAGTAATCATTCGTATTCTTTGCAAAATGGTTCAGGAAACAGGGTGACATGGTGGTGCAGTGGTTAGCACTGTCGCCTCACACCTCTGGAATCTCGGTTTGAGTCTCTGCCTGGGTTAGATGTGTGTCCAGGGTTGTTCCCTGCCTTGTGCCCATTGCTTCCAGGATAGGCTCTGGGTCCCCCATCACCTAGTAGGATAAGTGAGTTGCATGATGGATGGATTCATGCAGCCTCTGACTGGTGCTGGCTCATATCTTTCAGTTGAAAAAACACTTCTCTTCATAACATAAGGATCACATCCAATACATGTAAGTCTGTTTCGTGGTAGATGTTTTGGAACACCTGCTTTGTAGTATTCTGTATTTAGCCTTCTTGGAGTTCCAGTATATATTTTTTTGGAGTATGAATGTGTTGGTGTCCTTTAAAGCCCCATTCTGCAGCTCTTGAAGGTTCAGTAGTTGGAACTGAGTTTGTATTCTCTTGTCGAGTTCATTTACTACTTTCTGATTACTTTTCTGGGTAAAGCATATTCACCTTTTAAAATTGTCTACTAAATTCTACAATGTTTGTTTCCAACTTATATAGGTGTCAAAAAGAATGATAACTGGATAATTGATTACTAAATGATTGTACCCTAATTGAAGCAGCTGTTTAGTAGGATGTATTTTCATAACATCGCATGAATGACTAGCTGACAAATAATTTATTATTATATTTATGATTAAGAATTGAATAATTAATTGCTTAGAAACTAGTTGCTATGGATAAAGGTGCCATCAGCTGTTTGCCTATGAATGACTTGTTAGTCATTGAGTCAGTGTTGCTGATGAAAAGTAGGCCATTTATTACCAAACACCCACTACTAAATTATTATACAATTATGAGTCATTAACAAGCTGTGAGTTAAACATCTACCTGTTGGTTACTTTAACCTTCATCTGGGTGATCATAAGGATATGTGGGGATCTGGGATGTAACAGGCAGGTCAGAATATTTCATCTGATTTGATCTGTTGACTGCTTATATCAGAGTCTTAGCATGCCTCGTTAGACAGAGAAAAGCTCTCGCTCTCAAACATTGTGCACTTAATCAACTGAGTAAGTGTACTGTTGAAGAGATAGTTCAAATAGGCTGATAGCTCAAATAGGCTGATAGATAGATGGTCTGCTGAGTGATTTTTGCTCCCCTGACAAAATATTTTTAGTATTTTTAAAACACAAAAACACAGTAGTTTATTCTGATGCATGTCATGGCTGCTGTATTTCATAGTTTATTTTGATACACTTACAATCAGGGCATTTTATTTTTAAATGCATTTTTTCATATCTTTGCCCATCCCTGACCATGAATGTCACCACCAGTATCCTGTAAGATCATGTATCATACTAGTACGATTCATATATGGAAGGTGCCATAGTCATGGCAGCTAAGTAATACCCATATATAAACCATAACGTTTTTCTATGGCATGAGAGGAGGCTTACGGTATACTACAGTTTCTCCGCAAGCAAAATACCATATAACAGCAAGAAGAAAGTCATGCAGTTAATGGTTCTGTGGGAGGCCATACTGTATGTGTAGCAGGCAATGTGGCTCATTGTTTCCCTGAAATCCAATGAAAAATATAAAGAAACACTGAAGAAAACCAAATATTTGTCGATAATTTTTGGACGACATTCAGCTTTTGAAAGAAGACATTATTCATACTGGATACTTGTTTCGACCGGATATTCGCCTCACCCCTTCAGTTAATATTACAGCTGGGTGGAATTGTAAGATTTGGGGATAAATTACAAGCTTAGTGTGAGAGCTTGATATTGGATCCACTTGTGGAAGTCTGATGGTCAAAGCAGGAGAGCTGGCAGCGTAGCAACATAGACGCGATAAAAACAATCATAGCAGCAGGAAAATAGCGAAAAGTTTCACTTTCACCCTCTCAGTTTGACAATCTCAAAATGTGTTAGTACAGTATTGAGTGGCCAATATCTAAACTAATTGTCCTAAACATAAAGACGAAATAGCAAATAACCAATGTGTTATTGGCAAGGACAAATGGGAAGTTGATGGAGACTGGCAGTTGGTGTGAGGTTTTTTCACTGGTGGAGCGTGTCACAGTGGGTTAGGATGAGGCCAGTCCAAACCCGTCTGGCACTCTACTGGTTTCGGACAGCTACAGAAGTTGGTGATGTCTGTGATGTCTCGATAGCACTTTTTTGATGAAGAGAAAACACAGGAATACGCGACATGGTGGAATTGGTTGGACAATTTAGCACCCCTTTGCATTTGGCAGTGTCGGCAGGCCTAGACTGCCCATCTGGCACACCGGGCATTTTCCTGGCGGGCTGGTGGGTATGTGTACCTACAAAATTGATCATGGCACCCACCTCGAGTCAGAGGGACCCCAAAGGCTAGGGCCAATATTTAATCATCCCAGTCTAGCGCCGATTCTAGGTAATCGCATATGTTGCCTGTAGGATCAATTGGCTCTGGGTTAAGATTCTGTGCCTTTGTCACCAGATGGTAATACTTTGGTTGGCAGAGTGGTCTCTCCTTTGGGCTCCTAAACCTAATTGTTTCATTTGTACATTGCCATAGACAAAACTCTATGCTAAATAAATAAATGTTTTTACCATTGTAAGGTAAATTATTATGATAAATGATATGGACTGGGGTTGCCAGAGGTCATGAAACATCAAAAATAAATATAGACCAATGTAACTATAAAATAACGCAGGTATTATTTAAATATGCATTTCACAATAAATTATAGGTTAATTGTTCTTATAATATTAAATTAAATGCTGTTCAAATTGGTCCAATTATAGTTGCATCCATAAGAACAGAAAGGATGATTGTGTCACATGGCAGCGGGAGAAGGACGACCCAAAGGCAGGCTGTTGATAAATAAACCCTCACGGGGGTACTTATTGCAGGAAACTGGCAGGGTGGCACACACAGACAGAGAACAATGACCGAACAGGGAGCACAGGATAAAGAGATGCTAATGCAGCAACACTAACAAAGGAGCAAATGCAAGGCAGCTTTGATTGGTTAACGAGAGACCAGAAACAAGAGCTTCAGGCCAGGCTGATTAGAAACCACAGCCCAGGGAAACGCAGGGATCGTACATGCAGGATGACACATTGTGTATGTTCAAATAAGTAACTTCAGGCCAGATTTAGGATTTGAATTTCATGTTATGTATTTTCTCGTTTTCCAATAGAGTCTGTAGATGTCATACTATGATTTGTAGAATTCTCCAGACCAGTGCTGCCTAACCTTGCTCCTGGAGATCGACCACCCGGCAGAGCAGGGGTGCAGCTCTAATTTAACACACCTGATACAGATAATGAGGCCCTTCAGTGGCATCTCATTGCAGCAGTCCCCTGTATCCGTGGGTGACACGTTCCAAAACCTACTGCAAATAGCTGAAACCCAGGATAACAGTCAACCGATATTACAGGTGATTTTTGTGTATGGTATTTACATAATGGTGATTAGCATAGAGATTATCAACATTAAATACAGTAACAATAAAGTACATGTTACTTTATTATACGTAATTGTACAGCTGTACTCTCTGAAATGTATGAATGAGATTCTGACATTTTGTCTAGATGATAGAGCAATTAAAAAGTATGCATTAAGGCATTACAGAGCAATAATAATCATGCTTTTTACACTCCTCAAAGGATGATGGAAAAATGAAAACACAGACATATTACTATTTTTTTTAGATCGGTGTGGATCATGTGTTTTTTTTTTAATAAATATTCTCTGTGTGTACAGCACTTTGGGCAGCACAAACTGTTGTAAATGTGCTATATAAATAAACTTGACCTTGACCTTGTATACCGTGGATAACTAAAACCATGGTTATTGAACAAAACCTTAGATACTGAGCCATACATGAACTATACTGTGAAGAGACTGTTTTCCAATGTAAATTATCCAAGCCATACCCGTGCTGAAATGGCCCTGCACGCTAGCAGGCCTCAAAGCATGATGAAACCATGCTGGTTGCGTCACCACCATCTAATTGGTTGAAATGCAATGGCATACCACTGATCTGTGTCGATATGCATGGACTATCTGAAGTAGAAAAGGGCATATTCTATATATTATTCATTATTATTAGTATCGCATATTGCAATGTATTGATGCATTCCAGATAACTCAGAAACTGAAAATTTCCAACCTCATGCTCAGAAAAGTGCTGGGGAACAGCTGAATGGAATGGATGCAAATTTATACAAGCTGATGCTATTTCCTCTAGTATTTGATGCTAACATAAGACGATTCTCACAGGTGTGCTAGCAGACATTAGCTCATTGTAAATCATGACGTTCACTGTGAACAGTAAAGCATCTCTTCGGTTTTACGACACTGTCGCTCATTACAAATCAAGCCAACCTTTCTACAGTAGAATACTGAAGCTAATTGGAACTGCTCTGTAACTACTGTCTCTTCTTCCGCTACAGCTTAGTTCCTGTGTGCCAGTGGAGAAACGTTGTTAGAGCCAGCATAGCTTCAACACAGCAGGTCCTAATGCCGCCATGCTACTGAAGGGCCCAGCTCTAGGCATCTACACTCTCTGTGGAGTTTTTGGAGACTGTCATAATTAACATGATAAAGTAAGGTCTGTAGATCCATACAACATACCTCTCCTTCGACTTCATTCATTCAGATCAAAAGTTCACAGTGGTAAAATTGCCCAAGAGCAAATAAATATTTAATCAGATGTTATTATTGCATCTTAAACTTCTTTGGTATGCAAGTATGCCAAAAATAGGAGAAGCCCATATGATTTCTCCTCAAAATATTCATGTTCAAATGTCCCATGTTGCCAGCCTTTGCTTTCTTACATTTCATTTTGACTTTTATTTTGACTTTTCATCTGGCAAAGAGAATGAAGCACAGTGCTCTCCCATAGTCCCTGTTCGGGTAAAGTGATGAATGAATTACCTTTGGTGTGTGACTGTGTGCAAATGAATGAATTCGTGCAGCCTGGTATAGCTGCCTCATGCTCTCTCCACAATGAAGCCACCCTTATTCCTTGCTCTTCTTGGAATTGATGCTGGGGCCCTAAAAAGATAATTAAATAAGCAACTGTTGGAAATATATGCCAGGTGTATATCAAATATGCCTCTGAAAATGAGCTTATTCAGTTGTGTGTTGAGCCTAATTTTGATAGATTTTGGAGACTATTCATGAGAGGTCTGGGGAAATTATGATAAACTAATATCAAATTATGCTTGGCAGGGACTGATTTTTTAAATGAGAAAAGATCATCTTGTTGTGGGGTGTTTACCAATGGGCTCTTTCTCTGATAATGACTAGAAGTTGACGAGCCTTTCATTTTAAATTCACGTATATGTTAAAATGGAAATTGTAACTGATTAATCCTGACGTGAGGTGATGGATATCCTACTAATTTTTGCATGTGTAATACACCACAGAGAGATTTTACTTTAGGCAATAAATGACAGCCATTTTACTGAGCTGCATGTAATATTTACTAGATGTTGGGAGAAAGGAGTGTCTTTGACAGTCATGAGCCAAAAAAAGAGAAAGATGGCTGCTTATAAACTAAATGAAAAGACCAGTAATATTTCACACAACCACATGATCAGGATTGGAAAAAAGGTACAAGGTACATGTGATTTTGTGGCATTTTGATTTGTATAATTTGGTCATCTATATATACTAGATAGTTCAAATTCTGAAACTATGAAGAAGGTTTAACATTCTACCGGAGCCATACATCCATACATCCACCTTCTAATCCCTTATCTTTGTCAGGGTCATGGTGGTCTGTCTCAGGCAGCTTAGAGCACAAGGTTATGTTTGAAAAGTGCTTAATGACAAGCTTTGTAAGAGGGTCCTCCCTACTTCTCAGAATGAAGGGGAAGTGAAGACCTCTGTGCCCTCTGATCACCTCCCACTGAACCAGCATCCCTGCCGGAATGGTCCTGACCCCAACGAAAGTCCAAAATACCTAAGTGTCTGAAGTCTGGCAAAGGGGAGAAGACTGAAAAGCTCAGATAACAGAGACCTCCTGACTAACTCTCACCACGGGAGCTAAGGCTGCCTGGGTCCCCAGAGTCAGTAGCTTCTCTTATCTGACACAAATTGGAGTCTCTGCCTGAGACTCAAATTAATTTTTAAAATTGGGAGAAGAACAACAAAGCGACAAATGCCTCGACAATCCGTCAGTCACAGACAGGAACCCGACGGGCCTGTAAATCTGGACCTGAGTCCAGCCTGGGGAAGGAAGGTAATTACAATATGGCTGACTGATCGATTACAGCATGGGAGGGTTTATTGTTAGTGGAGAGAGGCTGTAGCACACAGGACTGTTTGTGGTCGGTCCTCACCAAATGCCGCATGCCATCACGTTTCTTATTCGGTTGGTCTGACCGCAATCTGTCTCTAAGTTACACACAAAGGTTGCCTTTTATGGTTGTCAATCTGCGTAAGCTACTTCTCTTCTGTGTAATTTTACTGTTGTGTAAAGTAATTACAATGATATGTTGCTATCATTTGTTCATTATTTTTATTTCCCTTGAAATTATGTTTAATTTCCCAACTTTATTCTGAGCAGTCTTCCGAATCAAAACTTACATTTACTAACTTGTTCACCTAAAATTTTAAGCAATAAAATTTCACTGCTATGAAAGCTGGGGCTTGAGTACCAGGGAGTATGGGGGATGTGTAACCCCCATTTTTTAATTTGGTTTCATTACCCCCCCCCCCCCCCCCATTATTGGATAATAGACCATACATTTTAATTATTAAGTTAGGTCTCCCCTCAATATTAGACTCTCTCCTCTGCCCTTTAGTGGAAGGGAATGAACTTTGTAATTAACCCCGGTGATTGACTGTTATGCAAAATAAAAAATATCTGGTATCTGAAATCCCTATGATGGATTGGCGCCCAATCCTAGGATGTTCCCTACCTTGCGCCTGTAGCCTCTATGATAGGTTCCAGACTCCCCACAACCCTGAATAGGTTAAGCAGTTATAGAAAATGGATGGATGGATAGATGGATGATATCAGAAATGGTGGAAGGTGTTTGCTTATTCCAGTCAATTTATAACAAAAAAAAATCTGGTTGTAATTTTCTTCTACAGTGTCATTTCATTTGTGTCATTTTTGGTCGTCTGGGGTGATGGATTGGCATCCCTCCCAGAATGCCCCTCTCCCTTTTGCCATGTCCTTCCTGGAACTGGTTCCAGTGTCACCATACCCCTGGACTGAGTAAAAAGTATGAAAACCAGACTGATGATTGGCGGATAATCTTGAAATTTCTTAATTCTTCTCTTCCTCTTGCCTGTGCTGTTTAAAAAACAACTGTACATTTAAAGGAGTTTTAAAGAATAATATAATGGGAGAACATACAGCAACTTTTGTATTTCAGCAAAAACTATCCTTGAACAGTAAACAAACAGATGTTATTGCGTTCAGACGCTTCTGGCTTGAAGGATAAGAAAACATTGGCTCTCTATAGGACAAATGGCCTATTTTATTATACAGTAGCACAAAATGAACAGGATAAAACAAGAAGAGTTTTTTTTCTTAATGGCTTCCAAAATAATAAAGATCTTATTCCAACATTACCCCTGTCCTGCCACGATCATCCACTCCTTCACAACTTAATATTTAAAGCACTGGTAATAACCACTTTTGATCCAAAATGACTGAAATGTGATTTTCAACAGTTACCAGTGTCGAGCTTCACTTAAAGCACAAAGGAGTTTTACTTGATGCTTACATGAAATATTTTGTTCACCTAATATTTTCAAACGTGGGACATTTGTTCCAGATTCTCATTTACATTTTGTCACTCCAGCAGAAATCATTTTTCATTATAAAAGGAAATGTCAGGCAGAGCTGAATCAGATCATCAAGTCATTCTTGTATCAGATTCCCACTTTCAGAATATTACTCTGCACAGGGCATCTTCCTGCTTGAAATGACCACTGTAGGAACTCTGTCTGAGGGCACAGCTGTTTATGACCAAAAATCAATCCCATAATGCATTTTTTTAATGTTACTTGGCAAGAGAATGCTACAGATGAGTCTCCTCCACTCCCTTTATGGATTGACTTCAAATGGGAAAACCATTTTAACATTGTAACTGTACAGGACTAAAATACAGCTACATTTTATTTCCTATCTCTCACTTAATATGTGCAACATATCAGAATGTTACAAGATTGATCTCCATTTTTTTCTATATGAAGTATAAGTACCATATATTAATCATGGGTCTGAAATGTTAACACTTGTTCTCAGGCCTAATTGGGACACTCATCTCGGCCCTGCTAATCACAATATCATCACTGGGACCTTGAAGTTGCTCTTTGCCCATTCAGTATCTGGTCTAATAAAAGCCAGAAATATTCTGCTGGTCTTTCGACTTGCCTCTAGAGGTGCCTGTAGAATGGTCTCTGATTCCCATACCAGTGGTGGCCAAGTGGAAAGTTGTCGTCCTCATAAATCAAGGACTACACCTTTGAACCTCGTTTTGTACCAAAATATCCCCGTGTCTGTCCCTCAGTTGTAGTAGCTAACACAAAGAGGGAAGTGCTACACTCCTCCATCCTAAAGGTGGCGCCGTCACTTCATTAGCAATCAGACAAGCCCCCGAGTGAGGCTACTGTGATCACTACCCCACTGTTATAAAAAGATACACGTACATTACATATCATCTGTTTCATACACGTTTTCTTAATGAAATCAGCATGTTAACCAGCCATTGGAATTGTAAGCAAAAGCCAGACATTTCTTTGTCTCCCTATATCCATCTATTAAGGCAGATTAGCAAGTAAAGTCTGAGAAATAGAGTTTTAATAATGGTTTGTAATAGAGGTTAGCTTTTATTTCTTTGGTGTTTAATATAATCTGATCCTTGAAGTATTTGATCACGTTTCCAAATGCTAAGTGGTGTTATTACCTTACAGTTACCAGCAAGATTTCAACACCATCATATCAGTGCATATATTCTGCAGTTTCTGGGAAAATCTCCAATGTCCATCGACCATAACATCCAAAATGTTACCATTTTGAAAAATGGGTTGTCTACAGCTCGCAGCCATTACATAAAAGCCGTGCAGGTGAATCCGAGTAATCTGCACCAAAAAAATCTTTTACCATCCTCACACCTTACTGGGAACTGGAGCTGATGGTCAGTCTGCTATTGACTATTAACACTGCACAGACAAAACAGATGCCCCTTGCATGACCTTTCTGAGATCGTGCTGGTATCGGGAGAATGTAAAGTACCCTTGTCTAAATATTATGACATATATCACAGGAGTGGGCTTTCTAGACAGATTATTTGGTGTTTGTACAGGATTACTCAGCTACAGAGGGAAGAAACTGCAAAACCTGAATAAATAGCAAGAAATGTTTAATTATGGTGTGAGCCACCATGCTCATTCAGCAGACGGCTTTTATGAAGTTATATAGTTTGTTATGGTACTCAGCTATCGCTGAAGCATCCACTGGCCAGTATGAAGATACATTATATTCACCAACCATACTTTGGTCAAGTTGAAGCAGCTATATTATAGAAGAACTCCGGTGCTTCTTTCATTTGTCTGGGTTGCCTAAATAAGGGAATCACAGGCAGTTCTGTGAATATTTTTTGTACAATGAAGCTATTTTTAACTAAACTTCTCAAAATATATAAAGTAACTATACTTCCCTTGTAATTTAAGTTTTCATTCACAATCAATGTATCACCGCTTTCATGAAGATAAAAACAGTACTGAAAGTTTAGAGAAAAACTAATCTTGTAGGAAATTAGTAGCATTATCATTAGTGATTTGTACACACCTATGATGTGTTTCTACATTAAAGGACCAGTGTAGCTCTAGAGCAAACAGTGGAGGAGATGCTAACATCTGTGAATCTATAAAAATGATGGGTATAGCTTGCTTAGGCCATAACTACATTGCATTATCCCAGAGCTGAAGCAGATGGGCAGGTTTTGTTAATGTAAGGATGAAGGTGAGCATTACATACTGCTAAACGTGCAGCTCATTATAAGGGCAAATCTTCCTTTACACAGTTTTTTAATATATCAGTATATATCAATATATCTATAATTCTAATTAGGTCATTGTTCAGTGCACGATGCAGTATGAATATACAGTGTTATGATCAGAATTATTAAAGGTGTGGGACATACTCAAATCCATCTTGAGATGTCTTTCACATTTATATTGACATTCATTTTTATTTAGCAGACACTTTTTCCAAAGCAACATAGAAACAAGGCAAATAGCACATTACAAACATACATGCTCTCTCAAGGAGTCAATTAGGCATAAATTTTGCTATGGTGAGCTTCCAATGAATGTCTAGGTATAAGTGTTATCAGTATTGGAGCAGGGCCTACACAATACAAAATAAGAACCTAGTAAGGGTATACAAAGACCAGAAGTGCAACAATAAGATCAGTTTATATTATTTTATGGTTTTGTTTCTTACCTCTTTTGCAAGCTTCCATTTAATATCTATAATGTAGTATTGAATGCTAAAAAAATGTAAGAAATGTAAAGAAATTTACACTGAACCAGGATTAAGATTTATTGCAGCTCCATAAATAAAAAAATCAGTTTGTCAAATTTTAGCTACCATTTAATACAGGTCCAGATAACCACATGATTTGAAAAAGGAACTATCTGAAAGAGACAATTTACACTAGCCTTCACAGAAATGTCTCATTATGTCCTGTGCGGAGCTGGAATGAATGGAGGAGAAGCTTGACATCAGTGTGGGCTGAAGCATGATTCTTATGTCAATATAAAGTCTAATGTCAAAAGCAGAAGAGCAGAATTAAAAGTAAATGAGCCAGGGTCACTTTTGGTGCGCCACGCTCTCCTGCGAGGACAGTAATGTTACAAAAGCATGTTCATTTTTTAATAATGGGTTTCAGCTGATCGACGTGCAATTTTTTTCTACGAAAGTGAGTTAGAATAAGGTTGATTAAGTTCCAAAATTAATTCCAATTTTAAAGTTTTGCTGGTTTATTAATGACATCGTTGATCATTTGCTGTTAGTATTGTATTTTAAACCCAGCTAGGGGACTGATTTAGTCCATTCACAAATACTTAATGATCTTGTCTGACTTCTCCATCAATCAATAAAAAATTCTTTAACCTCTAAGGTAGATTTACCACCTTTCCCTCCAGCTAACTTGCCTGTTTCAAGTTTCAGCAAAATTGCTCCTACCATAATCTCTAAGACGAAACTGTCCACATCTTCTCTGGACCCCATTGGCCATCTACAGTCAGCCTGTTCACTCTCAGTCAGTTTATTGCCTGTTCGATTAACAAATCTCTCAAGACTGGCGAAGTCCCACTTCTCTTTAAAATAGCTCCTGTCACAGTCTGACTGCTGAAACCAAGTCTCGATCATAACTTATTCTCCAGTTATGGCCCTATTTCTAGCCTTCCATTTATTTCCAAGTTTCATGAAAAAGTGCTTTCTAATCAGTTAGTGTCTTATATGAGATTCCCTAACGGCTTTAAAAAATTCAATCAGGTTTTAAGCTTTTACAAAGTACAGAGATTGCCCTGGTGAGAAGGCAGCCTTGCTAATGACTATTAACTGGTTCCCCTTCAGTACTCCTCTTTCTCAAACTCTCAATAGCGTTCTGCACATATCATAGCACTATCTTGTGAAAATTAAAGGATCATACTGTTCTACAGACATACCATAACTCTGTAATAGTTGTTCCTAAGTTTATAATAAACAGCACCAGAATGTGAATTACCCCTCCATAATTGGGGATAGTGCTTTTATAAGACTTTGACCATTATTGTCCGCTACCGTGTCAATACGAATAGTCACCACCAAGATCAATGTTAAGAGTGCAAGATGTGCTATAGGTGTTTACTAACATGGCCTGGACTTTATGGTGGGGTGAAAAAAAAAATCAAAATTTTCCAATAGCAATTTCCAATAGTGAGGAAAAGTTGTCACTGGATCTCGTTATTAAAAGTGCAAAATATCTTTGAAATAGGTTTAAATAGGGTAGCACTATCACAATATGATAATCACTACAAAATACCAACGTTAAGGTAACACTGATTTTTTCTGGGTATCAGCCACACACATACACTCACTTAAAGGATTATTAGGAACACCTGTTCAGTTTCTCATTAATGCAATTATCTAATCAACCAATCAAATGGCAGTTGGTGTGGTCCTGGTCAAGACAATCTCCTGAACTCCAAACTGAATGTCAGAATGGGAAAGAAAGGTCATTTAAGCAATTTT
>JABFDZ020000097.1:26886513-26896730 GCA_019775955.2 Pollimyrus isidori
CCCCCCCCCCCCCCCCCCCCCCCCCCCCCCCCCCCCCCCCCCCCCCCCCCCCCCCCCCCCCCCCCGGCCCGCCCCCCTCATTTACAACCGCTAGTTTGGTCTTTGCAATTTTTCATTTTCATGTTATATAAAGGGAACTGTAATAATATTGTGGTTAGAGTAAAACACTATCTTACTTTGATTTAAGCTGCTGGGTAACTTAAATGAAGAATGCTTTGTAATTAAACACAACTTTTTTAATCATTTTGGATTGTACAGTTCGTATTAAATGGAAGTACTTTTCCCCCCAAATAAACCTCCAAATATTTTACATTTGGTCGTATGTTAATGAATGAATGAATGAATGGATGAGAAAGGGGGCGTCTTGCATTCTGTCCTTTTATTACACACAGCAATCCTACACGTATTGTTACGTATAGCGTATTACTTGGTCTGTGGGCGGTAGCAAGGGCGGGCAGCGCATTTCCATTGAGTGTCTTAATGTCGCTAGTGCCCAAACTGTGGGAACTTCTTGTTCTCTTTGTCCTCCTGAGAGTTTTTGTCCTTTCATAAGCGGAGTATGTCAGTACCATACTCAAGTGCAATAAAGCTCCCGGAGCAGTGAAGCCCTGCCGTTGTTGTTGTTCGTAGCCTGTTCTGGCCTGAAGACCCAGGAAGCCTGAATGCGTAGGTCAGGAGTCACCCGGGGGTTGAAGGGTCACCTGCGATCAAAAGCAAGGGAGTAACTTCTCAGGGTCTCCCTGGCTGCGGGGGACAATGCTGGGTCGCGGAGCATTGCGGATTTCACGCTTGGCGCTTCCCACCTGACCGCGGCATGTCGGAGCTTTGTGTGAATGAGGGATGGAGTCTCGCCACCCGGAGTCTAGACTTGGACAGACCCTAAATACTCGTGTTTATTTGTATACTTCAGCCCGACTCATTACGCCTCCGGGTTCCGGTGTAGGCTGGGTGGTCATGACCATGTTAATCGGCTGCTGCGCTCTCGGAAACGCAGTGATGTTTGGTCTGAAATTCGTGCAAGTTTAACGTCATCGGCAGGGGGGGAGCTTTTTCCCCTTTTAGGTAGATTTAACATTAGTGATGCATGCGAGAGACCATGCGCTGGTTGCCAAATCATTGGCAAAAATATGGCCAAGCAGCTGGTATAAAAATCTATTCCCCGGTGTTTATGAAAGTGGGAAATGTGCTTAATTGTTTGGAGCCCCATAACTCGGTCGGCGAGCCGCACGGCGGAGTCCAGCGAGCCTTTGATGTTCCCTGGGTGTTTGTCCAGTTGCGCGGCGCAGGCTGCTCCTTCATAAAACCCTACACTGGACGCCTATGGGCCGGTCAGAGGGCTGCCCTTTCCGCCTCATGGGACCGAATTCTTTCGCTCCTTTCACGGTTTCCCCCTATAATCAGGCTTGAGTTCGTCACCCTACTTGCAGATCCTACCGGAGCGGCCCTACCTGATGCATTTACCCTCTCTGGGTTATACCTCACCCTCATCGCTGGTGCGTTGGGGCGAAGAACCGCGCTGTATTGTAGCCGGCAACCGGACTTTCATCGACCGCTGAAGAGATCCCCCATATCGGCGGATACAGGTTTATTCTACCCTGTTTTGTGTTATAAATTCTGCTTGCGCAAAGTTCTCAGCTCGCCGTGCAGCTAATAAACCGCTTAGGTGACTTGCTGCACGGGAAGAAGTTTAACTATTATTTCAGCGAGAGTTATGAAATTAGTGCGAGGCGGCTCGCCAGACTGCGTGTTCGTGACCGGTTGAAAATGAGCGGCGCTGTCCGCGGATATCGGGAGGTCAGAGATGGAGGCTTTTCCCACGTCGGTGTGCTGGACGGACGCGGCTGCAGAAAGCTAGGACTGCGTTCCGTGTTACTTTGGCTTACTGGCTGCACGCTTCTCTCTCCGACGCTGGCTGCCAGCCTGGCCGGGGTGGAACACCCCGGGGTCTGTCCCAACAAGCTGAACGCCAATCTGTGGGTCGATGCCCAGAGCACCTGCGAAAGAGAGTGCAATGCCGACCAGGTGAGTCTCCATTTTCAATTGTCTCCACCCAGAAACTGTGCACTCCTATGCTTTATTTTCCCGCTGCTAGCTTTGCGGTCTTGACGCTGAAAACGCAGTGCTGAGCTTATTTTAGCTTGCAGTAAAATCTCTATAGATGCATGTGAGTTCGAACAGACGGGGTGTTTAATCTGGCCTACCTCCTGGCAGGACTGTGCAGGATTTGAGAAGTGCTGCACTAACGTGTGCGGGCTGCGCAGCTGTGTGGCGGCCCGCTTTGCAGACAGCTCCGCAGGGCAACCGGAGGCCCAAGGTGGAGCGGATGGTGCGGGAAGGAGGGGCGGAACAGCCAGCTGCCTTGGCTTTGTATGCAGCCAGCAAGGAGCCATGTGTGACATCTGGGAGGGACAGCCAATCTGTAAGTGCCGGGACCGCTGCGAGAAGGAGCCCAGCTTCACGTGCGCCTCTGATGGGCTCACCTACTTCAACCGCTGCTACATGGATGCTGAGGCCTGCATACGAGGAGTTACGCTGACTGTGGTCACCTGCCGTTACCACCTGTCCTGGCCACACACCAGCCCATTGCCTCTGGATACGACGGCCCATCCCACACCCACATCATCCCAGGAGAACCCCCTTCCCCCCACGCTGTTCAGCAACCCCACACATCAGTCTGTGTACATAGGGGGGACAGTCAGCTTCCACTGTGATGTCATTGGGGTCCCCAGGCCAGACGTCACTTGGGAGAAGCAGACAGAACGCCGTGAAAGCATTATCATGAGGCCCGACCAGATGTATGGCAACCTGGTCATCACTAACATCGGGCAGCTGGTCATCTACAACGCCCAAGCGCAGGACACCGGCATCTACACCTGCACGGCCCGCAATGCTGCTGGCGTCCTGCGGGCGGACTACCCACTGTCAGTTATCAGACGCGCTGAGAACGACCCCTCTGAGGACCTGGATATGGCCATGCCTCTGGGACGGGCATTCTCTTCTTCCGACTGCCTGGCGGAAGTGGACCGGCGGGAATGCGGACCGCGTCACGTGGACTGGTACTACGACAGCAAGCGCGGAACCTGCCGGACTTTCGTCAACGGGGCCTGCGAGGGTAGCCGGAACCGCTTCGAGACGTATGAGGAATGCCGCGCCTCCTGCCAGCGTGAGGGCGCTGGAATATGCTCCCTCCCTGCAGTGCAGGGGCCCTGCAAGGTTTGGGAGTCACGGTGGGCGTACAATTCGCTGTTAAAGCAGTGCCAGGCATTCGCCTACGGGGGCTGCCAGGGGAACCGCAACAGCTTCCGCAGCAAAGCCGAATGCCAAGCCAACTGCCCGCAGCCCAAACGCCGGCCGTGCAAGACGTGCCGCACCAAGGGAAAGGTGATGTCCCTTCTGTGCCAGAGTGACTTTGCCATTGTGGGCCGGCTGACGGAGTTAATCGAGGACCTGGACTCCGGAATCGCCCGTTTCACGCTCGACCGAGTGCTGCGCGACGAGAAGATGGGCCTGGCCTTCTTCAACACCCGCCATCTCGAGGTCACGCTGGCCAAAATGGACTGGAGGTGTCCCTGTCCGAACATCACCGTGGAGGACAGCCCCCTGCTGGTCATGGGAGAGGTGCAGGAAGGGATGGCTGTTATCCAGCCAGAGAGTTATGTACGGCCCATTACTGAAAGGCGTTTGAAGAAGATCATTGAGGTTCTGGAGAAGAAGACTTGTGAGACGCTGTAGCGCTTCCAAGAGTAGACTTTGTAATTTTGGTTCTGCTTACCAAGGCAGGGACATGCTAGTAGGTACAAAGGCAAGGTAAAACCATTCATTATCTGCAGTTATAGTCACCCCAACTAGAAATGCAATTACTAAAAATAGCAGTTTTGGAAAGACTTTTATTGAATATTGTAGTTGACAGGCAGTTTAGCTTAAAATGTGAAGAAGTACTGTTTCTAATAGATATAGGTTGAAAGTATAGTTTGGACAAAATCATTAATTTACGTTTACCCTTGTTTCGAGTTTTGACTGAAAGGGTGACTCTCCATGTGGTGACCTTTAGAAGTTCATGTTCATTCATGATTGATGTGTTAAGCTACTGAGTGGAGCTGTTCTGTTATTCATTGAAATATATTTTAGTTTCAGCAAGGATTGTTTTCCACATATAGCCTTTATTTAGTATTAATAATCAAATTCACAACATACTTTAATTTATTCAATAACATCGCAAAGAAATGCAGTTTAAAAATGCATTTTTTTAGGTGTGCGTTTCATATTCTGCGATGAGGTGACCTTGATTGTAATGTTAATCTTGGATAGGCTGAGGTTCTAGGTATAAACCAAGAGGTTCTAGGAATGTCAAGTAATTTCAGAAGTAAATGAAGACCAAAGTACTTGCTATTTTACATACTACTCTGTTTGACCACCTTGAATGCCTTTGTCGACTGACTGATTTAGCAGGAAAAAAAAATAGCTGTTGGAACTGCTTGCAGTGAAACCACCATCAGACCAGGCTCTCCTTCCGGAACAACAGGCACTTATTATTAGCTGGCATGTCCACCTGGAGGTCAGAATGGCAACAATCAGGTGTTAAGGGGTCTGGCTGACTGGGAAACAAGATGATTGACTAGACAAACTGTGCAGCGTGGACAGGAGTGTCTTCATATCTCTTACCACTTTCTCCAGGAACATGCCATTCATCTCTGCCAGGGAACTCAACAGGGAGATGTCCCTCAGACCCCACTCAATGTTCCTAAGGGCACAAAAAACAAAATGCTACCATCTAAGCTACTATGAATGCAGACAATTAGCATACACTAGGATCACGTGAATTTGCAACCTGAGCGAGCATCTCTCTACCTCTGCTTCAGATTCTGATCAAATTGGACATTGCTTTCTGGTGTGATCAGTCCGTTCACGGCATAAGGCTGGATGGGGAAAAGGCACAGAAATGGTTAAACCCGTCCAGCCATTCGTTTGTATGAGGTTGTTGGATGTAGAATTGGTGAACAATTAAACTAGAATTCCTTTTGCAGAACAGTAGTTCTAGGTAATAAAGAAATTATTCATATAATTATTATTAATGCGTCCATGTTTTGCATAAGGAGCCATGGTAAAATGAACATGAGCACAGATAACTGTACCCCATATGTGATGAGTAAGCTATGTGGTTTCAGAATCTTCCCAGCAGCTTTGAACAAACCCTAAAATGGAAAAACAAGTTTAAAATTGAAATGGAAGTGCACCTCAACAAGTTAGTTCATTTAAGAGTGGTTAATAAAACATGTGCTAGTACATGCTTTCCTTGACACTAAGTTATTGTTGCATAATTGAAATGTAGTAAAGCCAGGACAAATTACAGTTACACCAAATTTATAATATCCATCCCAACAGCCACTGACTATCCAATACAGGGTCACCAATTTGTATATCACGCATCAGGTGAATAATGTTATTCACTCTGATGGTGATTCTTTGTAGAGCTGACTTCTCAAAGGTCTAACTGAGCTGAAGCTGCGTGAAAAAAAATTAAAATGGATGGATGAGCCGGTCACCTCGGTGCAGCACAGCGGGGATATGTGCATCATGTTGATGTTGACGATAAGGTGATACGATTCAGGCTGTATGCCACCCCAATACTCCCAGCCTTGGGAGGCATCGAGTTGAATTGGCGGCTTCACATTGTCCAGTTGCAGAAGATCTCTGTACGCTTCTATACTAATATGGAGCAAAAAAACACGTTGCGGTCAGGCGTTTTGAATCATACCCCAGCTGACTTGGATTAAAATGTTTTCTTAATATCATAATAATGATTTTAAACATAATTCCAAAGCCGCATTGTGGTTAGCTTAGTGATTATATTTAAGTAACGACGTTACCAAACCAGATACACTGAAAGCTTTACTACTGGGTGATAACAAACAGCATCGCACAATTTCAGCATCTAGCTGACAGCCTAGTCGTTACGTCAGCAGCTCAAGGATCCGCCGGCTGCCTCCGGCCTCACGGTGTCCGATGCCACCCTTTACCTGACTATTGACCGCTGGTCTATGTCGGATGGCTGCCATGTGACATTCCTCAGTGCCTGAGCAAAGTGCATCACATGCTGGCCGGAGCCCGACGACACCTCCAGCGCACGGAGCTTCCTGTGCGGGTCCACACAGCTCCGGAGCACCGTGAGAATGGGCTCCTTGTTCCTCTCGGCCGCCGCCGCACACAACATCCTGCACGTGCCCAGAGGGAGCCTTCACTACGAGCCGAGGCCGTCACAATAGTGCCACGTTCAGGACACTGCAAGGTCCCACCGTATGAGCACCTCCCTGCTTAACGTGCTAGTGTTTTTATTATTGTTTCCCGATCCCCGGAAGTCGTAGGGATTCGCAATGGCTTACGGGAAGTGATGTTTTATGATGACGTTGCCATTGACGCGTATTACACGTGGGTTGAAATAGTTTGATCGAATTAATTTATCGTCGCGTTATGGAAACTGGTGTCTGACGAATGATATCAGATGCTGTTGCCTGAATATCATATATTTTGATTGAAATGTTTTCGCACATACCCCTAGCTTTTTGCCTGCCAGTAAAATTAATTTTAAAAATTGTGTATGTGTATTTTATTGTGTTTAAATTTGCACGAAAATATTTTTTTTTGTAATGTTAGGCAACTTGAATATAATAATTTAGATATTTACTAAAATACTCTAACATTTCTTAACATTCGTTTTATTCATTTTAATGTTACAATATTTACAGTTCACAGAACTACACTGTTTGGATCAGTGTACTGGTCGGTCAATAGAATGTGTTCTACAATAAGAATACGAAACAATGACGCGATCTACATAATTAAAGCCACAACGCACGTTCTGAATATAGGTACATCTATCTTTCACTAGGCTGAATACAACCTTCTTGTGCTGGACTACAAGACTGAGGTTTTATATGTCATTATTTCTATCAAAGGTTGCATCACCACAGATGCACAAACAATTTTACTTAATATATATTAGAGTAATATGCCTGGGGTAGACAATTTATCTTTTCACCCTTTAATCTTTTCTGGAAATAATTACTTGGGCTAGTGTATGATTTAATCAAGATGCTCTCCAGCGTTCATTGTCTGACATACCATTTAAGGCTGCCACTGTTTTTCTCTACAAACTGAATTAATTAGCTTTAAAGGCGAATGTAATGCAGTGACTGAATAGAATGGTATTTATTCCTTCATGCCTTGCTTAATTTATTGCCTCCCCACAGCTGTCAAGGTTGGTTGTGTTACGTCCCGCGTCGTCCGTCCCGTTCCAGCCCCGTGTATCGCCACACCCACCTCGTTCCCGGTTGTGATTCCCCGATGTAATCCACCTGTGTAGGCGTTGCTGCACGCCCGTCCTGTGATCCGTCTGGTGTGTATTTAGGTCTGCGTCTCTCCGGCAGACGCAGCATTAATGTTGCTTGTCCGTATGTGTGTAACCCTCGCAATAAACCCTGCTTGTCCCCGATCCTGCCTTGCTGCCCGTCTGTCCGCCCTGCACAGCCCCGGACCGTAACAGGTTGGAGTGTCTTATCATTTTACACAGATCTGAAGACCTGATATGTGACGACACTTTTTTGCAGTGTGGAACATCCTTGTGGCAGAAGCCAGGAATATGAAGTTAAATGATAACAGCTGAAATCATGAAGAAGATCTTGTATAAAAGAAGAAAGTATCAAATCATCTTTTTACTCTGATATTTAAAGGCTGGGCAACTGGGAATGGAGTGCTTTTGTACACTTTTGTCATCTGGTAGCATTTCAGGTAAAATCACAGTAGAAGAACTGGTGCATCCATTAGCAATGGGGTTACTTAAAGAGCAAAATGCTCAATAAAGACCACCTGCTTTGCAACTGGAGTAACAGTAATAAATATCACTGGAGAGATGATACAATGAAGCGGAGCTGTTAATACTCTTCATCTTCTTCCTCCGCTTGCCGTCTAGCCATCATAGCCTGCATCAGAGCACTGGAAGCAAACGGAGGGGTGTCCTCTTCAGGGCAAGCCCGTCTTTGATAGCCTTAGACACAGATGATGGGACGTTAGCTAAGTAGTTGACCTACATGGATCATTAAAAGTTTTACAGGACATACCATCTTTACACTTATTTTTGGTTAAAACATTAAGAAAAGCTCACCTTCACTGTAATTTGATTCAGTCTGATATGTCCTCTCAAAGTACTGGGGGGAAAAAAACAGCTCAATTTGAAAACAACATTCAAGTTGTGCGTATTAAAAACCAGGATGATGGTTCATTGAGAAACAGCTGATCGTTAGCTATTGGTCAGTAGTGGTGTGACTTCATAATAAAGAATGATACCTTATTATGTGATGTCCATACCCATCATCATCGTGTGAACACTAAGTTTCCCGGCAATTATTCTGATGTATTGCTGTGATGTGAAGGTGAAAGTAAATGTAACATCACTGACCTGAGGCCCATGGGGAACATTCTCTGCATGCTGGGGAACCATGGAAAGGTTCTGAAAAGTCCTGAGCTTCTCTAACAGAAAAGCTTTGTCTTTGCCCTCCTACCATAGAAATAAAGAGGTTTATGTGGATCAATAAAAGATGCATGCTTTAACTAACTGTGCTGTACTTAATACTGTCATTTTCACAATAACACAAATGAAACCGAACTTACATTAATGATCTGTTCTTTGAGAAGAATGATCAACATTTTGCGTCCTTGAGTTATTTGCCAGAAAAAGTATATCAGCACACTGGAGAGGAAACAAGAAGTTGGACGCATAATAATATCTCAGGTTAGCTACCATGCTGCTAAATACAAAATATGGTACATTTCGTATCAGGTATTTGACATATTGACATGTTTTCAATGACTGCCCATGATGCAGCTATTTATTTAATGTAGATGTGCTATTCAGTTATATCCACAGTTAGCAGTGAGTCAGCTGGCACATATGAATAATTATGTGTGTCAGATGTGACAAACTTGCCCACGTTACACTGCAATACCCTGGTAAAAGATTAAATGGGCAGAAGAGGCGCTGGCAGACCAAGTATATGAAAAATAAAACTGCCTTTTCAGGTAAAAAGAAATGTAAGTGCCATTTTACATAGAATGGTGTATTTTCTGTTTAAGTAAATAGTTAACATATTTTGTGTGAAACCTGCCATTATAATTTGCGTATCTTATTAGCGTATCTTACAAGAGTGTGCTTCACTGGTTAGTTTTTTGGTTTGCGACTGCTGTAAGGGATATATATCAGAGGGCCAATGCAGATTAATTTGCCCCCTAATTGTTCATTGTTAAATGACTGCTGAACACAGGGTGCCTCAGGGGACACCTACAGGAAAATTAGTGCAATGCAATTTGTAAGTCAGACAGCAACATATAACCAATAACATACTATTCATTGAATCTTCTGAAGGAGTTCTGTAATGCTTTACAAATCTGACATGACACTCCGAATGGGATATTGTGGTAAGAAAGAAGTGACTGGGAGGTGCTCACAGGAGGATCAGGGCAAGAAGGAAGTAGAAGAGCTCGCTCTTAATTATATGGCTGTAGATCCACACGGCCCAAGAGAATTCTGGGATGATGGCTGTGTCCTCCATCCAAAGGGACACTGCCTCGAAGGTGGTGTTGAGGCCCTGGAAAGGCCCGCAGCTGTCTGAGGGCGGCAGACTGTCGGGAAGTAGGACAGAAGTACAAAGATGATATTTTTTAAATTGCCGTCTTACGTCACAAGTGCCGAGTGACCTGGCGCTCTCTCTTACCACCACACTGTGTACGCCACCAAAGACAGCGCCCCCACAAAGGAAGGGAAGAAGAGCAGCGCAATATAGATGGTCTGCATCTGAGCAGCACGGCCAGAACGGCGAGGGGGCTGGCAGTTCCTGGTTAGGCTCACCTGAGTGGAACAGAAAGAAGCGTCACAAGTGGATTTTAGCTGCTGTTTACCATTAGAAAATGGATCAACTTTCTACCCATGACGATGGGATACATTTTTCACTATTAAAATCACCATCAAGGTAATATTATCAAAGTAAACTGGTAATACTTTACTTGATGTGGCATAAATACTATGTAATAGCTCAGTTACTACTGATGCACAAATTATGAACAAATCATTAACAAATATAGTTGCTACTTGGGTAACACTTTACTTGAGGGGGCACAAGTAACTTTGGTACTCAGCTGCTACTCAAGTACAAATCATGAACAGATAT
>JABFDZ020000097.1:26938987-26951209 GCA_019775955.2 Pollimyrus isidori
AACTTTATATTGGCCACGGCCGGAAATCGGTCACATCGCACTTTTTTTAATTTTCGCCACCGGGAATGTTCTGGATAAAATTGGCTGTCAATTTGACCTTTCTTTTTTTTTTTTTTTTTTTTTTTTTTTGAGCCTCTGTGAATGATCTGGGAGAAGAGGGGCCTCTCCGTGTGACTCGTCTACTTTTGTCTGTTTAGTATGGGTGGGTTGCAGTTTCTGAAGAATGGGGGGTGGAGGGGTCAGGAACAGGTGTTGTATGTCTTTAAAACTACTAATTCGGGGTTAATTTGGGATAGGCGATTTGAGAATGTTTAGGGGTGGTCAGGGGGTTTGATGGTCTCAGGGTGGAAGCGATTTGGAAGGTGAAGAGTGGCTGGATTCTCTGAGGATCCATTGATCAGCCCACAGGCAGATGGTCACAAGGCTTTGTCACCGTGATTTACCATCTCTGCATCTGAAGCTCCTCAGCAGAGTGGTCTCCCGCTTCCCATTGTCCTTCCCACTCCTACTTAATAAAATTGTTTTTATATGTTTCGTTCCCCCAGAGTAGGCAGCAGACAATGCAATCTTAATTTATGTTGACTTCTTGACCAGGCCAAGTTAAAAATAAAGACTTGCTGGAATAATCTTGGGGTCTTTTTCTAGGAATCATCAATGGGTGGCGCTATTGTGCCGCTAAAGAATGACTCATAATGCACCTGCGGACTGAGATGGTCCGTCTGGTTTCCTAGAGTCCCTTCAGAAATTCAGCTTGGTTGCAAATAAGAAAATGGTGACTAGCAAACAGCAGATTTTTCCCGGTGTGACACAGTTTAGCATTTTATCATACTGCTTTTGTATTTAAATGGTTTCTTTTCGGTTTATTTCCCCGTGGTTAATTGATTGACATTCCCTTACATGATTACTTCTCCTCCCCTATTGATATTGGCTACATAGTTAATATCAATCTGTGATCCGCAGGGCAACAACTAAGCAAATAGTGAGAGTGAGTCGTTTACTCGTGGTGACCTGAAAACATAACATACATTCAGCTGAGAAATTGAATTGATAACTCACACCTCCACTGGAAATGGTAATCTGACATAAAAGTGAAAATTCACCCTGATTTTTACTGTAATAACTTATGAACTCGTTTTTTCAAACTGCCGATTAAAAGCTAATTTACTTGGTCCAAGTTTTTTTCCATTATGTTGCTCGTTACGCAACTGTTGCCGATCACCACATGTTTTTCTCAGCCACCACTTCATGCACTGTATTCATCCAGAATACGCGACGTTAACCGTGAACGGTTCACAGCTGGATTTTCCCTCTTGGACTCCCAGGATTTTCGTGCACAGACTGACACAGGAGTGCATGGAGGTGAAGCCGGAATGCGCAGTCTTTCTAACTGGGGGACGCAGACACAGGCATTCTGGTGCCGCCTCTGACCCCACAGATGGAAATGCAAGCTGAGTATTAGCTGGGGAAAGCCCTAGGTTCCGCCCTGCACGTAGATGCCGTTATTTCAATCAGTAAATATGCCGAATGACGTAGGTGCAGATACCTGTTAATCTGCCCTTCCATACATTTAAAATAACATTTTATCCTATTATCTGCGATGATCCGAAGGCTGTCATGAGAAACACAGAGCAACGGCTCGTCTCTTTGTCGACGGGGACGCCGTTTCATAATAATCAAACTGAGGAAACATTATGCATGTTTAAAATGTGTTGTTCTGCTAGGGTAAACATTTAGTGTGGATTACGAACATAAAATAGACGGTTTCCCAGGTACTGCTTTATTTTTCCCCAAGAGTCGTCAACATTTTTAAACACTACACAGCTTATACCTAAATGTAAAGCAGTCGTCTTTTTTGCCTCAAAAATGTGTTCGGTTATACCCATTGGACTTTCAGCATTTTTACTAATGTATTGTTTACCGCAGGGACGTAGGTTTCCTATTAACATTAGGTGGGGGGGCTATCGAGGTCAGACGTTTAGCGTCACGTAGCCTTATCTGGCGATTCTGTAGTTGTGCCGTATTCGGTTCGTATTTTGTCGTAAACAATGGATCTTATAAATACAGTATATAAACTGAAGTTTATCTTTTAGTTTCCTGTTATTCATCATAATTAATAGGGTAGTTTAAGTGTGTTTAGTCCCGCATAATCTACGATGAATTTACCAGAATTATTAAAATCATGCGCAATTTGCGAGATTCCGGAACGAAATTCATACCATTCCTTGTGGGAAAATGACCTGCCCTCAGAGTCCACTATTGATGCCCCTGGCGTTCTGCACATTAATATTGTATCTCTCGCAAACACACCCTAACTTTCCGAAATCACTAGAACAAACACAACACATCAAATGGCGATTAGGAGATTTATCAAGATAAATCAAGATAGGGTAGACAGCAAACAAAGTGGGATGAGAACTGCGACTGATACAAAGTTACAAACGCTATTTATTCTAGTTGTAAACTATAACCAAACTAGTTGCAGCTTGCACAATCAAATAAGATTGTCTTTATGAAGCTTAATGTTCATGAGATGATTAAATTCCACAATTTCACATAGCCTGTTCATTTCTCACTGATTAATTGTTGGTTGTGATGCAAGGTCTTCCATGAGTTAAATGTACATGCAAAGCCGTACGTACCTTGCGTTTGCGTTCATTGCTCTCTATGTTGTCTTCTGTAGGTTACTCGCAGAGTATGTTTATTGACAATAAATCGTTTTAACGGAGGGTATGGGGTCTCCAAATAAAAACTGTAAGGAAAAAAACTTAAAATTATGTAATGAGATATATTAATCAAATGCGTGTGTTTTTTTGTAAACCAGACACCATATGTAATATTATTGAAGGGGATGATCCCCCTTCATCTCAACTTTAGGAAAGCGGGACGTGTCCCCTCGCCCCAAATCTACGACTATGGTTTTACCGTGTGTCTATGAACATCGATTTACTAGTATTTTGTTTTGGTGCTTATGAACGCGGATTTACTGGTATTTTGTTTGTCATATACATATGAACACGGATTTGCTAATATTTTGTTTATTGTGTCCCTAGGATAAATGAATGTGGATGTACTAGCCTCATATTTAATTCTATAGTTTACTGTGCACCTACAAACGCTTATTTACTAATATTTCGTTTAATGGATTCTAAAGCCAGATGTACTAGAATTTATGCACATTTGAGCGCAAATTCACTAATATTCTGTTTATTCCACAGGAACCCGGATTTACTATTATTTTGCTTGTGTCCCTATGAACGCCACCAAGTTATTTTTGCGCTATGTTCAGCTCTGCCGGCTGAATCACCCAGTCAGTCACGACTTGTCAGTGAAGACACAAATCAGCCAAGAGGGGGGAGCAGAAAACACTGAAACCTTATTACCAGGCACTGAGAACATCGTGGGAGAAAATGATTCATGAAATATTAATGGCATAACGGAGGGAGGGCGGTTATTTTAGTGCACTAAAACCCGATCAGAATAGGTAATTGTATCTACTGCTGCTGGATGGAGATTGGAGCCACCAGGGCGAGATGAGGCGCTAGATTGAGACCTGACAGCGGTGTATCAGGATAGATGAAGTTCGGGTAACGAGTTATGTTACCGCAGTGAAATCCAAGCAGCAACGATGCCCTCATGTAGGCCTAATTATCTCATGGAGCGATCCTTCCTCTTTCCTTTCCCGACATGATGCTGCGGTCGCTCAACCCGTTGCGGTCTCTTTATTCCACCGCAGCTTGAAATGCGCAGCAATTCAGCCGCAACTGAAAGTGGTGATTGAGTAGCACGCCGGCGTTGTTGATTACCCGCCAGCCCTGAATAAAATACTCTTATGTCCTGCTAAAGATTATTCCCTATTCATCAGTGTTACGGGAGAGTGGATGTTTCATTGGGAGGCGGGATGTACATCTGCTTTGATGAGGTGTTGGAGGTCAAATGCAGCATCTTGCCTGTCAAACCCGCTATTCAGGATATTAAATATTGCATGTGTCCGCAACCGGTCAGCGCCACTGAGCCGTGTGCATAGATGAGGTCGTTCTGGGGCTCCGTGTGTTTGTCCACGCCAGCGGCCGGATCCCGATAGCAGTGCAGGTGAGGCCGATCGCTCCATATGGGTCACTGCGCCAGGTAAAATAGCCCCCGGCTGCCTCATCCCTCACCCCTAGTTCATTATTCGTGCCCTAGCGTGACTGATCTGAGCTCCGGGCTCAGGGACACGGAGCCGGCGGCCGCTTCGTGGTTTTTTACCATTATTTCCGTCACGGTGCTTAAGATGCCCAGGTAAGCGAGCCATGCACACGCCGAAGCCAACCTAGTGTAGCCGATAAGGGCCCGGTGTAATTCAGTGCGGTTTCGGTGGTTGCCTTGCTCTGATTTGTTAAAGATTTCCTGCGCCTAAGAAAAGAAACGTCAATAAAAAAGCCGACAGACTGAAGATCTCAGTATCCGACGGGTCTCGGCGACTTTCCCAGGAGCGCCACCTGATGAGCGTTTCTTCTTTCTGGCAGCGTCCGTCCACCAAGTCTATGGACAAAGTCCTAAATCTCAAATAGTTAACACTAATATTTCCACCTAGAAAATAACCTGTAATTTGGTCATACGGTTTGCATCTGCATGACTGCTCTCCAAACAGCTGCCTTTGTCATTGTAGCCAGTTTCCCCGTCGATGAATGATATTCTGTCCTTTTCGAGAAGGAAAACAAAAGCAGCACCTGGACCTGATATGCTTGTATCAATCTTTTTCTCGGTGTAAATGTATTTTTTTCGCGAGAAGTGAATCATCGGGCGTTTAAAATAACTCCATTTACAGCGATCACCTTAATACGCCGATATTTTACTATTATGGCTGGTATCCGGACGAAGAGTGGTTACTGCCACATTTATAATGTAAATGTCGGCTCTTTTCTTACTGTGTACCAGGCATGAGTTACTGCTGATACTGATAGCATGGAAATCCTTGTTCCTTTTTTGTTACTGAATGATACAAAGGGGAATAGAGACACATCTTAATTTTAAGAAGGAAAACTGTGCAGTTAATGGGTTTTATAGTGAGATGTGTAGGTACAGGTTGTCCTAAAAAGCTCTGGCTGATTTTTTCCTTTGCTGTGGGGACTGGCCAGTTCCAGGTCCTCATGCCTAGTTTGGTGTTTGGAGGTAAGATGGCAGCCCTTTTGCAGAGCAACTGTGTGCAGTCTCTGCCGGATGTGGTTGGTATAGTGTGAATTTACTTGCAGAGAGGAGCTTAGAGGAGCTTGCTGTCAGTTAGAGGTCAGCGCTGAAAGGAAATGGCAGTAGGATGTGTCTCACAGCCCCCTCCAGGCTGTCAGGGTTCGATAAACACCCCGGCCCCTGCGTATATCCCTGCCCAGTGACTTTGAATCTGGTGGTTAATGACACATGTTGTGGAGTGGGGGCAGCATGTGAGAGTGCACGCGTGCGTGAGTGCATGCGTGAAGGGGGTGTCCATTAGATTTATACGTTTGACTGTGCAGAGTGCGCGCATGACTGGGCCAGCCTGTGCTTTGAAATCTTCTGGCTGTATAATTTGTCAGGCTGGATGGCTTGAGTTATTACTTACGGCGTTAGGGCAGGCAAATATTTATTGCAAGTGCTCAACAATAAACCGGACAGTCAGCACATTGGCCTCTCTGTCAGTCCGAGTTTGGAGTGCGAGCATCGCAGGCCAGAAGGATCCCCCCGACACACACACACACACACGCACACACACACACTGAGCTGCTGTGTGCTGGACTCACAGCCAGATAGATTTAGGTGATGTTGACTTTGTGAGCATCACTGGAAGGGAGCGACTCAGCATGAAGGATGAGGTGAGGTTGTTTCGCTGAATTTTCCCAGTATTTAAAGGCATTCCTTTAATGCACTTGGGATTCTTGAGGAGTAAGACAGACAGCCGGGCAAAATTATTATTCATTTTCTTAACCATCTTCAAAGGTGCTCTGGGTTTGAGGTTGGGCAATAAGACTCGCATGGAGCTCAATGGGCAATGCAGTTTCATACGTTTACTTTTTGTGCTGAAACCCTTGAAGAAAGTCTCTATTTTATACTCTTGTTAAATTATGTATTTTAGTAATAACACTGATGGGACTGAATATAGTAACATATCCCTAGGTATTATTTTTGGAAATAACAATTGAGTCACAGAATTCACACCCATATGGTGGCTGTTTTTCCCACTGCCTGCCCTTTGCCATTGCAACATCTATCTTCTGGCCCACTTTCTTCCGGCCTGGAATCCTGCCTTGGATTTTTGGCTGTTTCTCCATGCGTAATCCTTCTAGATTGGATCCCCTGGATTCATTTTTAGGCTCTGTTTCACATTGTACTACAGATAATCTCTAGATTCTGTTCCATAACTCAGGATGGCTAGTTACTGGTGTAATTCTTGCAGCCAGGTCCCATTTGCTGACTGATTCTGATGTATGTTTATAATCAGATCTGTTGGCAATGTTCTCTTAGTACTTTCTGGAGTTTATGATTCTGTCATTTTGATGGAGGCTACAGGACCGGTGGGTGCAGTTCACCACCAAAACAAGCCCCAAATTTAACAGATATCTCTAGAAAAATTGTGCACGGTCACCCTTGAGTTTGTCTCTTCCTGTACCTCAAAACCAATTGACTCAGCTATTTGGAAGCTGTACCTTTTTGTTTTCCTTTCCCTGCTTTTTCCTTTATCTGTGGAGGTCAGCCTGCAGTTTTGCTGCCGTTTTTAGGCAGTTGCCTGCCCTTTGCCATTCTGTTGGCTCACAGTGCTCACTTCTGAACCCTTGGGAAACAGGAAATTGTTGCCAAATGTAAAGTCAACTGACCTAACCATTGATGCTGATGGAAGTTGCTTAAATTAAGTGATCTGAATATGGTGTCTGTTTATCTGAAGCTTTTAAATGTAAACTTTATTAAGTGTGTGAATAAAAATGGAAGCAATGGTATGTATTTTTCAGAGCTGGTATTCGCCGGTGTATTTTTGAACTCTTTAAAGAGCAACTAGTTCTCGACCATTGTAAAACTAGCTTACTGGCGTATTGTATGACATTTATCAAGACCCTGCATTGCTGGTGTTTGCCATCACTAAAACGACTCATTTATATGGGGCCCTGTTGTTTCGGGGCCCCCTGTTGGCCACAAACAGTCACTACATTAGGGATGGCAAGGGTCGGGCCATGCTAAAACATGAAAAAGCTTAATGTAGTTTAATGTACCAAAACAGCAACCAATAATCACCCAATATCTCTCAGACTTCTCTGGTCATAAAGACTCACATTAAAAAAGACATTAACATTAAAAAATACAATAATAAATAAAGGCAATGGACTGTAACATGTTTACATATTTCATCCATTTTCCAACCCGCTTATCCTACTGGGTCGTGGGGGGACCGGCACCTATCCTGGAAGCGATGGAAGCGAGGCGGGGAACAACCCTGGATGGGGCGCCGGCGCATTCACGCACCCACCACTCACACATGCACACCTATGGGCAATTTAGCAACTCCAGTTAGCCTCTGCATGTCTTTCGACTGTGGGGGGAAACAGGAGTACCCGGAGGAAACCCCACGACGACACAGGGACAACATGCAAACCCAGGGGGAGACCTGAACTTGTCTGGAGCCTCTATGTAAGAAACCCCCCCTGGACTTGTGCTGAACTCCAGTTGATACCCCAACTGATGTCCATCCAACCGGCATCCTCATTTAGTTATTCTTTGATTTCGTCAGAGGTTAATTGGGTCCCACATTAAGCCTTTTCCTTATAATGGGAATCAGTGGAGAGAAAAACGTGAGATAATCCTTATTCCTAGCATTTCGATGTGTTGGAGTGAAATTTGGTGATTACTGGTTGCTGTTTTGATACATTTAGCTGCATTAAGCTTTTTCATGTTAAGCGTTGCAGAATGTCTCAGAAGGGCCCAAAAGTGACTTTAGTGAGGCCCCATAAACAAGCAGAGCCACCCCAGAGGAGAGTAAGTTGCCGATATCTAAGTATGTTTGCCTAATATTATAATTATTCCATTCACTGTGATGTAGCTGTTATTAGCACGCTAAATACAGTGCCATGTGTTAATTTGTCATTTAATTTGTATGTTGTCAGGTGATAAGTAATAATTACTGCAAACAGTCCTTCTGGCTTTGAACACCTGTGTACACTGAGAAAGCTGTATAGGAATATGGACACAGATGAGTATTTTTTTATTTTTTTTTTGCATGGTGATCTGTGGCCTCCTATAGTTACACATTTAGGATGACGAAGGGTTTCCTTTTACAGCCAAAGACCCAGCTTTTATGTGCAAGAATCACAGTAATATTGCGTAAATTCACAGTTGAACCAAACAAGCACAGCTGCAAGCAGTCAGTATCATGCCTCGTCCCATAGAGGGCACTATTCTCAGAGAGCGATGGCTATTCTAATAGGCGGTTTCGTTAACTGCTAATTTGAGATGGTTTGACGCGTGGGATCGCTACTCCCTAACCTCGTTTGCTAGCTAGGAGTGGGAGCTGTGCGTGTGTCCCTGTGTTTGTCCATGTGTGCATGGATACACTGGGGTTTCTCTCCGCAAGCAACCAGAGAGGGGAGCTCTAATCCCTTTCCCAAGCTGCGCAGCAAACGGCCCTAATAAGACAACCTGATAAGTGTCCCCCCCCCATCCCCCAGCAGTGTCAGATGGGAGAATCCGCCTTAATTGAATCCCGCTAATTTACATCCTGCAGATGGCGACTTGTCACACCATACCCCTGAAGTACAAAGCAAATTTATGATTAATTTATATTTACGCTGCGCTCCTAAACAAATAAGGTTGTGTAAATTTGCTGGGGGACCGCGGCCCTGTTTAACAGGCCGGATTGATCATCTGCACAGGAAGGCGGCTCTTCGGTTATGGGGCTGAGGGCCGAAGCAAAGCGGTTTTCCCGAAGACGGATCCGTGGGGGTAGCTGCATCCTGGGTTCTTCAGAGTATTAGGATACAGAGCCCATTTGTTGGGGGTAATCAGTTTCTTGTAGCCCATTAATCTCATTTCATCCAAAATTCAGAGACTGGTTAAGTATATGTCAGGGGGCTGCGGGTGATTGTGATCAGCCCCCCACCCCTTCTCTGATGGGCCTCTGTCTGGCTCAGGGTCAGCCCTGTGTGTGAATAATGAGCGCCTGGTTTATTTCCCAGACCCACACTTCCAGCCATTCCTGCTGATGTATGCTTTATATCATTTAGTATATATACTGTATGGGTTTGGATGGTGGAATGTGTCACTGTATTGTCAGCCACAGCCTGTCTCACACCTTCTAAGACTCTTGTTATTGTTTCTTTTCTTCCTCTTGGGTATCTCCTGCACCTTCCCCTCTCACTCCTCTCTCTCTTCTTGGCTTTCTTCTCCTCCATCCTTCGTTCCAGTCCATTTCTTCCCAGTCCGCTCTTCTCAGTTTCACCCTCCTCCCCTGGCTGTATTCCCCCCCCCCCCATATGAACAGTGTGTTCTATCCCAGTGGCCCCTAAACTCCTCGGCATGGAACGAGGTGTCGCTCGAGTGCTCTGTTACTGTGCCTCTGTAGAAACCACTAATAACCATTAAAATGCTTTTTAGCCGTGTGTGTGTATTATGTTTATATTACCTTGTGGGGACCAAATGTCCCTCACAATGTGATTAAAAACCTGTTGTTTTGACATTGCGGGGACGATTTTCAGGTTCCCACAATGATCTGTGACTACAATAAAAAAAAAACTGAATGTCTTGCATTTTGTGTAATTACACCATTACTTATGGTTAAGGTATGGGTTAAGTCATGTTGGGATTAGAGTTTACCCCGTAGAAATGTGTGTGTGAATGAATGAGTGACTGAGAGAGCGAGAGAGAGTAGGCAGTTAATAAGTACAACTCTACAGAATTTCATTTGGGGAATGAATTTGCTGATGATGCGGAAGCTTCTTATGTCAGGTGTAATTTCCCAAAGATATACACACACACACACATCATTTTGAAAGTAACTAATCTAATTCATTTTAAACATTCAAACGTGTGTGACCAGCCCCTTTTATTTAGCTCACGTCAAACTTAATATCAAAAATTGCAAGTGGTCGAAAGCAGTGTTATGCATTTAATATCATACATAACAAAAGAAATGGTTGCTCCTTTACTCTAAATTGTCTTCACACGCTTGCACTGCAGAGATTTATCCATCAATAAATCATTTGCTTTGCTTAAAAGAGAAATAACAGGTGTTTGGTCCGGTGAGCACCCAGGGCCCTGATAATCACTGAAAGGAGAGGTAGCACAATGGAATGCAGGGTATAGTGCTGCTATGACAGACCTGGGTTGTATGGTGTTTATCTCAGGGGACAGGTGCCAATGTGTGTCTCTCTAAATGTCTAAGTGTTTCAGTAGGCTCAGGAATCCAAGGTGTTCAGATGATGTCGCCACACAGCTGTGATTAGACACTCTGCCGCTGAGAGCCACTGATGAACTTGGTGGTTTGATGAGAATTGCGTGATTCCTCAAGGGTTTGCAGGGTCATAACATCTGTCATGGAGCAGCAGGGAGGCGGGAAGGCAGATGGGCAGATGATTCAGAGTTGGGGGATGTTGGCGGAGGGAGGGACTTTAATAACCAGTCCTCTTAGGCTTCTGTTAAGGGCCTTGTGTTGTTATCCTAAAACGCAGCAGGTACAGATGCCTGCCGACACCGATGGTCAGAGTGGATCCAGGATCACAGGCTGAGAGACAGGAAGCCTCTCCAGTTGAGACCTCTTGTGTCGTCAGGCGCTGATCATTCCCAGCTATCGTGCTGTTAGGAAAATAATGGCCCAGGGAGGGGGCCCCCCAGGAACAGGCTCTCGCCAAAAGTGCGTCCTCTCCTCAAATGGCCGAGCCCCACACAGCCAATGAGACGCAGCCACCTTTAATATCCCCAACGGTCCCCGCTAGGCCATAAACCATGATCCATAACAAAAATATTTCCTCCGGCTATTCCAATGCCGGTCGATATTAGTCTCCATTCCCCTAAGTGAGGAAAACATCATTCTGTGGGTGAAGGTAACTGGAGAAGGCAACCAGGACCTTCAGCATCCCATTTAAAGCTGTACGACAGCGGTTTTTTGGTCTCCCAGCACGTGTGATATGAATGGAGAGCTTTATAATGCTGCGTCTTCAGGTTTGAATCCTCTCCTGCCGTGTTTCAGCAGGACGCTGTCTTCAGGACCTCCAGGGTAGGGGTGGGGCTCAGTTAACCCAGGAGAGACCATCGGCGGCTTCAAACACATGATCTGCTGTTGGTTGGGTTGCCTTTAAAGTTGCATGATGTTAGCATAACAAGAATTGTGTACGCAGTGTCAACAAACTCTGTGTGACTCAATCTCCAAGGAGCCACCATTGATAACCACATCCATCCTTGAATTCAGGCCCTTCATTGGTTTTGTTAATGTCACACAGTGACGTATCATGTGATATGCAAAGTGCTGGTGATCAAGAGGAGGAAACTGGCTTTGGGAGTAATTCCCTATATTTGTTAGTCCAAAATTCACCATCTCATCTAACTGATATTTTTTGCAGTGGCCTTCAGTACCATTAAGGGGATTTAAAATGATTAAATGACTCGTTGATTGTTGCTTATCATGTATACCTCTGTAGCCCAGCATGATGTCTGCATTTAAGGAGGTGGCTTGGGGGCGGAGCCTTGTTAGTGAGCACTTTGTACCTCAGTGTCTTTGGCCTTCAACAGCAGTACAGGAATTCCTGAGCTGCCTGGGTCCTTCCTGCTGATTTATCCTCCACTGCGGCCTTATCGCAGGGCCATGGCAGCAAGGAGCCTTCGGGCATTAATCAGTGTCGGTGATGTCGATGCCCGCAGCAGTGGGTAACGCTGCCCTCTGTGAGTCCCTGCACCCCGGAGACTTTTCATCACACCTCATTTCTGTTCGTTCCAAAGTTACGGTGACGGGAAACCTGACATTGTAATTGCCTGCCAACTTGTGGGAGGCTTCCGGCTAGCAGAAAGTCACTGGGAGTGATACCGCTGGACTGGGAAGGCTCCAGCTGAATTGGAGACAGCTGGATGGCTCCGACTAGCTCAGATGAGCCTAAAGGGATTCGGTTGGGAAGGATCTGGCTAGCATGGAGACGCTGGGAGAGCTCCGGCCAGCTTGGATAGGCTGGTGGGGGGAAATGGCCGGTGTGGGTAGGCCTTGGGGGGTGGGGGGGATAGGGCCAATTTGGGTAGGCCGTG
>JABFDZ020000097.1:26995166-27008527 GCA_019775955.2 Pollimyrus isidori
CAGGCGGAGACTCGAACCCGGGTCCCAGAGGTGTGAGGCAACAGTGCTAACCACTGCACCACCATGCCGCCCCCCAAGTAAATCTTAATAAATAAAATAATAATTTCATGAAATTTAAGGTAAAACCTTTCTGAATTATAATTCCCCAAACACATTTTAAATACTCAAATACTAAAATGACTATACCCTCATTTCTCACATGTGTCATGTCTCTTCAAAAATGAGCACAAAAAGACCCTGTGGTGGCACTGAAATGTCCACAAATATTACCGTGAAAAGAATGTTTTAGTAGGTTTTATGTAAAAACAGTTGTGTACATTAAGTCTCAGTCTATCTTATTTGAACAGATTTGAGTGGATCACACTTATTTGTAGTCTTTTTTGGACTTTTGATAGAATTTGTCAAAAATTGGTTGGCTGTATAGGCTGTCTATTTCTGCTGTGGCTAAAATCCCAGCTTAAGTCTTAAGACTGCCTTCTGCAGCAGAGAGAATAGAGATATCCCATTTTTCATTCCTACCCACAAGTCTGAGAGATCACATGATTTCTAAATTTGGCTCGGCGATCCTTCTCATGGGAGGTCAGCCGGCTCATCTCGCTGCTGGCCACTCCGTTGATTTTATGATTCGACTCGTATCACAGCAGTAATTCAGATATCTCCAAGATGGGGTCGTTCACGGGATGCTTTTTCCGAAACTGTGGCTGAGTGGATGAGTTTCCTCAAGGAGTTTGATGGGGGATCCTCTTTACTGGGCACGAGGCCCGTGGATGGTTCGGCCGTGCTGGGATACATGCCTGCAGGCTTGTGCTGAGCCCGATTCGGCAAATGCACACTGTCTTTGAGGGCTCTTTTTTTTATCTTCACGCCAGTGTCCATGTCCTTTCAGCCTTTGAAGTGCGGCATGCAATTGGCTGATTTCATTGAACGTATCTGCCAGATAAGCCAACCGTGAAGAGAACAGCGACGGAGCAAACGTCTCGCAAGGAAGCTGGCACCTCTCTCAGGCTGCAGACGCGTTCCTGGGCCGGTGGCCACACATCTCGGTGAAGCCGATCGATTCCGGTGATGAAGCGGTCATGCTAATTTACAGCGACCACTGTAACATGATGCCCCATGGCTCAGAATCGAAAGGAACTGCCCTTTTAAATTTGACAGCCTTCAGGGTAGCAGTGGGACCATCCTGGTGATCCAGGATATGAAGATGTACTGGCAGTGAGCTGTGACTGCCTTTAGTGTGACCTGTTACTCAATAATTGGAATAAACCTGGAACCTCAATTACTTTTCAGCGGGACAGCTGTGCAAGACAGTTGGAGTATGGTAGAGAACTAGAGATATATATTTAATAATGCCGTCTTTACACTAGAAGTACTTATTTTTCCATGGTACATACAATGGATGGAGCTCTTAACTTCCATGATTTAATTATAATTTAATTATGTGTTGATTATTATTGTGCATGAAAAGCTTTTTACTTATTAAGAATAAGTTGTGCTTATAAAAATATCAGAAAATATTATTAACAAAAATTAATCATTTACTTTTTGAAAAAACTGAAAATAGTATTATCTGTCCCTCCATTTGCTGATCTTGTTCCTGGAGGCCAGGAGTCTGTCCCAGGCAGAATAGGGTTCAAAGCTGGGGCCCATTCTGGATGAGATGACAGCCAATAAAGGTGAATAATATGAGAAATATAAAAACGAACATATGTAAAAGATTTCTTGGAGTGTAACCTGATGCCTATGCTATATAGAGACTGAGAATAATGCCCCCCCGGCCTGTGCTTGTCTAATATAGACATAATGTTAAAAAGGCCCTCAGATCAAGGCTTGAGGAGACATGCCAGTCTAATGTCCTCATACTTCTAGTATAGATACCCTGTGAGACATACAGCATACAGCAGTGTTTGGGATGCTATAGGTCTGAACCTCTATAGGTTATAAAATAAGCAGCTCACGGCTGTGATTTATTATAAAGGCTATGGGCTAATGTATACGTATAAATAATACATTTATGTCATTACCCGCATACTTGAAAAGCGTATCCATAACATTTTACAGACTCCGATGCTTTTCCTGACTTTACCCTTTTCCTCTTCATTGTACGTATTGAAAGATGAAATAAAATTTTAATTGACTCACTTGAAATGGGTTTCTGCAATACAATAATGTAGCTTTAGGGCCTGTTGATCGCAAAGCAATTTGAATTTCCATCCCCAGCACCGCGTTATAATACGAGCAAAACAGTGAACAACGGCAGGTGTTGGTGAAAAGATATATTTATCGCTCCCAAAAATGTATGGCAGTATGACAAGCAAACACCCCCCTCCCCACAGAGGGGGAGATGGATGATTCCACTGAAAGCAAAGCGGGAAGGATGACAGGTCAGCTGTGCCCAGGGGGCCTTCCGCAGCTAATAAGGCTCAGAGTCGGTGGCATCTTTACATTAGCACATTATGGATGTTCTTTTGGATTAAACTGCTGGCTGCAGCTGGACGAGCAGTTGCTGATCACTGCTTCTGGCACTACGGCTCAACAAAAGCAGAAGCTTTGCACAGCAACACCTCTGGTGGTCAGCTGAAGGGTGTCCTGCGAGCCATAGGAGGCCAAAGCTGTTGTTCCCATTATAAAGTGAAAGTGGAACGGGGTTATGGACAATATCCATTTTATTCTACACTGACACCACAAAATGGCTTTGCTCAGGAAAAGTGCTGCTTTGCTTGATGTTCCTCTATTCTATCGATGTCACCTGTGGTGATTTCAGATGCTGAATGAATGTTTGATGGTCTGTAGGTAGTCAGACAGTCCCCGTCCTACTGTCAATGAGATATGTCCCAGGGAGAATTCTGCTTTTATTTTCCCTGTTGCTCTATAAGTCCGTGAGTCCAGTCAGGTGGTGAAGGTAGAGTGGAGAGCAGAGCCTCTGTTTTTCTTTATGAACATGTGCAGTGAGATGCCCAGGGGCAATCGATTCTCCATCTGGCCTTCATCGGCGGGCCAGAGATCAAGCCCCCACCCACCCAGCTGCACAATGCTGGCTGTGCCTGGGAGAGAGCAGTACAGCGCTGGGGAGGAGTTTGGCCGATGTTCAGCATCAAGGTGTCTGACAGGTGAAGAGATAAGAAAAGACTTTTATCGTCTCACTTGGGGTTTGACCAAACCCATTTTTCTCCTGAAATGGACCAGTCAGTGCATTGTTCTCTTGGGGTATCCAGCCTTTAGGGACCTATTACGATCACCCTACAGGCAGGGCTGTAGAGACGTCAGCTCCAATCTCTGCTATCGTCTGTTTGACCTTCTGTTTTAATCAGGCCTGATGATAATGCCTTGGGGCTGTACCCGTGAGAATCCGGCGCTCTGTATTTATGTAATCCGGGCAGCTCCTGGTTGATGCCGACGACGTCGAGGCAGAGAAATTCCGCAGGGGCCCATCAGGTGCTGGTGCTCGTAGGTTTGTCTCAGGTAGCGATGTGACCGTTCCTGTCTAGTGGCTCCCTGAGCGGTAGGCCCTGTCACGGTGCAGGGAAGCGAGCGGGTCACCAGTGAGAATAATGGGGGCGCTGGTACCACCGAGGTGGAAGTAACGCTGGAGCTCTCAATCAATCCACCGTCGAGCCCCCGGTCCTTAAATTTTACTAACCAAGCGAACAAGTGTGACTTTTTTTATTTTCACCCATTTTCACCAAGTATCATTCTCTGAGCTTCAGCTACATCAAGGGTGAACATTGAAAGAGAAAGGGATGGTAAAAGGAAAGCCCTTTACATTCCCATTAAACATGGTTCTGAAAACAGCATTTATGTCCCGGCTTAGTGAAGAGGCAGACCTAAAGTGCACATCAAAGAAGGAAACAGTCTGAAAATAAAATCCATATTTAGTCTAACGCCATCTTCATAATCTCCTCTTTGGCGCCAGCTCTAATGTTAGAGTTAATTTGAGTGTCAGGCTTCATTGAAGAAGCCGACGTATAATTTCCGGCGGGTGCTAAATCACACCATTAAAATGCCATTGATTTCAGCTTAATTCTCCCTCAACCATTTCCTTAGCAATAGGAACAATATTTATGGAAGTGATGAATAAATGGATTTTGGTGCTCCACCGGAAGACTTGAAGTTTAATTCAATATTGCAACTTGTTATTAAATTAGTTATTACTCAAAGAGCAACAAGGGAAATGGGAAAAGAATATCTACTGTGACGGAATATACTCATACAATGTAAAGATGTCAAAATTTCCTTGTGCATTTAGAGATGTACTTCTGTGCAAATAACTGTGTAAATGGGTCTTTGGTAAATTTAAGGTATCGCTGTTGGAATGATGACAGACCTGTCTCCATCAGTCTTTCAAATACATTAGTCCTTAAATGAGAATACAGTTTTGCCGCAGGGCAAAAATAAGCTACCAAACATGTTTATGTAATATTGAGTTACGAGCTCCATCCATTGTATGTTCTGTTTCTGCAGTTAAATGAAACTCATGGTTATATGATAAATATAATAACTGTTAATTAATCATGCTAATGAACAACATATAGTTCTTAATTGCATATTGTAGATACAGCCCAGTCATTCACACTCTTGGTTGTATTTACAATACTTTAATAACCATAGTTTCTGCTTGACTACCTGCACTTAGTCCCGCTTTTTATGTTTGCCGTACAGGCATTTAATTCCAACAGAATGTGTATCCAAAGCCCATCCTGCTGATCATAGAATATTTAAGGAGATCATTTCCTGGAAGGAATGCCAGTCTATATTGGGAAAGCGTCTGAGAAGGTGTCTAATAAAGGCCCTTAATTTATTTTTGATAGTTTGTACATAGAAGGTAGCAGGAAACACACATGTATACAGAAAGAACATGTAAGGGCTGGATTCGATGCAGGACTTGCTCATGCTTGAAGTCGATTATAAGTCATTCCAATTTATTGCTACGGTCTCAGATTCAGTTTTATTCAGTTGGTGTGTCTAGACAACTGTACTCTGCATGCTGCCCTTTGGCATGTCACTCACAAACATGGCAGGAATTAGGACTGCTATACTGGTGGCACACAGCTTCATGTAGCTGACAAACAGACTGAGATGCTTAATCTTGAAGCTGTAAGAAGGTCATTAGGAACTTCATCCTGCTAAACTCTGGTAATTTAGAAATAACATTCGTTACTCAGCCGTTGATCCTTAGACTAAATCTCAGTCTGATTCTGAGCTGATGAGGAGCCAGGAGGCGACACTCACAGTGTATCTAAAGTGACTTTATTTCATCCTTGGAGTGCAGCCAAGGCCAAGAAAACACTGCAAGTGTCTATGAATGATGCTGCAAAGCTTATCCATGCATTCATTATGTTGAAGCTAGATAACACTCTGCTATCTGACTATCTGACACTGTTCCCTGAAGTGTCTTCAGCTGCTATAAAATATAGCTACAGAAGTACTTTATAGAACTAAAATGCATATACATATTAGTCGTATAGCCTTACCACTCCTGAGCAGCTTTGAAATTTAGTGAATATAAAGTAATGCTTCTCACCTTAAAGCCCCATACAGACCTGCAACCATGTATCTCAGAGATCTACCTCTCCCATAAAACCGAGCCCCATTACTTTATCCACGAAATGCAGCTCATCTTGTTGTACAAAAATTACAAGCAGAGGAGGCACCAGAATTGAGCTCCTATTTCAGGGACTAGCATCAAGAATCTAAATGCACCTTTTGCATTTTGGTCTAGAGTAAAAGTCTTTCTTGTAGCCCAAGGTGCTGGGAAGAGAGTTGGTTCTGAGCACACAGTTGTTGTCCCACCATGTGACACTATGATTTGGTGTTAAAGGTCCCAGGTGCAGAATCTGTTTGTCCTCACCACATTCTTATGCTGCTGTCCTTCACTGAGACAATTTCCTATTACATCTCATTATCTCCACTTCTGTAGAGCTTAGGTATTTATTAAGAGAGTAGCCAGTGAGCACTGAAAACACCCGGTCCTTTTAACCTCTCCCTTCTGCCTCCTGCTCTGGTCCATCTGTCCCTAAACTAAGAGATAATCAGCTGGACCCAGACAGTCAGCCTCTCGCAATCTTTCAAAAGTCAGTCCATGTATTGTCTAGATCCAGTGAAGTGATGCATGCATCTGCAACAGTTGGATCATCGGATCTACTATTGGCTTGCCTCAGTGAGCCAGCTGTTATATATCCTCCATACTTTGGTGTTTGTGGTTTGAATACTACTCAATCACCTGCTATAATGAAAAAGTAATTTTCTGTTTTTCATAGAAAAAAAATAAAAGACACCTAAAAGGGAAATTACATAAATTTTGAGATTAAAGTCATAAATTCTGAGATTAAAGTTAAAATAATCTTTCGATAAAAAAGTTGTAAGTTAAACAGGCGACACCTGTCAGTGTCTGTGAAGTGTCTGTAGGAGGTAAGTCGTTTTACATGTCGACACCATACAGGTAGCTCACATTCAGCTGCTTCCTGGGTTCATTTCGCACAAGAGTTTATTTTCACTTTATTCTTGCAACTTGAATATTTTTTCATTTTAGGTGGTCCTAATGCTCGTAAGTAAAGATTACTTGAAAATAAAATTCTGTGTGTGTGTGTGTGCGTGTGCACATGTGTGGATGCATTGTTCTCCCAAGAATAAGAAATGGAGACATTGGCCTTGCATATGCACATGACAAATTGTCTAGGTCTTAGTGTTATTAAGTTAGTTTTAATACATTTATTTTTCCAATTTCTTGTGCAATAAATAAATCAATAACAAAGGAGCAGCTGTGTGTGGTACCAGTCAAGGAACTGGTGTTACGGTCGGGGTGCGTGCAGAGGGAACACAACGGAGAGAATCCAAAATAACAGGGAACGAGGGTTTATTGGCACAGGACACACCGACATAGAAACGTCAATGCTGCGTCTGCCGGGACATACACTGGCGCAGACTAAATACATTGAACACACACAGGACTGGCGAGCAGCATTCGCCTCACAGGTGAATTACATCGGGTTAATCACATGAGGTAATGAGGTGGGCGTGGCACACGAAGGGCTGAAACGGGATGGACGTCGCAGGACATAACAACTGGGTTGTTTCATTTATTAATTATGTGTACATTGGTACCTCAGAATTTAAACTTAATCCGTTCAGAACTCAGGTTCAAATCCTAAAAAAAATCAGTTCTGATCAAATTTGTCCCATAAGAAATAATGGAAATCCAATGAATTGGTTCCCGGCCCCAAAAAGTTACACCTAAATATGGTTTTGTTTAAATGCAAAATACACAGTGTTGTAGTGCCATGGATTCTAATTTCATAAAGAGATTAGTACACAATCACAGAGGTCTTTAAAATGAGCAACAAAACTTGTTAACTGAAAAATATTGGCTTCACTGAGTAACCTTAAAAAAATGCTCGTAAAGCTGATGTGTGTGGAGATGTACAGTCTGCAGGAAGCTCAATGTGAGCCCTGAAAGTGCATTTTTATTATTTTACAGAAGGCTGTACATGCTGTAGGCTGACAGCACAGCTGCTCCTGCTGTCCCGTTACTCATTGTACTAATTATTGTCCTTAGTACTCTGATATCTGTACTGTCTTCTGAAATGCATTAAATAAGCGACCACCAGGAGGAGCACACCGCCATTGCCCAGGACAACTAATAAAAAAAAACTGTCCCCTTCAAAGTAACAAAAACAAACTTTTCAGGCATGAAAAGTTGAATAAATTAATTGTTAGTAGTTATCAAGTCTACTCTGAATGTGTCCTAAGTCAGGACTGAAGCTCCTGTCTCCACACGCTTGTAAGTGAGATAAATGTTTCTCACGGTAAGTCTGGTAATGTTATAATTATTTAGTTATTTCTTAGGAAGCTGTTTTTGTGTGATTTAATTGTCCCATTTCTCTTTGGTATTAGTTCTCTAATGGACAGGTCCAAAGTCTTCATAAATCAGTTTTATTGTATTGTTTATGGTACTGCAATAGTCGGCAGTTAGTAGTTCTTTGTCTACTTAAAATTATGCCAAATATCTTATTAATTTATTTTGAGGTACCTGGCTAATGCTGCGTTTCGCTTACCTTTGAGGTTGGAGGTCGGAGCTGGGAATGATTTCACATCTGAGTTAACCGTGTTCTAGTACAAGTCAGAAACCCATTTAGTAATACCAGTTCCAGCCAGGTTCACTGTTCCAGCCAGAACTCTGACTTCTGGGGTGTTCGAGTTAACATTTCCAACTAGTAACTTATAAATTCTGTCTTCCCAGTTCAAATGGAACACAGCACAAGTCTCCTTCTGCTATTTGATAAGCTATCAGCCACTTCAGTAAAGTCGAAAGATAAGGCATAATTCTACCCCTGAATCTCAGAATGCTCATTTCTTATTGAAGGCATCATCATACTTTTTGAAGCACGGGTCTTCAGGTTGTCCAGCTCACATCAACATTCACATTGATTATCTCGGCTTATCAGAATACCAATGGCAGGGAACACCTAATTATATAAGACTAAACATGTGTTTTTGGTGATATATTTAGTCCTGACAGAACTGGGAATGAGTTGAATAAGCTGTCTATTTATGCAGCTTAATGTGCGCAGTGTAATCCATCTTGGTACTTGTCACTTATGTATGCAGTAATGTGCACCACACACATTTATCAGTAAAAAAACGAATGAGGTCCTTGTTTCATGTAAGTTTATATCGGTCATATCGGAGACAATATTAAAAATCTAGTCAGAATCAATGGATATTCTTTACTGAAAGCAGAGTTGGCACAACTTTCCTTCATTGAATCTGGAATATTCCAAGCCTGCCTTCCAGCCTTTGCTCATCCACATCAGCACTTTCATGCCTCCTTGTGCTGCAGTGCTCTTTCCAATCCTAATAGTCAAACAGGAATAAGGCAGTAGCACTGACTCACATAGCGGGGGCGCCGTAGAGTACATCATATGCTGTTTGTAGTAAGACACCGCCAGGGGTTTGGCACTCCTGCCGTGATGTAACGTGATGTGATGGGTCAGCGGTGGTTCCCTTTGAGTTGGAAAAGCAGATGAGACTGGTATGTTGTTCTCATTAACAGTGACTGTTTGTCACAATCAGGTAAAAGAAAAACCATCAATCATACCCAGAACACTGCAGCTGGCCACAGCATTAAGATGAAGGAAGTGATCTGTGGCATGTCACAAAAACACAAACACTTGTTCTTTTCCAACCAAATAAACCAAGAATCTTTCCAATGTCAAAATACCTCTTTGTGCCAATTACTTGTGGTAGCTCAGTGCGTCGTGCTGCTGTTCGCCTGCAGGGTTGATGATTCAAATCCCATTACTAAAGTGTGTGTGGAGTTTGCATGATCCCCTTCCTGGGTTTCCTCACACAGTTATGTGTGTTGGGACTGTGGTGTCTGGGTGTATGTCCCCAAAATGTGATAAAAACCTGTAATTTTCTCAGTCCTGACATGTATTTTGTTTGGTTACTTATAGTTAAGGTTATGGCTGGGTTTGGGGAAAGGTTGTCATTGTTGGGACTAGAGTTTTTCCCGGGGAAATGAATGGAGAGTCCCCACAAAGCCGTGAATGCAAACGTGTGCGTGTGTGTGTGGAGTACAACCCATCTGGACCCAACCCATCTGGAACACCTGAAATGTGCTGTTTGTTATGCTAAATCATAGTAGTTTTATAAAGGAGTCTCCTTATAAAGTTCACATGTGTCATATGAGCTCCCATGCAGAAAGAGAAGTAGTAGTAAAAAAAACACATTTGGAATGAATCGTGGCTCATTCTAACAAGCAGCCGTTCATATCCTTGCTAGCTTGTGGCTTCCTGCTTCCAATTCCCTGAGGGTCTGGCCCTGTCAGCCACCATGTATACTAGTATGCGCATTACCAGTGAAAATCTCTGTGAAGGGGGTGACTCGCACGCTGGTTTATTTGTAAGATAATTAAATAGAACCAACACAGAGTGGCTTTGCAGAATGCAATTTAGTAGGTTCTAAAACTATAAAGCCATCTACAGAACTGAAGGTGAGCAAAAGGCTAAGGGCCTGCTGCAGATCACAAGTCACTTCTGGGTGTGGAAAGACATGGTCAGGATTACAAACCAAATATCCTGTGGGGAATGTGTTAAATCTCCAAACGGAATAATATTGCCAGCGTATTAAGAGAACAGCCTCATTGGCTTGCAGGGTTTATGGAAGCAGGGGGAGATGGATAGACAGACGGGATGATGGATGGTGTTGACAGAAGGGGATTATTAATGAGCGATCTGTGGCAGGGAGCAGCACTGACTGGTGGCTTTGGATGGCGCAAAGATGAAAGGTCAGGTGAACAAGACGGAACAGCTGATTGGCCGTCGGCTTCAGCGAGGAGAAGAGAACTAACAAGGTTAGGCATGGTTACACGGGAACATGGTGTTCATAAAACCAACCCGCCGGGCTCCATTGTCCCCTGACAAAATCACCACATGGGTTGTGCTGTAATGTCATAGTGTTTTCTCTCACCAGTAGGTGGCGATGTTCTGGGGCTTGACGTGACAATGATAAGTTGCCGAAGGGTTATGTCTCACTTTTACTATCTTCACCGCCTGCTATAAGAAAGCAAACATACTTGCGCCTTTAGAGTTAAACCACACCTGCAGCAGCTGGGAGTCACGAGGGACTTTAAATGGAAGGGGACTGACTTCTGTGCCACATTCACCTTCGTGTCAAAGCACAAAAGGAGGACACTGGGAGGGGATGCTGGGGTCTAAAGAGCCTGTGTGTGTGTGTGTGTGTGTGTACAGGCTGTGTGCTCCTCCGCACGTTCCTGCCGGTGTTTACGGTGCAGTGAGTCGCAGTGTGGGGGTGTCTCATGGCGGGCGATTCCCTGCTGAACCACATGTGTGAGAGTAACTCGAGTCGTCGCACTCAGTCATACTAAGGCTCGGTTGCCGTAGAAACCATAACGAAACCATAAATCATACTAATGGAGCCTCTGGTAGTATCTCCATCATGATGGAATTCGGGAGCGAGGCTGTGCTCCACCCCCCATGTCCCCGTCACACCGCGATCAGATAAGTCTCTGCTTTAGCGAGTCGTGAAAAACACAGTGTATGTTTCAGGGCTCTTTCCCTCCAGATATTTAAGGAGGTTTTTCTGGAGTATCGCTTGATCATCTTAACGCCCCAGATCCCCATGCTGTCTGTATTGATAGGGAGACCTTTTGATTTCCTGTAGAATGCTTTGCTGAAAGTATGTTATGAAAAACAGACTGATCTAGAAGTTAATAGTTGAGAATGTTAATATTAATTTTAAGGGTAGGTTGGTTGCAATCCCTGTTCAGATTTCGTCTCTATGCCACACACAAAGTACGGATTTCCTGTGAAGTGATGATGTTGCCAAGGCCAGCGGCATGTCACCTATCTGCAGATGTAGGTGTGCGGTGTGCTGGAATGAAGCTGTCAGTCTCTGAACCCGCGGGGTCGCCTGAAGAGCCAGGCAGACAGGAAGAGTAGCACCGCCGCGTTTTGGACCTGACAGACTCGGCAGGCCTGCACAGGCGGGACTCTCTCTTTGCCTCGTGTGGAACCTTTCTGGTCACACATTCTTTTAATAATCTGGAACCTTATACACTAAGCCAAAAAAAAAATATTGATTGATGTGTTTTTCTGAAGGCAAAATTTGTTTTCCTAAGATATAAGATGACCTCTGTGTGTGTTTTTTTGAGAGTTTAGTGATGAGATTAGAGTTATCTGTTTGGGGGGGGGTTCTGTGGGCTGAGCTTGCCAGCCGCTTTTCAGATATGCCCTGCACCTCCCTGAATATGGCACCTGCCATTCCCAACACCGCTTCTCAGTAAGCATGACAACACTGAGGCTCCTGACTTCACAATCCGGGTGACACAACTTAAAGGAAGTGTGTGTGTCTGTGCCTTAAAGGGCAAAATGTAATGTGCATTTAGATGAGCACCTTGAAAAGTTAAACAAAACAAACTTTGAAAATAGGATAGGGATCACCGAATATATACAGCCGTGAATTCCCAAGGCACTCGCCTTGCTGGGGTATAATTTCTGCGGTTTAGTTTGAGCTATGCTTCCCAGTGCACCGGCTGTATAAAGCAATGCTGAAACGTGACCGCCACCCCATCACCGAACAGCAGCAGTGCTGGAGAAATGGACCGTGAATCAGGAGCTGCATGAGCAGAATTTAAGGGAAGGAATGTGTGGATATCATAGAGCAAAATGATTTATGCGCAGCCCCTGCCCGGTGGCTGGGGAGGAGCGTGGCAGAAATCGATAGGTAATTACAGACATCCACCCGGAGCACTAGCCCAGCCCCACGCCCGCATGCTCAAAACAAATGTCAAAATGCTTGTTTGCCTGCAAAACAAACAGAGGTAAGTAAAGACCCTTTGGGGGCTCTCACTCGCAGCCGGGACACCGGTTGGCTTTATTTTCTCACCCCCCTGTGGCTCCCCCTGGTTGGGGAGTCCCCAACCCTCTGTAAGCTTCCCCCTCTCATTCATGGCCCTTACCTGGATGATATCCCTGGGGCTGGAGCAGGGCAGCACTGGCTGGGAGGTGCGCTGCATGCAGTGGGGGGTGTGAAGCCCGCAAGGGCCTTTCTGTGTAAAACGGAGGGTGTACTTGGCAGGGGAAAAGGCGGGGGGGGCTGACGGCTCAGACTGCTGTGTCCGTCACTTTGATAAACAGCCGTAAGTGGGTCAGGTCCGTACGCTGCCCTGAGACGCGACCGGCACGAATCGGGCGAGTCTCAGGAGACTTCGAATTCCCAGCCCTTATCCGTGCAGACAGTTTAAGGCTGACCCCGTGTAGGCCTCCTGTAACACACCAATCCATCTGGCTGAGCAGTCAGGCCGCGGCCTTGCTGAGAAGCTGTCCATTGCCGGCCGAAGTCCCTCTTCACAGACACCACCAGATAGGATCTTGGGAAGACTCACCTGGTGATTCAACGCTGAGCGTAGCTGCAGATTGAGATGTATATGTATAGACACACACACACTCGGTGAGCATACAGTAGCACACGCCTTATATTTATGGACTATTAACAAAACAGGAGCAAGAGCAAAGGAAACACGGTTTCAGGCTTCATTATCACACTGCATCCTGGTTACTATCACATGACACTGCGTGGGGACACTGCATATACAGTGATGGGCAGCAGAGATAATCCTGTTCACTGATGGAAAAACTACAGTTTTATTGTTGCAAACAAGCTAGAAATTTCAGTCCAATAACAGACTTGAGAATAAGGCAGCCTGTACCAAAGTATGACCTCATGTCATTTTCTTGTTGATTTAAGATGACATAACCAGTGTTGGGAGTAACGGCGTTACTAACGGCGTTATTTTTTCAGTAACGGAGTAATCTAATTAATTATTTTTCCCATACTTGTAACGC
>JABFDZ020000097.1:27029033-27051873 GCA_019775955.2 Pollimyrus isidori
CCCTATAATGTGATGTTTGTATATGTATGGTCAGGTTGATGGCCTGCAATTTCGCTGGTACTTGTGACTAGTGACAAAGGTGTATTGCAACAGCAATAAAGGGTTTTTCATTCGTTCATTCATTCATTCATTCATTCATTCATATATATGCTACTCCCCTCAGGTTTGAAAGAATTAAATCCCTGGTACCTGTGGTACTGAAGAAGAATGAGAACCGTAAAGTTTTCAAGATTTTGGTACTGACTTGGTACCGAAGGATTGGTTTTCATGACATCCTTATATCTGTAAAATTGGGGCCACAAAGCTCTAACAGTGTAGCTATTGGTCAATGGTCTCTGCTTATTTCTCATCACGTGCAAAAGAAATTGTCCAATCTAGGAATCCGTAAAAACCTGACCCCTATAATTACTGCATTATGCAGAGTCATTTAAGCAGCAGATGACATGCCCACTGTACTCCAAAATCAGCATGGGACGGATGGGACAGGACTGGGGACATTGGACCTGGAAATGAGACCAAGAACATCACCAGGGCACAGGGAACAGAACCAAAACACAGAACAAACACAAGGGAAGAAACCATGACAAAACCTGACACAAAATGGGAAACGCAGACAGGCAGACAAGGAAGGGAGACACAAGGGGAACAACAGAAGGAACGAAAGGGCCAGGAATGAATGGAGGGACCACAGGGTGACGAGGAACATAGACAGGAGGGACAAAGGGACGAGGAGCAGACAAGGAAGACAAGACAGGAAAGACCAGGGAACAAAGAGGAGCATGAGGGAGCCACAGCAGGCGGCAGCCTGAGGGGCTTCAGGCGATCAAATGGCCAAAGCTGGAGGGACCCCGGGCAGCTGTGAGGCAGGAGCCGGAGTGGGCCACGAAGGAGTCCAGGAGGAAGCCAGAGGGACCAACGGTAGGGGCAAGGAGGAAGAAGAAGGGGGCACCAGGGAAGGTAAGGAGGGAGAGGAAGCCACAGCAGGCAAAGGCGCAGCTATAGCAGGTGAAAGTGCCATCAACCGATGCGTAGTAGCGGAGGGAACCGCAGGCGAATGATGAGCCTTGAGCAGGGGAACCCACAGGTGGCCGATGAGGCATAGGTGGCGGGAACGCAGGCGACCAACGAGGATCCCAGCGCCTATGTCGTCTCCCCTTTCAGGACACCAACAAGCGAGGCCCTGACCGGGGAACATTGCGCTGGGGCGATGGGGATGCAGTCATTCCCCTGGAAGGGTGCTTTGGGGTTATTAGGGAAATCCCTGAGGGGTCCCATTCAAGCTCCTCTTCCTTCATCAAAGGTTAGGGCGCAGTAGCAGGAGCCTCAGTCGGTGCCGCAGGAATTGTTGGCTCTGGACCAGCAGGGGGCGCTGCAGGAACCACCAACTCTGGACCAGCAGGGGGTGCCGCGCGACTGGAGCCTCACAGGGCAGCACAGCAGCTGCCAGGACAAGCAGGTCGAGATCTGGTTGGACAAGGCACCGGCAAGACAAGCAGGACAGTCAGGAAGCACGAGAACAGGCAGAACAGTACCAAGCAGTACAGGCGGGTCAGGACAGAAAACAGCGGATGAGTCAGGACAGAGCAGCACTGGTGGAGTAGGTAAGACAGGCAGCACTGGCAGGGAAAATATCAGGCACATCAATAATATCAGGCTCAGCAGCCAGGATTGGCACCTTAGGCACTGGCATTGCCCCTAGGGCCCTAAGGATCTGGGGAATGGCATCCCCTACTGACCTGACCCCTAGAGTGACCTGACTGCCACCTGGAAAGGGACGTGTTACGGGCATAAATGCAGCAGCCGACCACTTCACTTTCAGGAAAGGTTGGATTAAAGGCGGTAAATTCTCGCTGCAGCTACACAGTGACCTGGGCCGCTTCCGAGGAGTCCGGTGCAGCTGGATCCTCCATCACCCTCCAGTAAAGTCCCTGCGCCTCTTTGGGTTTCTCACCTCTCTTCTTTCTTCAGTTCTGTGTTTTCGGTGGGCAGTGGGAGTCTTCAGGAATATCCATCAGCGGATCAGGACACCGCTCACTGCTGAGCTCGACCCACTGGGTCCACCTCTTGACCAGCCTCTCACGCAGCTGCCAGAGATTGCAGCACACATCCTCCGCATGATGTGCGTCCTTGGCAAAGGACATCTCCTCCAAGATGTCTCAGCTTTGTTTGGCTATGGCCTTGGCTACCGGGTCCTCTTGGACCGCCGGCTGGGCCAGTCAGTTAAAGACCTCGTCTACCAAGCCGCGGTACTTGTCTTCGGCTAGGGGGGATCTTTTCTTGTGGAGGTCTGTCATTTTGTCATGTTTGCTCAGGTTCAGGGAATACAGGATTTAATGGGGAGAAACAACAAGGCAGGGTATAAAATGGTATGTAACATCAATTACTGACCTGGGGAAACAGACTTGAACGCGGACTGAAATACACAAGACAAGCTGAAAATCAAACAGCTGGTCACAATCAGGGCAGCACATGTGGTCAATGAGGAGGCGTGACACACACGAGGATCAGACGAGCTGGGCGTGATACATATTTAGGTGTAATTCTTTGGACCATTTTTTTGAACCAATTAATTGGTTTTCCATTATTTCTTATGGGAAAAATTTGATTAGAACTCAAACTTTTTAGGATTCAAACCCGAGTTCTGAACTGATTAAGTTCAAGTTCTCAAGTACCACTGTACTGCAATTTTTTTGTATCCCCTCAAGTAAAGTGTTTCCGAAATATTAATACTTGTTTCATTTTATGCTTTCCATATTTTTCCTCTTGATTTAGCTGGGTTAGCTAGTTAATTTGTATTTTAAGTTTGCATTTTAAGCAGTGTACTGTTTTTTTGTATGCCACCATTCACTAGTAATAATATCAACTACTTACTACATTTCTAGTGTTGTTACATCCCTAGTAGTAACACCACTGGAAGGACTTCCAAAGGCTCCCAAAGAGCGTCCATGCCTGTGCACCTCTGCCAGCAGGCCCTCCTCAGATCAGGTTTCCCACCCCTGAAGTAGACGTTAGGCATGGGGAGAGGGGCATATGCACATAGTTTTTGTGCGGGTGTTCATTTCCTCTGAATGACACGCAGTTTTCAGAAATGATCTCAGCTTTTTTGTAAATGAGGTTCTTTTCCTTTTCTACATCCCTCCACCAATCTTTCAGTAAATTATCCTGATGATGGTTGATGGTGGTGGAGGTTGTGGGGGGGGGGGGGGTAATAGTCCTGAAGGCACATATTACCAGGTCATCAGCTAGTGTTTACTTATTTTAAAAGAAACTGAATATTCCACAGAGATCTGTAAGAGTGCAGCGGATTCTGATGATAAAAAAATCACAAATACAGTCGTCCATTGACTTATACCCTTTTGAATAACATCTGTTCATACTTACATTCGGGATTTCCTAGAAACCTTAATAAAAAAAAACAATGCAGCATGTGGTAAGAACCAAAATAAATCCATCGCACTGCCATTATACAGGTTTACTTAAATGTGTGTGATATTGTATTTTAGGTTGTACAGTATATTTCCCCTCTCCCGTATAATGATCAAGATACGTCCAGATTAGGACACAAGCCAATGTCCAAGATGAAACCTGGACAAAAGTTGATGGATACATGTGCTCAAAATATTGGTTTACAAACCTCTTCTTTTTAAGTGAAGGTCTTTCAAAGCCTTCAAATAAGCTTGCATCACATGTATTGTTACAATGTTTCTGCCTTTATATCCTTGTTGTTGCAAATCATCTTTTAGGGCATTTGCATAGTTAACATCTTTAATCTCATCAGACATCCTGAAGACAGTAGGACCTCACCATCGCCATCATCAACGTCTGTGGCAGCTTTCAGTACTGGTGTTTTAGAGTCTACAGGGTTTTTCGTCGTCTGTTTGAATGCCTGTCTTTCCGGGGGCTAAGGAGGGCACTGTGCACAGGAGAATAGGCCAGTGCAGAAAGCTGTCTGCTGGTACCAAGGATGAGATATGCATAGAGATAGGGAATAATCCCCACAGCGTGCCAGCTCAGATGCCCGCCTACATTCCTCTCGGTGCCTGTGTTTCCTGATCCATCTTGGCATCATTGGCTGAGACAGACATCGGCAATTACTCCACAGCACCTCTTCAGCCTCCTCAAAAATATATGATGTATATTATTAAAAGCCTAGTGCAGAATGGACACAGTTCATTACGGCGGCTGATCAGAGTTTACCAGCCCAATAGAGAGCATATGACCCAAGCTGGGAGATATTTTGTGTTACACGTAGGAGGCAGCTTGTGGGTTCAAGAGAAGGGATTAGATTTCTGCATCTCAACACGCTTTGGGTGATTTTAATTTTATCTGAGAATGCGATTACCACTGAAGAATTAATTACAATTGCAGCTACGCCCCAGTAACAGTGTAAATTAGAGTATTTTCTCGTGCCTAATTGTGCTGAGGATGTTTCAGTGGCTAGGATCTGGTATGCAATGACCGAATATGCCTAGCAATCTGTCCTGAACCCATCAATTGTTGCAAAATTGGAACTAATTGTTTCTCCGCATCTCCCTGCCAGGGTTACACGGTCGTCAGGCATGTGGATGCTGCCGGTTACCAGGGAGACAACATCTCTTTTAGAAGGAGACTTATTATAAAGTTGTTCCTGAGAGATGTAGGCTGTCCTGATAGGGCAGGCCTGGGCATTGGGGCTTTGGCTGCACCGGATGCGTAACACGGATCATGGAACCCTGCATATGCAAATAACGCCATTAAGCAAGCCCTGCTGGCCCAATAGAGAGTGCAGGAGAGAAGATATAAACATTTAAATAGTGATAACCTTAGAATTGGTTTGAAATAATAATACCCTTAGAAATTATTATAAATGCTTCCCATATAAGCTGTGAATGTTGGTCTGCAGAAAGCCAAAACAAGGAAGTACGGTGCAATAAATAAATAAATAAATAAATAAATAAATGCCAGAAAATTGACACAGACTCCCTAAGCTTACCTTCTCACTTCCTTACACTCCAATCTCTCCACAGCTCATGGAGGCACAGACCCCAGCCTGTGTGCTGGGTGATGGACATGAAATAATGGGCTTCTGTTTAATTACGTTTCCTTAGTCTGTTGTCCCTCTGCAACAAGCTTCAGAAGAAACCACCGTTTCTAAAACAAACGAAGAATAAGGACTTATGTTTGTGTGTAAATGAGTGACCAAAATCACCCCACTGCATCCTTCAATAGATCGGCTGGCCATTTGAAGAACCTGGAATATTATTTAGCAAAATTCTGAAAATTCATTTTTTCTTTCTTAGTCGTGAAGTGAAGAAAATAACATCTTCTGTATTTCTGCTTTAACCCGACTGGATGTCAGCTGGAAGAGAGGCCAAGGAGTTAAGAAAAGCACCCTGGAAGGTCGATGGCTTACTCAAGAGTGGATGCAGCTTTGGGAGAACTAGCTTAGTTTGAGGGTTAGGCGTGGGTTAGGATGGATTAAGCCTAAGGCAGAAGAGGTCAATGGCATGCTGCAAAGGCACCGCGGGATGCAGGCTGGCGGTTTAGACCCACTCTGATGTTCACACTGTGCTAAACTTTGTTCTGCCAGCTCTTGGGAGTCTTACTTACACAAAAAATGTTCTGAGGTCAGAACAAAAAATGGTAGGGGAAGTGGGTCCAAGCAACTAGAGGATGTGGGACCAACCAATCAAATGTCTTAGTCCTGCCTTCTCTACAATCTGATTGGGCATCTCACTGAACCAATCACTTTTTGTTCAGTCCTCAGAACATTTTTGAACTAGACCCGAGGCACTAGTAGAACCCCATGAGTGTTCTGCCCCTCTAGCTATTGTACACAGGTATACTGTACCCATATATGTACTTAGTACCAAAAATTCAAACCTGCAAATACATTAGATCTCTGGCAGTTCAGTTAAGGGGCAAGACCCATCACAATATACTGCACTTAATTCAGCAAATCACCAAAAGCACAGGTTTATACAGCATTACCCAGCATGAAGAAATACAGAAATAATGGGCACAGGCACATGCTAGTGGTGTCACCATCATCAGAGAACAGAGATTCATCAGCATTGTGGCTCTTTGCAGGGCAGTTGTGAAACGTAACTGAAGCTGACAGGACTGAGTGCACGAATAATTTACACGTGTAATTAGCTTTCTGACCCCTGGTCCCTCACTTGGGGATAAATCTTACAGTCAGCTCACGCAGCACATAACGGGGCCACGTTTAGCAATGTTTACCGGGATGTGATCTCATGGGCTGCAAGGCAATAAAGCAAAGGGAATTTCTTTGGAAAGGACAGCATCTAAACAACAAACAGGATTTCCAGGAATTTGCCGGATGCAAGTGAGTGTTGATATCCTTGCTCTGATGATCAACTTAACAGTGTGTGTGTGTGGTGTGTGTGGGGGGGGGGGTCTCCTTGGGGTAATTAACTGCGTTCTCACTGCCTCCACGCATCGTCACCTTGTAAAGCACATGTTTGGATTTACTGAGCAGCGAGGAGACAAGAGGCAGCCGCTCTGCTGTATATGTCCTCCCCGTGTTGACAGTGACTGGCACCAGGGGCAATAGAATGGGACACGCCCATGGGATGGCGCTCTGGTCACCTTGGCCCAAAACGTGACGGGGAGATGATCTGACCCTAGTGTTTAAAAGCAAATGAGTGTTATCCTCCCTAAGACATAATGAAAGTAGCTCTACTGCTCTATATGAGGGGTCCAAATAGCCTATTTGAATACAAAAGTTTGATGAATGCATAGTAAGGTATTGGTCTCATAAACCTAAGGTTGCAGGTTCAATCCCTGTCTGTACCAGAGTTTCTCCTCGGGGATGAATGAGGTGTCCATCCCCAGTAGCAGTACTTTCTCATGGCGGTAGCTAATGCAAAGAGGATGGCTACGTTTCCTCACACTGAAGGTGGAGTTGGTGTTTCATTAGCAGGTAGCAAAACCCCCAAGTGAGGCTGCTGGCTCTTGCATGTATGTCACATGACACCCTTTCAGTTCTCCCTCTGTCGGGGCCAGTGGGTGGCTCAGTGGGCTTGGACACTCTACCTGTTCCTGAAAGGTTGCCAATTCAAATCCCAAGGTTGGTAGAGTGACTTCCCTATTGTGCCCCCAAACCCCAAATCTCACATGAGAGTGTTTGACCCTGCTTTCTCTCTGAAAATAAAGGCTGAAGAAGTAAAAATGTAAGCAAAAGCAGAGATTTGGATGTAGTCACTCTAGCCGGGACCAGATCCAGGAATAGACAAACTGGACAGCTGAGGGCTGATCGGCATATGCGGCCCAGACGAAGTCATTAACACATACATGTTCCGATTAATTTGTAAATAAGAATAACTATCTTATGTGCAGGCAGAAACATGGATGGCTCTAGGGTGAACTGGCAGTTGCTGAGGGCCCCCAAATTACCTGCATTGCAGAGAAAGTGAAATGATCATCAGTTTTCTTGGTAGGAGGGCCTCCCAAGTGAAGATTTGCCTAGGGGCCCTGAGAAGGTAGAGCCGGCCCAGGCTCCTCTTTATCCGTAATGGAGGGGTGCACACATACCTTCATCCATCCAACCTTTGTCTTGAATTGATGCCAACAGGTATAATTCCAGTTAATGTAAAGGTGCAGAACACTGCATGCAGGGATTCAGTTTTTGGAGTGCAGATTTTTATTTTTCCCCCACATTTCGGAGGAGATGATGCTGTGGGGCATGTCCGCCCCTGGTTCTGTGTGGGATTTGGGTGCAGCGACTGGCCGGTCAGCACAAGGCCGGCGCTGAAAGCGGGGGAGACTCTGCTGATCTGATTAGCATTGCTGCCAACATGCCGTGCTTTTTTTAATAATGGCATATGTGGCTGTCAGATTTAGATAAATCTCAGCAGCGCTGCCAAATATTAAATGAGACGTTTCCTTGGGCAGGAGGGAGGCAGGGATGAAGTGAGGGTGGGGGCAGTGTCTCGTCCAACCGCATCGCCACGCTTCCTCATTCATCAGAGCCCATATTGTGAGCTGTAAGTTCAGCTACATAAGCGTCTGCTCCACATTTAATAAAATGGAGTTACCGGCACGAGGCATGTAAAACATTAGTGATATGGAATAAAAATATATGCAGGCTGTGACCCAGGGTGTCTGGGTCTTCCTCATATACTCTCAGGAGCAGCTGCAGTCCAAATAGCCCACAGACGGTGATACGACGCGCCTACCGAATTAGCAGGACAAAGCTGCCCACTCTGCACGACACCTACATCCAGCCATGTAGATCCAGGACATGCAGCAGCCATGCCGTAAACCAGGGCTGCCCAAATTCAGTCCTGGGGCGCTACAGCTATGTGCGGTTTATAGTTGTGTCCCTGATGCACCACACCTGATTGAGCTGTGTGGTAATTAGCAAAGGAGTTGAATTAGGTGTGTCAAATGAGGGGAAACCCTAAAATGTGCAGGGCTCCGCCCCTCAGGACTGGATTTAAGCCCCTCTTTCATAAACTATTCAAGTGGCTGCACTCAGGCCGGCAGGCAGATCTGGAGCCTTATAGCCAGGACTGAGAAGCTGAGGAGAATCTTCTACCTCCAGGCCATTATGATTATTAACCGGAGAGGTGGATAGCTGAAGTCCGGACAGTGTAATGCAGTCCCATATGGCTGTAATTATTCTCCACTTGATGTGCATATTCTTAGCGACAAAACAAAAATGTACATGAAAACATTAGCGAAATTTCTTGCTTCCATAAAACTGATTTTTACCAATAAAAAAGGCCATGTGTAATGATTTAATATCTGGGGAAAATCTGTGTCACATAAGTTTTGCCTTATCACCAAAAACAAATTCTTTCTGGCACATTTCCATCCAAAACTGCACATATGTCGGTAAAATGCTTGACTACTCTTATTTCCATATCCAAATAAAGGGTGACAGGGCAAAATGGAAAGGATATACAGGGAATTAATGTGTATTGGGCATTTTTAAATTATTTTATTAGCGCATTTAGTCAAACCGGTATTTATTGTCCAAAATATACAATACAGATGCTCCTCTTAAAAATGAGATATGTTCTGAACAGCGGTTCATAACTTGAATTATTTGTAAGTCATTATTCAACATCGATTTAAGGATATACGCAAGTACTAAGAACTAGGATGCTGGGAGTATGCATGCTACGCTGCTGTGCGGCGGGAGTCGGTCGTACTAGGCAGAATTGGCGCGCAGAAAAGAAAATTGATGTTGCGGACAGGAAGCCCAAGTTAAAGTATTTTTTGCACATAAAATCTCTTGGTTGGAAACCTGCCTCATGACTCTTTATGCTGAACTGGTTGGTTGAAACAAAATCTTTGTCTAGATTTTTAGTTTCTGGACCTGAACTATCCACCACTGATCAATACCCTCAAGTTAAATAAAGTATGGCTGCATTTTAAGTGAATTCTCAAATATTTTCTGACAACTTTTTATTTTTAATTTTTATATACATTTTGCCTATTAGGGGCATCTCATGGAGCACGGGGCCCTCAGGATGAGACGTCTGAGTGTCGGAGGACACACATTCACAAACAGGAGATTTGAAAGGCACCAGCCCTTCCTGAAGGAGGAACCACAAATAATCTCTAATGGGAGGACCTGGATATTGACCTTGCAGTTCTGAAGGTGTGAGTACACAGTCTTACTTACATGGCACCATGTAACTCGCATGCATCACTGAGGAGTGCCGTATAGAAGCTCACGTCTCACTAACATGTAAAAGGCAATAAATGACATGTAAAAGGGTTAAGACCACTCAGAAGAAGTAGAGGCTTCTGTGCCATAAATGGCAACGTTTGGCTTGCAGGCTGATGCATCTGTTACTGTTGTCATGGCCACAGATCTCCGAGTACCTTGGCATTTAATAAAGTGATCAGGTGCTCTCATACATTAACTGCCAGCATCAGGCTGCAATGAATATGAAATGTTTCCTTTATTGGAGAAAGCAAACTCATTTGGGCGTTAGCTGCACTGTGTCACAAGTCAACAGTAACCCAACAGTGACTCAACAGAACCCTATACGCTACAGGGTAAATAAACTCCATTAGAACTGGGATCCCAAATACAGATACATAGATCAGTAGGAATGACACTAATACCCACCAGTCAGCCACACGGTACATTAAATTATATAAACAATAAAAGCTAGTAAATGTATACGGCATTTAACAGTAGCGCTCAAAAAGTGTTGCCTTGAAACACTATATTATAGTTTGAATAATGTGTTAGGTTTATTATGTAACTGATACAGATGGAATATGACATTCAGTTAAACACTTTGATAGAAGATGCTTTTATATACAACAGGAAAAGAAGAGCGACGCTGTCTCAAGAAAAGTCACAAACAGATGAAATCAGCAAAATCCCCTGTTGACTATAAATGTTTGCCTTTCAGGTCACTGAGTTAGCCAAGGATGCTAAATGCTACTCAGCAGGAGATAAAATCTGACTAGGGCAATTACCACAGTAAGATTTCACTTTCACTCTTACGAACCAAGAGGAATCAAAGCTTTATCCTGAGGTGAAGAAACATGTTTCTGATGTGTGTTGTATTGTTAGCCATTTTGGAGGGGGGGCGGGGGTAGGGAAACACTACAGTATCTGCAGAAACTCAGATCTGGAGATAGCGGGGGCTGCCATTCCGCTACCCGTAATTCTTCTTCGGTAGGCTAATATAAGCATTTGTACGGTTATCATAATGTATTTTTTATTCTCAGAGACCCATGATTCCTGTTTTGGATGTGACCTTGTGACATACATGTGTCACCTGACCGTCTCAGTGAGCTGCCAGCTCCGAGAGCGTCCCGCTGGGAAGCAGCTGTGCTGGGATCGGGCAGATCCCTCTAGCCCCTGTGGGATGGGCTGTTACCCTCAGTTTCCTCAGGAAGACGATAAGCCCTGGAATGGTCTCAACCCCAGATATGGTCTATTCAATCTTTTGCAATCAGATAAAAGACACAGGACTAGACATGCCCGCTCAGGCAGACTGAGAAACAGCTTCTACCGCAGAGCTGTCACTAGGCTGAAGCGCATTGGTCATCACCAGGCCCACCTGCTATGGGTGACACCGTCTCACACACCCCCCCCCTAACACACAGAATGCTGCTGCACCGACTGACCGTTTTATTTTGCACTACAGTAATTACATTTTTCATTGAGAATGCAAGACTCTTTTTCATTTTTATATCATATTGTTATAGGTTGTACTCATATATGTACAATACACACATACACAAATTGGTCTTCCTATTTAAATGGAGACAGTCCATTCATTTCTTTAGGAAAAACCCTAATCCCAATCACGACACCCTTAACCTCTACCCATCTCTAACCTTAAACATAAGTAACCAACCCAAATACAAGATATTTGGCATTTTTCATTTTTTGATTGCATTCACAGATGTTTAAAAAACTGAGGTTATCAAATTTGGTCATCAAATATGAACTACGCACATACACACACACACACACACACACACAGGTTTGTCATTATATCTTTGTAGGGACTACCCATTCATCTGTATGGGAAAAACCCTAATCCCAATGTAATGACCTTAGCCCCTACCTAGCCCTAACCTTATCCATGAGTAACCAAACAAAATACGAGACTTTTGGTGTTATAGCTTTTTTGAATGCTTTTACAGATCTTTGTGGGGATCTGAAAACACACAGGAGCGCACACAAAATATAAATCTAAAAATATAACATAGTTTTTCATTGCTGTGTTATGTATGTATAAAATGTATTTGCATGAATGTGCGTTATTTATGTTACAGAAACTGCTAATAAATTTCCTTAGACTTGTGTAACCCACTTGTGCACAAAATCCATGATCCTTAATCCAGATCCTCAGAAGTTTGTTTAGAGCTGCTACGTAGAACACATGAAGATAATACTGGAAGCAGCCTCCAATGGCTCTGGAGCAGTGATTCCCAGTCCAGTCCTCGAGGTCCCAGAGCCAGTCCATGTTTTTGCTCCTTCTGAGCTCCCTGCCAGACAATCCACATTTTTACTCCTTCCCAGTTTGCAATAGGGAGCAAAATCATGGACTCTCTATGGGTTCCTGAGGACTGGATTGGGAAACACTGCTATAGACCTCTATTCCTCATATTCTAAGGATTCTTCGTAACGTATGAAGGCCACTGCTGGATCTCCATGTGTCCCATTTTGATGTTTGGGGGAATCAGGTCAGGCAGCATTTGGACCTGAGATCACAATGATTTGTGTAAGTGGAGTTTGATGCTGACAGATCCTTCTGGAAAATCTATTATATTTCTTGCTGGGGTATCCCAGGCGGAGCAAACCTGTTGTTGCACCATCATTTTCAGTTGTCATTAATTTTACTTAGAGCGGTTTTATATGAGTCCCTGGATCAGGACACGACGGGAGGTCACCGCAGGTCCAGCTTCTGGCTTTAGGATACATCAGGGGCTTGACAGCATGTTAGCCGAAGATGAGGACGCCTTACAACAGTGTTTCCCAATTTGGTCCTTGGGAACCCGCTGACATTTTTGCTAAAATGTGGACTGTCTAGCAGGGAGCGGGACGAGAGCAGAAACTCGGCCTGTCTAGTGGCCGCCAAGAACCTGATTGGAAACACGGTCTGAGAGAATACAACTCTGTCCTTGTAGCATGTAACTACATGTTAGATCGCCATGGAGATTGTCACACACACACACACACACACACACACACACACACACACACACACACACACACACACACCTCATTTCCCTGTGCTCATCTACAAGTTTCCAAAGTTCAAATAACACAGCATCTCAACTAATAACAATTATATATATATATATATCTTGATGAAGTTGAAAATAGAATGTTTAAACTATATACTATATGCACACCGCATAATATGGCATATGGGTTTCTCATAAGGTTTCTGAAACCCTAAACTGCAGCAGTTCTTATTGAGAATGCATGAATCTATGATATATTGTACGGTGATATTATATTAACAGCGTGCAAAGACCAATGTGCAAAGTTTACTTTTACTGCTTGGGGTGTCCTGAACAGAGGCACTGACCGGGTGTCTGGGTTTTGAAAAGTAGTCTGCAATAAATACCTTTTGTGGTGCACAGGTATATTCATGTTATTTAGGAGTCCTGGTGCTCCCTGTCTCGCTATAAGGCTGTGAGACATGGACACTATCCAGTGACCTGAGATGAAGACTGGACTCCGGTACTGTGTCTCTCCGGAGAATCCTGGGGTGCCGCTGTTTGACTTTGTGTGGAATGAGTGGTTGCTAGAGGCGTCCTGATGGAGGCACATTACCTGCACTGTGAGGGAGCGTCAGTCAGGGCACCACGGCCATGTGACGTGTTTCCCTGATGGTGATCCGGCTCACAGGATCCTCACTGCTGAGGACCCGAGCGGCTGGTCCAGGCTGAGGGGACGCCCCCGTAACACCTGGCTGCGGCGGATAGGCAGTCATTTCTGGAGGGTGGGACTGGACAGTGTGTCTACCTGGGGGGTGACCAGCTGGGATCCCGAGGTGTGTCATTGTGTGGTGGGTGTGGGAACACGCTGTACCAGTGCATGCTCCCCAACCTGACCTGACTTGGACTGGGCTGGACTGAACTGGACGGAAATAGTGTGAAACACTAAAATCATAAATGGGTTACATTTGAATCATGAGATCAGGTTGTAAAAATGTTTATTTCCTTAATATTCTTAAACCAGTGTTTCCAAAACAAATCCTGTCAGTGGATCCCAGCACACTTGTATGGAATTTAGAGTTCCTGGTTCCCGGTCTTAAACTGTGATGTCAAACCAATTCTTTAGAACTCTATTAAAATTACTGTGTTATAAATTATATTAAAAAAAGTATAAGTAAAGGTAGAAATATTAAAAAACAAAACTAAAATCCAGAAAATATGCACAGAAAATACATTCTGGTTACCAATAACGTTTTAAAATAGCCTTTTAAGACCATGGCAGTACATTTGGCTTCGGTTTGTCACCCGAAAATGACTTTTCCTGCAGGTGAACAGCCTGATGAGTCCGTCGGGTCAGACAGCAGTGCCCGTCACTTTGGGTGAGGAAAAATATTTTATACCAAAGGAGGAGGCTTAGGGTGAAAAGCCGACAGCAGCATCCGTCACGCCTTTGAGATTCCCCCCTGCTGTGGGGGGTTTGCCGGGAACAGGTGGATCACAAGTGAAGCGTCTTCATATTCCACTGACAGAGTTATCCGCACCCATTACATCATTCATCGGCTGGTGAAGGACGAGCGGCCAGTTTGCAGGACCAGCCGCAAAGCCGCTGTGGCCAGTAATGCAGCCGGTTAATGACAGCCGATTCATCTGTGCACCATATCCGTCACCGCAAACAGAGCATGCGGATATTGGCGGCAGGTATGGGGTTGGCTCAGCGCGCAGGGCATGCATGACTGCCCCGCCACGAGGATCCAGGTGGCACGCAAACATGCTGCCTCGTTAATCACGTCTCTGCCTCTGTTGCAACAACAGCCTGCAATCCGCGAGTAACCTTTCTGACAGCTAGACTGGTTTGTCCACATTTTCTATTTGTTGATGCAGCAGTCAAAATACCGAGTCTCAAAAAGAATAGAAAGAGGCTTATCTTGCTATAGTCACCATATTAAGATCATTCCATATATGTGGTTCGCCAGTGACAATCTACATTTCGTCAGGGTACTGTGTCTGTGACCAGGAGGTTGCTGATTTGAACCCCAGAGTTAGCGGAGTGATTTCTCTATTTAACCCTTGAGCTAGACGTTTAACCTCCAATCGTTCCCTGGTTTTACAAAAAATATATACGTCCCTTTTCATAAAAGTGAAATCAAGATTTGAATGGTGATCAATGACAGGAAAATATCAAAGTCAAGTATATGTGTCTCTTGGCTAGTCTCAGTCTTAGTTAATTAGTTACGTGTCTTAAAAAAAAATACCCAGCGTGTGCGACAAATTAACAGTGAGGGTTCGGAGACCTTGAAGCTGAGTTATTTCTTTGTTATTCTCCTGGGGCCAAAGAGGACAACACTCAGCCCCTTCAGAAAGACAGCCTGTGGAATACCATCAGCCTGGCGAGAGGAGCCAGTCACAGCACTAATCCTGCTGCCGTCCTCGTCTTATGGGGGTCTTTGCGAGCAGAGTAATGGAGCTTTTGCTCATTACCCCCGACAGCTGGATGGAGAGTGAGAAGGAGCCAAATCAGAATGTCGCTTAATCACCACCAGGCTTTGTTGCCAAACGCAGGAGTCGTGCTCCTCATTTTGCTAAGATACTAACATTTTTTCCACATGTTTTCACATCATCACTCTATCTTCCATCTGCTTACCCAGTGCGGGATCGTGGGGAACCTGGAGCCCATGCCAGGAGGCACAGGGCACCAGGCAGAAGGACACCCTGTACAGGGCAACTACACATAACCACATAGTACAGGCAATATAAAAGCACCAGTTTGTCTAACTATAAATTGAAGAAAGTGGAGTGCCTGGAGATAACCCACAAAACATGGATGGGATTTTGAAATGTCAGCTTTGCACCTTGTGTTGCTCTTGTGTCGCCCCGTTTTATCCCACTCATGAAAACAGCCCTTGGCTTCTCTAAATGCCAGCTAACATGGCCTATACAGCAGCTCTACCCTCCATGCAGTGCGGCCAGCTGACATATGATAAGAATCAGGAATTCAGATAAAATGACCAATGTCCTGTTTTATTCCTAAACGTAATGTCAGAGGTCTGTGAAAAAAACGCTCCTTCTAGTAAGAGTGCCATTGTGCTTTAGTACCACTCAGATATTTTTGTTTTCGTTGTTACTGTACTGCTGGAGTGATTCATGTCGAATACCTTGTTCAAAGACACGCCTATAGGAAGGGTCCTCCTGGTATTTGAACCAGCAGGCTTTGGTTATAGAAGGCCATGACCCCACCCTTAACGAATCAGGGGTGAGTCTGTCATCTCTGGTGAAAAAGATGGTAAGTTAATGGCTAGATGGTGTTAATATTGTGCTATGACCGTGACTGCATGTCGAGCAATGTGATGTGTCACCAGGAAAGTATGGCCACAGACCTCACATGAACTTTCCATGAATTTTTCTTCATTAAGAAGTGCTGCATAGTCATGTTGATTTCCTCAGATTAGCCAATAGCAATTAACACTCACCACATTGTTTTACATGGAGTATCTTGAAGTTCCTAAAATGGCTTAATGGAAACCATAACCTGATTCGGTCTGTCCAGCATCCTCGCAAACTAACCAGTGACGCTGTGACAGCGCTGCCAACTCGATCAGCTGGCTGGAGTGAGGTTTTCAGTTCGAGAAAAGTCTGCAGATACATGCACACACATTTACATGTATGTAACAGTTTTAATACCTTGTAAATAATCTGCAGCATCTGCAAACTGTCCTTTTTTTATAGGTTAGGACTGTAATGGAATAATATTGGTTTGCCGTAAGATGTGTGAAAACGTCACTCACTGTCACGCCAGATGCCCGAGTTGGCAATATTATAATTATGCTGCGTATTACTTTTTAAAGGCATCATCATTATTATTTTTTTTTAAAGGCTGTAAAAGTTTAACCATTTTAACTCCAGATGGGAATTAAAGAATTACAGAGCTGCGTGACTTTAAGGTAAAAGTCGCCCTGGTTTTTATGCCCAAGGCGTCCATTCGGACTGTGCAGGAATGCACCGAGCCGCCTGCCGGCTGCCGGCTGCCGCGCTTTGCCACACGGGGGCTCTGCCTCTCCTCGCGGCATCCCCGTCTCTCTCCAGTCAGCCTCATCCAGCCCGATCATCCCCCTCAACTCGCCACACAGCCGCACACAGCCGGCCGTGCTTCAGTGCGAACATGGTGGGCGCTTCGTGCGCTCGCAAGTTGGCCCGGCGCTCCCGTTCAGCCCTGATCGCTGCTTTGACGGTGCTGCTGCTTCAGACGCTCATCGTCTGGAACTTCAGTAGCCTGGACCCGGGCGAGGGAGCGGCCAGCGCTGGCTCCAGCGTCCGGGAGAAGCGGGGAGCCGCGGGCGCCGGCAACGTCGCCGGAGACTCGGTGAAAGGCGGGCAGCATCGCCCGCTGCCGCCGGGAAAGGGGAGCGATCGGCGCGGACAGCAGCCGGTAAGGTGCCAGCCGTTGGCGACGTGAGCGTCTCCCTCCCGGTGTTAATGTGAGCGACTCGTCCTGCTTATCGGCAGCGTTACATTTCATCTAATTTTTATCCTCCGGTTTCGCACGCTTGCTGAGTGTATCGATCGCGTATACTGTCTTTCCAAATGTATCCACAGTTTGTACGGCTGGGCACGGTAAGTCCCACTCATTTTAACGAGCCGCTCCTTCTGCGATCTCCTTCCTCATTTGGGTTTGGACCGGGACCATGCCTCCTGCCTTCCCCGGACCCGGTACATACGTGGTGCGTTTCCCCCACGGCGATCTCACTGTGTTTTTTTCACAGTATACAGTAACACTGACTGGATAAAACCGATGCCGACTGCAGTCTGACCCCGCATACACGGCGGTCTGTTCCGTCTCCAGAACCCTGGTTCGAGCGGGTTATCGGTGCTGGTTTGCTGGGTCAGGGGACGCCGGCGTTCGCGGCTTGTTCGGAGACGGAGCCGCGATGCGCGTCACCGACCGAGCCGGAGAAAAATATGTGGTATCTAGTGGGAACGGCTCCTTTTATATTTATTTTCCAATATACAACTTGGTCTTCAGCGACATCGAAGTTATTTTCAGCATTCTGGTGAAACTGTTCATTTTCAAATCAATTTGTGTTCATTAAAACACGCCGGAAAATGTGGGCTCTAACTGGCAGACAACTTCCGAAAATGTGGCAGGGAAAGTGTCCCATAAAACATGGGCATTGGGGGCACATAGATGTGCTCTTAATGTTATTAGTGATGACCAGTGATTTTTACAGTCACCTCGGCTGATAGAAACGGCCTCAAAGGCCACAAGATAAAACTAGTAGAGATGTCTCTGCTGTGTGCATCTCCTGTAATGGGGGGGGGGGGGAGTTACATTCAGAGATTAGTACTGTATGCTGTGACTGGTACTAAAGTCTCGTCCCTAGAAGAGATTCAGATAATGTGGGTTTTACTAGCACAGCAACGGTGCGTGATGCTGTTTCATCTTCTTTAAACCAGACCTCGGTTATCCCAGGATTTGGGGATGTGTGGTCCTGTTACTTACAAAGCAATTGCAAGTGTTTCTTTTTAACATAAACCGAACCACAAAGTGTTTCAATGGAGACTTTAGTTGTTTAACAACTGCTGATTCTGTGATGTGTGGTGCTTGTTTCCTAATCTAACCAGTACCACATTTGTGTGTTTACTCGTATGTAAGTTTAGTCATTTTGGTATTTTAAAAATTGTCTTTCAGATGCCGTTTGTTAGTTGTTACTCCCATTAAAATAGTTTTATTTAAAAGTCAATCCATTACAAAAGCCATACGCTGTTTGACAGACGATTCCACACAAAGTGCTTTATAGGTTTGGCTGACAAAGGAAAACATAGATGGACTGAAGGTTTAATGAAACAAAATAGTATGTTTTATTTGAAACACACTCATTTTGTGCCCGTAGCGTTTCGAACCCCTGAGGAAGTGACTGTTATGATCCTCTCTGTGTGAGGGCTTTGGAAGTCAGTAAATGGGATGTCAGCTGGATACACACAGGATGGCTGTGATCTTTTACTACAGAAAGAGCACAATGATACTGTCCCTCAGATGCCATAACAGACCCCATAACCCAGTCCCTGGGAGGCAAATAAAACATATGGAGAGTCACCCAAAAGGCGAAAGTGGTGAAATTGATAAGATCTGGTCCTGGTGGTGTCCACACAATCCCTTCCTATCTGAACGTGTCAGTGTGAGGTATTCTTTCAGCAGGGATGGTTCGGTAGAAATCAGCTCCCATTGTTCCTCTATCTGTCCCCCGAGGGGCATCTTTGGCGATCAGACCCAGTGACAAACTGAGAGGGTAAGGTTGTGGCGGGTGGGTTTTGTCTGAGCTCGTGATCCCCAGGTGCCCGGCGAGGAGGTCGTGGAGGGGAGCGGAGTGTGGGGGGTGGGGGCATGCGTGAGGTAACCCGACACCACACCGCCGGGGAGATAATGGCCATTCAATCAGCTGTCTTTTAAGAGCGACGATGAAAGCGTGTCTTATTTAAAGATGTCGACATTTGAGGCTCAGGGGTGCTGTGGATATATAAAGACTGCGGGGGGGGGGGTGAAAGAAGGTGTTGTTACTCGGCTGTGCCGAACTGCCATCAGCGACCCCCCCCAGTCCTGAGTGATCTGTGGGAGACGCACTTCAGTGTTTAAATGTGGGGCTCTGCGCCGCTATAAAGGTGCCTTGCGGTGGAGCTCAGACAGGTGGTGAATGGCCATGACGTCAGGACGAAGGCTCCTCCCCGTAACGTGAGTCAAACTTTAAACACCTGACAGGATGCCTCACCTCAGGGCGAAGTGCTGGCCACTTGGGCTTGCTTTGTTTTCTCGAAACGTCCATCTGTTCCTGCGATATGGGCCAGATTCAGCATGCGATGCCGGCAGATTCCTGGGTCAGGTTCTGGATCGGGTTGAGCTCTGAAAGATGCATCTTCCCAGCTTTTAAGGTGACTGAGATGCTCCTCGTATGGTCCTCAAACCTGTTGCCTTGGAGGTTTTTATACGCTTGTCTGTTCGAGTTTGTGGCTCTGTAGCACACAAGGATTCCACCCCCCCAAGTGGCCAGAGAAGAAAGAAGTATCATAACCCTGATATACATGTGTGAGACGGGGTACTCCCCAGAAATCTCGCAGAAGGGCCGGCGTTCCCACCGGCCGAGTCAGGCGCCATGTTCCCGAACCCCGCACCGATCTTCCAGAGACGGGTCTGCCTGCTGTGGTCTGCGTGTCTGCAGTGTCCCAACCCGAAACAGCTGACGAGGGAACCAAAGCTTGTTTTAGCAACGAAATTGAAAAGCATCAAGCCGGCAACTACCAGTTAACATTTCATTTCTCTCTTCATGGAGAAAAATGAACCCAGTTCCTCTTGGCTGTGCTGCTGGGGCAGAACAAATAAACACTGTTTACTGATTCGGCATTCCTTGTTGTTGTTGTTTTAAGCAGCCGCTTTCCTGCTGGGCTGGCACCCTTCTGAAGAGCTTCTAGAAGCACGTTCATGGTTAATGGCCTCTCGACGAAGGTCTAAACCTCACCGGCTTTGGTTAAGTGTTTGTGGGATGGCAGCCAGTTCTAGCAACTAGAGACCCTCCGACCCTCCTTGGGCTATGAGGTTCAGTGTCGATCTGCACATGAAATGGATCATACATACTTGAAGACCATTCTGAGTTTGGGCTGGTGGGCTCACAGCATCACTTAATCCAGCATCTCTTAACCCAGTCCTTAGGGACCCCCAGACTATCCTCATGTTTACCCCCTCTCAGCTCATGGCACACTTGAACCAGGTATGTGGTGTTCTTCAGGCTTGAATGTCTGGTTTCAGTGCACAAGTATAGAAGTGGAAGTACATCATAATTCCCTTTGTCAAGGTTTCAAAATGACTAACGGGACTGTGACATATATAAAGGTGCATTGAGGTTTTTGCTATAAAATTAAATGGGAAAAGAGATGAGTGATGGATAAATATGGCATCTTGAGTGTCAGATGTAGAGTGAGTATTGTTAAAGTGGGGCACTTTCTGGAAATTCGCTTTCTGGAAAATTTACAGAATCATCTCCGTGTCCTGAATCTCAAATTGATACCATTGTAAATGCATTAATGCCCCTTGAACACTACATAGAAGAAAGAAATGAACCATTACAAAACACATATATTTACTGCAAAGTCTAACTGTCCCATTTTTACCAGGTGTCCCACTTTAATAATACTCACTCAAGTTGGGGAGGGGGGACGACAACAGGAACTTCACATCGTATACAACCTCAGAAAGTGGCTTATGTGTCCTTACACTTTCAGGAAAGCAGATCTTTGTATTCTGGACTTTATGTACACTAATATCAGTCCTATGTACAACTGAGAAGATTTTCTTTAGAATGAGCAACAGCCGTTGGTCACATGACCTTAGGTTGATTGGGGTACTTGATCATGCCTCTTCGCATCCATCTCTGACACGTTACCAGCCTTGCTTGGGGGTGGGGTGGTTCACATACGAACCTTTCGTGCCTGGCTAAGATGTGGGGGAAAATAATAAATTATGTGCGATATACTAACCGTGGGACAGTGTAGGAAAGGCTTATCCTCAAAATAAACGAGAGAATTCTCCATGTGAACCGTTCACTTTCCAAATGGTGATCTTCTGTGCAATCTCCAGTGTGTGCCTGTCTGTGGGTTTAGGGCCTTTTGTTTCGCCCCTTTATAGGTATAAATTACGGAAGCCCTGAAGGGCAAAACACACCGACAAATTTGAAAACACGCCAGCAAAAGCTAAAACACTACAACATTAACGGCACTGAAAGCGGAAAGGGTATGTACCCACTGATCATCACGTGCTTGTTACTGATTGGTCAGGGAGCCAGTCAATCAGTGTACCGGCACCTTACTGGGGTAATACATGAATAAATGGAAAATGCGAAAATTCAGCTTGCGAGCTACTTATAAATGACCAAGTCAAAATGATCTACCTAGTATAAAAATGCAAAACATATATTTATAGATATACCAAGTATTATTATTATTAATTTCCCTTTGGGATAAATAAAGCATTTTTTAATTGAACTGGGATTTTAGTTCCTTCACCTTTCTTTCTCAGCTCGCTTTTCCGCTCCACATTTCCCTTCTTCGGAACAGCAGCAGTAGATCGACAGATGAGGCAAATGTACTTTGAATATGACAATGTGAAAAAAAACTCCTCCCATTCCGTATGGAAGTGGTAGGATTTTGGCTTCTTACTTGGTCCAGCTCCCCCATTTATTGTTATACCCTTTTTAAGTTCGGTAGAAATAAACTGGACTGCAGTCTACCCACTCTACCTTTGCGTTCGACCAGTAGATCACGATTGACATATTAGGATCTCTGATGTAGAGTATACGTGACTTTGTTCCGAATGTACTTTTTCAACTTCAGGAAACGTAGGTTTGTGTTGCATGTTTATAATCACCTTCATTCGGCATGCTCGTGTACACCTTAATAAAGACCCCAACGACCCCCCATAGTATGGGCAAAACATTTTCCCTTTCTTCATGTATTACCCGTTATAAGGTGCCGATACACTGATTGACAAGCTCCCTGACCAATCAGTAACAAGCACGTGATGACCAGTAGGTACATACCCTTTCCGTTTTCAGTGCCGTTAATGTTGTGTTGGTGTGGTGTATTTTCGCTTTTGCTGGTGTATTTTCGCTTTTGCTGGTGTGTTTTTTCATTTTTGCTGGTGTGTTTTTGCTTTTGCTGGTGTGTTTTTGCTTTTGTTGGTGTTTTTTTGAATTTATTGGCATGTTTTGCCCTCCAGGGCTTCCGTAGTGCCTCTTACTGCGGCATTTAATTATTCTGCTAAACATTGACACCGGAATTTCCTAGAAAAAAACTGCATGGCTATCAAACTGGGGGGGGGGGGGGTGTATATGACAAGGATGGACAAATGGCTTCTAACTTGGAAAGGGAGTGACTCCATTCTTCATCTGTGGGAAGGAGAGGCGTGCTCTCATATGCGTGATGTATAGGTGTGCGGCCGGGAGGATTGGGGGGGGCGTCACTGTGTCTCCGTCTAAGAGCCAAGGCACGTCAGCGTGATTTACACCATTATTTACTGATTTCCACAGGGGGGCCCACATGCTTCTCACGCCTCTCTTGCCCATGACTAATTTCGGCTGGGGGGGGGGGGGGGGGGGGGGGGGGGGGGGGGGGGGGGGGGGGGGGGGGGGGGGGGGGGGGGGGGGGG
>JABFDZ020000097.1:27063799-27076787 GCA_019775955.2 Pollimyrus isidori
CCCCCCCCCCCCCCCCCCCCCCCCCCCCCCCCCCCCCCCCCCCCCCCCCCCCCCCCCCCCCCCCGCCCCCGCCGCCCATTTTCGTTTATTTTATTTATCATGATGCCGCCTGCAGGTGTCAGACACGTGTTGTGTTGAGTCACTAAGTGACCCAGTGCCCCGACACAGTGCCACGCCAATGAGGTGCTGACCGCTGATCCTGGGAAGCTCTGTTTCTGGGCCCCCCCCCCCAGTGATTCATTTCCATCCCTCTACTAACCCCCCTCCAACCAGCTCACTCTCTCTCTCTCTTGCTTTAACCAGCTTGCTCCCCCAAGTGAGGAACTCCATACCACTTCGTTTTTCTTTTGTCCTGTTTTTGTCCCCCCCAGCTAGGGAAGGGGGTCTCCAAAATATGCTTATAGATTTTTTTTTTGTACTTAAATGAAACCAGTATTGGCCAATCATGGTGGGAGGGGGGGCTTTAAGGGCCCAGTGAGATCCAGCTGTTTTTCAGACACGAAGAAACCACTGGAATTACTGTGGGGGTCCTCTTCCCATCCCAGACCCTGCCTCCCCCCCGTCCCTTCACGTTATTATGGTTGTGGGGGGGGGGGCATCTTTTCTTTCCCTTCCACTCTGAGTGTGATCCAATGTCATGCATGCACCCCAACAGCAGAAATTGCTCTATAGTAACGTGGTTCCCTTTTTACACCCCCTGCTGTGTGGGGGCCCAGGGGGGGGGTGGGGGGGTGGATTGTGAATCGTCACCCCGCAATTTAGCAAAGGAAGCTTGCTGTGACAAAGGAGCTCAGTGCCGGGGGGCCGTGACTGATGGCTCTCTATAGAGTGCCCCCCCCCCGCATACCAAAGCCCCACGGCTCATTCACAGCAGCCTCCAGCTTGGAGCACATTCCCAGGGACAAAGACAGCGTGCGGGTGGGGGCGCGGCCGTCTTGGTAATGGGATGGCCTTGCGTTTAGCTCCGCCCTTAAGGGGGGGGCGACGCACAAAGTAGGGCACATGGTTAGCTGGGAGGAGTGAAATAGGAACCAGCTTGAACTTGCAGGATTAATAAGGCCATCATTCTTCTTGTTTGTGCTCCTTAAGCGGACCCAGGTTTCAGTGCTTGAGAAGATCAAAGTGTTTGAGGTAGCGGGGGCTTCGTTTCAGGGACTGGCCCCGCTGTCCACCTCAGGTCAGATCCTGGATCATTGGGCCATGCAGAGGATCAGCCACCAGCAGGGGGCGCCACCAGCAGGGGGCGCCACCAGCAGGGGGCGCCACCAGCAGGGGGTGCCACCAGGTGTGCTGGCCAGCAGTGAGTGAGGAGGCCGGAGCTGGCTTTTTGGGTAATGCCGCTTAATGCCCTGTGGGCTTGTGGGGGTGTCCGGTGCTGACCCGCGGCCCACAGCTGTGCAGCCGTCATGCTGTGAAAGAACGCCTCCTGTGTATTTCCTCCTCATCCTGGTGTCCGGAAGATGGACCGGAACCAGCTGGGTTTGGGGGCTGCACCTTCTCATGGCCCTGGTGGGGGGGGGGTTGGGTTGCTCGCACATCTGACTCTGTTGTCACCCCCTCCACTCTTGGCTGCCCAGTGGCTGCCCTTGCCAGCAGAATGTCCCTATGTCCCACCCCTCAGTAATGACAAGGCTAGAGGGTCACTGGGAATGGCCGCTACTGGCTCCAATCCTTGGGGAGGATTGACATGCACTTTAGAAGTAATAAAATCTAATAATGCACAGTAATGATGATGATTTTGAGGGGATGACACTTTATGTGACATTTCCATTCACAGAATACTGGAATGCACCCCCCAACCAACCCCCCCCCCCCAGGCTACTCCCAGCTAGAGCACTTTATTATTTCCTTAGAGGGAATTTTTCTCATTACTGCAGTATTAACAGCAACATGTATCATCATATAACATACATCACGTTTGCAAACATGTTTATAAAAAACATGAAATAGGCAAATAAACACAAATTAAATAATGTGCAAGGATACAATAGTTGCTTTCAGGGATGGTATCTCCACTTGGGCAAATAATCCATGTCAGGGAAGACACTTTGGGCTCGGACAGGATTTGTAAATGATCATTATTAAATTATAAGGACCTGGATTTCACTTAAGCATTCAGTTCTTGCTGTGTGCTGACTGGCCAGTCTTCTTTGTTCACTAATGTTAATGTGAAACAGCTGGATGAGTCTTGTGATGAAGGAAACAAACCAGTTAAAGCAGAAGAAGAAGAAAACTATTTAGGAGCACAGGAGCTTTTCAGTTTCAGTGTGTAAAACCAGATGGAGCTCAGTGCGTCCTCCCTGACATGGATTATCTGGTCACCTTAGCAACAATGACATGAACAGCTGTACAGTGGTGGTTGGTAGGAGTGATTTCTGGAAGTGGAATTGGGTGACTTTGCTCCTGCAGGTGTTTAAGCAGAAGATCGTGCAGGTAACAGGCTCTCCTGGTGACACAACAGGTTCCCAGACTGGCCACTTTGCCCATGTGCCGTTTTGTCTGCGGTAGGATTTATTCGAGCCCGGGCCCCGTGGGGAGCAGCCAAAGCAGGAGCCGATTCAGGGGCCAATCGCCGTGTGAGATATTTATACCCGCCGTCGGCAGGCATCTTGTGTGCCAGGACATCTGGAGCTGTCTCCCGGGGCACTGTGGGAAGAGCGTTCCCCGCAGGCGATCGATACAGCCTCACCTACAGTGTTTTCCCGGGCTATTAATCCAGTGCGCTGTAATTTTCCCCTAAAAGCCCCCGTTTGTCCCTGCAGAGAGTAGGCCAGACAGCACATGAAAGAGCTGCTGGTGTGGGACTCCAGGAAGGGTTCGGCGAGGAGCCTGCGTGGGGGGGGGGCATGGCTTCCATACAAGTGATGTGAACTTTAGGCTTGCCATGACAATTTTACATGCAGGGGGTTGTACCATGTGCCCTCCCCAATCCTCTTTCCCAGGCATCTCCACCTGGCTCTGTTCATTCTCTCTCTGGTGCCTGATTGGCTGAGCTACAATTTGAGGGGCGGGGCTGTCCTCCGGTCCTTTGCACTTTGTTAGTCTAGGTTTTAGTATAAATATGTAATAATTGCTTCTCCTTTTGATAACATATGACTGAATGTCACTTATTAGTATAACCCTGCTCCAGATTCTCTGAGTGTTTCCTGTTTTTGACACAGCTCAGTTGTCCGGTAATGGAGCGAAGGTCCATCACCCCCAGTAGTGATGTCAGTCCGTGGCTCGGTGACGTGCAGTGACAGCCGGTGTCTGTGCTCCTCCTCCGCAGGATGCCTTCCGCTCGCACCGGCCTAAGGAGAAAGTGCGGGTGGACAGCAACAACGAGAACTCCGTCCCCAAGGACTTCGAGAACATTGACAACAGCAACTTCGGGGCTCGATCGCAGCCGCAGAGGCGGACGGCCGGCCACGGACAGGGGCGGCTGGGCGAGGGGGCAGCACCGGCCCCCCGCGGCACGGGCAAGGCCTCTGACGAAGTCATCCACTACGACGGCGCTGAGGCTGCCTCGCCGGGTCCCAACCGCACGCGCTCTGCGGGCACCGGCCGGGCGGGAGGCTCACAGCAGCCGGAGGAAAGGCACAGGCACGCCCAGCCCGCCGGCAAGCCGCCCCTCCCTGCCTCACAGATTACCTACGAGCAACCACCCAAGTGTGAGATCGGCGGCAAAGAGGCCATCTCAGCCCTGTCCCGCGCCAAGAGCAAGGAGTGCCGGCAGCAGATCGCCGAGGTGTACTGCCGTCACAAGGAGGGCCGGCTTATGCCGGAGAAGGTGACTCGCTACTGCCCCCTGGAGGGTGAGTGCTCTACATTTTGTCCATCAAAATCTGTTTGATGAATTACTTCTTGGACACAGTCCTGGTAACCATATTTGGACAGAACACGTTTGCTGAAGGCAGAGATGACTGAAAATGATGAGTGTGTTCTGTAATCCCCAGCCTGCTGGGGGTAAGTTTGAGTGAGTCTTCCGCACATTGCTTTGCGAGCTGAGATCGCCGTCGCCTCTGCCGTCCAGCATCATGCCCGTCTGCCTTGTCGTGGCCCCCCGCTCTGTTCCTTCTGGGGTCCGGTGGAGCCCCACACAGCTTCAGGGGCCGTAGGCGTGACCCAGAGCGTTATCGGGGTTCCATCTGCTAGCGATTAGTGTTGCCGCTGTTTTACTGAGCTCCAGTGTTGCGCAGCAAGGCCTGTTTGCATGCTGTTTTCTTAAGAGCCGAACAAAAGCTCGCTAAAGAGTTTTACTGTGGTATTTATATGGCTCTTTGCCCCACATAAGCCCTGCTGTTATATGCTTATACTACAGGGGAGTTTCTTTTTGAAACTATACCCTAAAGGTACAGTAATGCATTTTCTTTTTGTATAACTAATTGTGATTGTTTGTAACTGCTAATGTGTGCAGAAGTATAATGTGATTCTGTCTGCACTAAGGAGCATTGCCTTCATGCTCTCTGTCACAGGGGGTGTTACCTGCAGCTCATTTTAGGTCATGTTAATTTCAGGTTTTCTGACAGCGAGTCATGTGACCACTAGCCGGAGCACCTGACAACACTTTGCCTTTGATCTTCTGCTCATTCTCATGATCCCACACTGAAGTTCGCTTAATACGCAAACCATACTCATTAGTTAGAGGATACCCCCCCCCTCATACAAGCTGAGTTAGGATTGTCAGAAATCCCATCCCTCACCACGTGCGGGTAGTGCCCTGCCATTGACTTGCGCTCCGTGGGGGCTGTGAGCGCAGCAGAGAGGCCCGGACCAGATGTGTGCCTGACCAGTCACGCACGGCATTTCTGATTTCTGCCACATTTACTAACCCTCATCATACTCTCGGGTTAAAGGTGAAAATGTGCTGTGAGCTTGTAGCCATGTTTATGCCCCTCAGCTGTCCACAGCTTTACCCCCAGCAGGGGTGATTGACGCTGTTTGGCAGGAGTAACCCTGCTGTGCCGTCTCTCTCGTCCCCTATAACGGAGCCCCCACCCTCCGCTGTCTTTGTGGGGGGGCCACACAGCCCGGGCCTGGCTCATGTCCACGCCACTGTGTGAGCTGTAACAGCTGTGGGGGGGTGTTCTCAGATGATCTGGGCTGGATTACTTACTGCTGTGAGTCCGGCCGCCAGCAGGTTAACAAGGGCCACCTCGAGGCGTTGAAACACCATCTCCATGGTGGTAACTTTCTTGTAAACAGTGCGTATCAAGCCCTTACCTCGTTCACTCAACCTGCCAAGCTGTTTCATGGCACAGGTCCTAGCCTAGCTGACGGCCTCCCGCTGTGGCCCGCACTCCACTCTGGGCCTGGCGTGCTGCTGTCTCGCACTAGTGTTGTGTTAGCACACAGTCATTTGTGTCCGTGACCTGAAATGCAAGTCAGCAGAAGATCGATAGCTGCGGTTTAGAGATACAAGCATGACGTTAGAGAATTATAAGGGCAAATACTTTCAAATCTTATCGTTTTCTCCAATATAGTTGTATCCTATCTGTCAGGCGTGTAGAGCTACACCTCTGTCACCATGGTGTATACAGCTATGCCTGTCTCACATCCCCATCTATCAGGTGTGTAGAGCAACACCTGTCTCACATATCTGTTTACAAGTGTGTAGGGCTACACTTTTCTCACATCCACGTGTCCTGGGCATATAGAGCTATGCTTCGCTCACATCACTGTCTTCCGGATGTGTAAAGCTACGGCTGTTTCACATCCCCATTTATCAGGTGTTTAAAGCCATGCTTGTCTTACGTTCCTGTCTATCAGGTTTGTAGAGCTACACCTTTCTCACATCCATGTGTTCTAGGCATGTAAAGCTATGCCTTTCTCACATCCCCGTCTGTCAGGTGTGTAGATCTATACTTTTCTCACATTCCCGTCTGTCAGGTGTGTAGATCTACACCTTTCTCACATCCCCGTCTGTCAGGTGTGTAGATCTACACCTTTCTCACATCCCAGTCTGTCAGGTGTGTAGATCTACACCTTTCTCACATCCTTGTCGGTCAGGTGTGTAGATCTACACCTTTCTCACATCCCCGTCTGTCAGGTGTGTAGATCTACACCTTTCTCACATCCCCGTCTGTCAGGTGTGTAGATCTACACCTTTCTCACATCCCTGCCTGTCCGGTGTGTAGATCTACACCTTTCTCACATCCCCGTCTGTCAGGTGTGTAGATCTACACCTTTCTCACATCCCCATATGTCAGGTGTGTAGATCTATATCTTCCTCACATCTCTGTCCGGTACAGTCCCACAGGACCTCGCCGGGAGAAGCCCACGGAAGGATCTGGCATCCTTCCAGCATGACATGGCTTTGCGCGGTTTCCCATCCTGGAGTCACAGTGCACTCGGGGTGGGAGGGGGGGTGCGTGACCTCCACCGGACTCATGCCTATAAAAACACAGCCCTCACAGAAATTATAGTCATTATGTGCCCAGCTGAAATGCCTCACTGGCTGACACAGTGGTGCCACGGCTTCCCTGTAATTGCGTATGCCCTCATTAGCGCCCCCTGTAGCCAGGAAATGTAACCTCCCTGTCCTTGTTTAGAGAGACGCCTTGGCCTGGTGTACAAGGGCATGGCCTTTATTTACAATCCACCCTGGATGGTCTTCATAAATAATGGGCTGCTTGTGGCATAGCGCAGTGAAGGCGCTCACTCGATTTACGTGCCGCCCGAATAGGCAGACAGCAGTGCGTATGCGGCATGCAGCTTTGGGTGCTGCTGCGTTTGCAGTGTGTCATTTCCCCTGACGAATGCGCCTCTCTCCCATGAGCCAGGCAAAGCCAATGTCAACGTGCACTGGGAGGACGAGTCGTGGGAGGGGGTGCCGCTGGACCCCGTCCGCATCGCCTTCATGCTGGTCATCCACGGCCGGGCTGTCCGCCAGTTCCAGCGCCTCTTCAAAGCCATTTACCACTCGGCCCATTTCTACTATGTCCACGTCGACGAGGTACCGACCCCCCCCCCACCCCTTCTCGTGGGTAGGGTCTTGCCTCCCACTGCTGGAGGAATTTGCCTCTGGGCCCAGGTCCAATCCAAACCCAAGCAGCGCAGTTGTTTTGAACCGACCCTATTTCAGATAAATTATTAATCAGATTATATCTATTTGTCAAGTGAAAGAAAACAGGCCTCACAATAAAGTGTCACTCGCATGGAGAGGCGAGATCTCAATGGCGGAGTGTGTGTGGGGGGGGGGGGGGGAGTGTAGTGTTTAAAAGTGGCCCTAAGAGGAGCATTTGCTGTGAGAAGCAGGCCCTGTGGTTTGGGTGCCTGTAATTAACCATTTATCGGTGTTATTTGAGTGATGTTTCCTGCTATTAGACATCAGTCAGTCAGGTGCTCATCCTGTTTATGTTCAATTGTGAACCTAGAAGTTCATTCAGTCACTCATCCACAAAACCTTGTTATATCTCAGAAACCTCATGTTTTGCCGTCATTTTAGTGTTCCCCTCGAACCTCTTCCTTCCACGTTCCTCATAGCGTTCCGGCTACCTGCACCGCCAAGTGGTGGCACTCTTGAGGCAGTACCCCAATGTGCGAGTGACGCCTTGGCGCATGTCCACCATTTGGGGCGGAGCCAGCCTGCTCACCATGTACTTGCGGAGCATGAAGGACCTCCTGGCCATGAGCGACTGGAGCTGGGACTTCTTCATCAACCTCAGCGCTGCTGACTATCCAATCAGGTAAGGATGCTGAGCTGAGCGGCGTATTGTGGGGTCGGGCTGATGATCAGGGGCCGCTCTTTCCTTACAGGCTGCGTGAGACTTTGGGGAAATGTGCTAGTTAGCCACGTAGCTCACAGTGAATGAATCCGGGCTCAGAATAAACACTAACGATGGGTGAAATCGTTAGCTCCTTTAATAAGCAGTGTTAATAACACAGGCAAAACTCTCTTCTGGCCGAGGGCCACTCAGAGTTTGTTCCAGCTGGTGCTTTCATGATGCTATTGAATAGTTTACATGGGTAATTGATTACTAAATTGTTCTTACTCTGTATATCGACGTTTCTGGGGTCCTTGCGTAAAAGCGGCTGGCATGTTTACTTACTCGTCTCAAGATAAAAAGCGGGTGCTGAGGGTAAACATTGGGCCCAAGACTTCAGCGGAGGGTGCGAATTCCCATAATGCCCCACCAGCTCCGAGCTGCCCTTACCTGTCTTGAATACTTAAGGTCAAGCTCCCCATGCCCTCATTATCCTGGAAGCTTACAGATTCCCCAGGTCAGTTCTTTTTAGGTGCCGTGACATCATGAAGTGCAGTCCACTGTCTGGTTTAACTGCACGTTCCTCTGGGTGGCACCATTGTACTGGAGCAGATTTTTGGGAGGCCTGTTGTGACCCGGACTTGCCCTTTCTTCTCCGGTTAAGGGGTCTCCCCCTGCTGGATTTCTGACCTGGGGAGGTGTGTGGCCCTTGGTTGCTCTAGGGACTGTCTGCCATTGCTGTCTCAGTTGTGCATCATGTTAGTGCAGCTAAATGCATTTATTAATGTATGAATCTCTGGGCCAGAGGGAGCTGACTGCTCTGTTAGGCTGTCAGACAATGCCTAACCGGGTCAAAGGTCATTCTGCTCTCTAATGGCACCAAAAGCGAGCACTTGTCACTCTCATCTCCTCTCCATGGGTTTCTGTACGTTCCTGCCGATGGTTTGGTAGCAGGATGCCGGGTGCTAACTGTCACTTCCTGTTTCATTTCTTGCTGTGGTGTTTTTTTTTCATGTGGTTTTCTTTCTGTAACTTTTCCATTTAACCATAATCGCGCCTGAGAGCTGGTTATGAACAAACTAGCCTGCCTCAGCCTTAACCCTGCCTGGGTGGGGGAGCATTAGGCTTTTACCATAACCGTCACACGGTCTGTGGTTTTTATGGCACTGGCAGGGTGACCAATCAGAAACGCCATAGGAGGAGTGTCGTGTGTAACACAGCGTTGTTCCGTTGCTTTTTGGAGGCCAATTAGACGTTTGACAGTATGCACTGCTTCGGTTACTCTGAAAGGGCTGCACAAAGTCTGTCCGTTCCTGGGGGGCTGGGTGCGTGGTTATGGGGGACATGCCCTAGACCCCCCATATTGCACTCACCCTGTCCCTGCGCCCCCTCGGTGCTCTGTGCGGCAGTGAGGGAGGGAGGCAGGCTGCGACCCTTGGGCAGACAAACAGCCGGCAACAAGTAGGGTGCAGAGTGCAGGGTGTGACCCGACTGCTGGATCCCTCAGTGTCTACCATGGAAAAAACGGCCCTGAAATAACACCTCCTGTGAAAAAGGCCCCTCTGCCCCCATTGTTAATCTTTTCTTTTACAAAAGCTTCCAGCAAAATATCTGCTTAGGACTCCAGCGCTGAAGGGGCAGTTTTCCAGTAATGTCTGTTTCTCTCTCTTTCTGTCTGTCTATCTGTCTGTCTGTCCTCCTTTCTGTCTGTTTGTCTGTGTGTGAATAAAACATGAAGAAAATGTCAGAAACATAAAGGGGCTTTTGCACACAGGAAACTGATTTCACAGTCACCCGAAAAATGTGATTTAGCCCACTTGCTTTTGTTAGGTTCAGCAGAATGTCTCACCCCACCCTTTTCCCCGCCCCTTGCCGGGTGGCAGCGCCCAATGGACTGATCTCCACCCCTCTGCTGTCCACAGGACCAATGATCAGCTGGTAGCCTTCCTGACCAAATACCGCGACATGAATTTTATCAAGTCCCACGGGAGAGACAATGCCCGGTGAGTGTGCCACCCCCTTCCGGTGACCCTCTCTATGTCGGCCTGCTACCCTCTCTCATGGACAGCTTGGGCTTAGTTCAAGATTGATTCTGCTTGGTCCGGGTCTAGCCATCTTAACTTCCACCTCTGCCCCCCCACCCCACAGGTTTATCCGCAAGCAGGGCCTGGACCGCCTCTTCTTCGAATGTGACACCCATATGTGGAGGTTGGGGGACCGCAAGATCCCTGAGGGCATCTCCGTGGACGGGGGCTCTGACTGGTTCCTGCTCAACCGTGCCTTTGTGGAGTATGTGGTCACCTCCCGCGATGACCTAGTCACCAGCATGAAACGCTTCTACTCCTATACCCTGCTGCCCGCCGAGGTGAGTTCTGGAGTCAGGGGGCTGCAGGTTATGAGCATTTCAGCTTCCCTCTCAAACACAGACCCATCTCTATAGTTAACAAGAAAGTGACCTTCTGATGCACCATAGCAATTATGCTCCTGGGTCATGTGATTTTAACCTGGTCCCCTGTCATGGCAGACATGCCACTCTAACGTGATGGCTCCCTCTCCCCCGCGCCCCCAACCCACCCCCAGTCTTTCTTCCACACGGTCCTGGAGAACAGCGCCCACTGCGGGAGCATGGTGGACAACAACCTGCGCATCACCAACTGGAACCGCAAGCTGGGCTGTAAGTGCCAGTACAAGCACATCGTGGACTGGTGCGGCTGCTCGCCCAACGACTTCAAGCCGGCCGACTTCCACCGCTTCCAGGTGAGTGGAGACTGACCCCCATGTGATAACCTCAAAGCCGCTAATGCCCCCATTCAAGCCAGTTTATTCTTTATATGGCACACGTCCCATCATGCCTTGTTCTTGCAAAGCTTAGAAATAACAGAGCAACAGAGTCAGGCCTGTAAGGGGTGAGCAGTTCAAGCCCTCGCCCATTTCGTCCTCGTTCATATGATGCTTCCGCATGGCAATGAGCCTGAACGGCGGATCCCAGGGGGTCCATGTGATGAATGGGCTCCTCCCTCTTCACCATTAGCAAGGTATTGGTAATTAACAGTGAGGGAGGTAGGCATTGATCTGGGGGGGGGTCTTTTATCGATACTGCGTGTATGTGGTGGGAGAGAGCGACAGTGTGGTTTATTAAGAAGGGTCCTCAAAAAGCCAGAAGCTAATGCAGCAGAGGTTTCCCGAAGTGAAACCTTCCAGAGTCCAAATACGGAACGGCGAGGGCCACCCGGTTCTTTCCGTGTGGGGAAAACTACAGCCTCCATCCCCAGAATAGCATGGCCGACTCCCGGTCAAATCGCAGCTACATGCCTTGTGATTTCTGAGTGCGTTCCATTACCAAACATCCCATCCTTAAGGACGTGTGCCGGTAAGGACTGATCGATGCTCAGTCCTGCTGCCTCTCAAACTCTTCTTTTGAGGTCAGTGTTTCAGCAAGTCATCCCCTTCCCATAATCCTCTGGGGGCCCTGCATGACAAAGAGAGTTCCTGTTCACCTTACTTTCTGCCACTCGGAGGGAGTCACCCACAGCATCGTGCAGTAATTGCAGCTTGCGTGTGAGCCTGAATCAGAAGACGACTCACACATATTTCCTGGATAAACAGCCATTAAGAAGCTCTAGGTCCCCATCCATAAATACCTCATAGATTCTTACGTAATTGCAGTTAGGGCACGTTTTTGGAGCTGTCAAAAGCGTTTGAGAAATCTTCGTCTAAAAATCCTGCTGGCAGACGGCTCTCTGGCGATATATATATAAAGCCAGTGACTAAGGGCTCGATCAGGCAGTCACATGCGAAGGATGTGCAGCTCCGAGGTTTACGGGAGGCCTAGTGGGTGAGGCAGAAGCTGGATAGTGGATTTGGGGTGAACAGCATCGTTACGGATGAAGAGCAGCCGTCTGAGCTGGATGTCTCTCTGAAGGATCCTCTCTCCGGCTGGCATTTTGGCAGCCTGGCGTGCATCTGTAAATTCCCGTGCTGTGGCTTCCGAGAAAGGTGTGTGCGGCAGGAGGTGCGCAGGAAATATTTCTCAAAAGCCTCCATTGGCCACAAACACCGTCCCTGAAACAGCCGCTGTATATAACCATAACCCCCCCCCACACACACACACACACACACCACTCCAGACAGCTCAGTGCAGATGCCACGTCTCACAGCGTTAGCTATTAATAACATGCTTTCTCTGCTATGAGTGCAGGGCCACTGGTAGCCATGGCTGAAATGCACGGTGACAGCCTGCTCTGTCACTAACCCCCGTTCCCCCCTGGGAAGACACAGCTGAAGGGGGCACTGCTCATATAGCACCCCCTTTGCCCCCCCCCCCCCTTTAAGACTTTTAAACCCTCTATCATGGTAGTGGACAGTAATCCTTATCATTAAATATGTCTGTAAGCCGCATTCATGTAGCTGTCAGCGAGTTGCTTTGTAGACGGAGGACACTGAGGGGAGAGAGGACCCTAATGCACGCATTTAATGCACGTCTTTTTGCTCCACACAGTCGGCGCTCTTGCTTCATCTTGCTAGGGGGAGGTAAGCGCTCCGTGTAAAATTAGTGCATCACCTTCTCTGTCTCTGCCCCAAGCAGCAGACAGCCAGGCCCACCTTCTTCGCCCGCAAGTTTGAGGCGAGCGTGAGCCAGGAGGTCGTGAACCAGTTGGACGCCTTCCTGTTTGGCGTGGCGCCCGCCAACACGCCGGGCCTCAGGGCGTACTGGGAGAACGTCTTCGACGAGGCCGATGGTGTGCACAGCCTGACGGACGCCCAGCTCACGCACTACCACGCTTTCGGCCGCATGGGACTGGCTCGCGCCACCAGCTCGCTGCAGGGAGAGGGCCGTGACCACAGCTGCAGGTGGGGCCCTGTCTCTGTACACGCCATTCCGTCTCCTTTTCAGCCATACTGTTTTGGAGCTCACTGATGAAGCCCAGCAGGTGCTCACCTGTCTCCCATGGGACATTTTACCTACAGTGCTAACTGTGATGGTTGTGGTTCATTTGATGGTTGTCACATTTTCCTTCAAAAAAATATACAATGACTGGCTCACCATCCTGGGTGTCTCCTCTGCCATGGGGATCCCCTGTCTCCATGGTGTCTCCTCTGCCCATGGTGTCTCCTCTGCCCTGGGTATCCCCTGTCTCCATGGTGTCTACTCTGCCCTGGGGATCCCCTGTCTCCATGGTGTCTCCTTTGCCCTGGGTATCCCCTGTCTCCATGGTGTCTCCTCTGCCCAGGGTGTCTCCTCTGCCCTGGGTGTCCCCTGTCTCCAGGGTGTCTCGTCGGCCCGGGGGATCCCCTGTGTCAGG
>JABFDZ020000097.1:27100630-27112667 GCA_019775955.2 Pollimyrus isidori
ACATGAAACCAGGCGGAGACGAGAACCCGGGTCCCAGAGGTGTGAGGCAACAGTGCTAACCACTGCACCACCATGCCACCCCTATATTAAATATATTATATTATATTATATTAATCACCAAACAATCTTTATGTTTTTAATACCCACAACTTGGCCCCAGTGGTGAAGCTTACCTGAACCATCACACAAGCTTCAATCGGCCCTGGCAGCAAGTTCAGCTATCAGCGTTTATGCACATTACAGCTTAATGATTTAGGCTTTATCTGATTAAACAATAGGTGGGCACTTTGTAGTCAATACACGATTAACCATGTGTTTTGTTTCATACATTATGGCCTCCAGTCAGTGCAGTTGTGGTGACATCATCCACATAGGATGGACAGACAGATAGACAGACACACACACACCCCTGTGTCATTTTTCATTTCATTTTTTGAAATACCAGGGATCAGCCAGTTCCTGGAGCAATTGGGGCCTTATTCAATGGTGAAATCATTCTGCCGACACTGGGATTTGAACCTGTGCCCTTCCGATCACAGACACACACCATCCCATGATCATACTGTGGTCTGATGCTTTTTAAGCGGCTGCATCTTGGCCTTCCGGAGGGACTCCCCACACGCACCTCCAGCCCCCCTAAGGCGTCCCCTCCACGCAGCGTGACTGACCCCCTCCTCACTCTCCCCCCATCAGCCACAGCCCTGCTGGCTGGCCGTACACGACCTAAGGTAGCCTGCTAGGGAAATAGAGGGTCTTCGTTAAAAGGAGATCAAGGCTTGGATTGCTCAGCTTCTTGAAGTTGTCGGATCACCTTGAAAGGACCCCTCTGGCTCACCCTTATCCTTCAGAGAGACGTGTGATATAGCCAGGAAAATGAGATTCACTGACATCGCACTAATTGAGCCGTCTCCCTCGCGCCTGACTGGGCTGCCTGCTGTTAATTAGCGACTAATCAAATCAATACGGCCTCTGCTGACTGAAGGAGGGCCATCTCGATTTCAGCCCTGAACCGCGGACACCTTTCCCTCTGCTCCCCCCGGCGGCTGGTGTGGTCCCATCTGCTCTCACACCCTGATACTTCCCACCCAGAAGTGGGGAGCAGAGCTGCTCCACAGGAAGACTGCAATGTGAAGCAGGGGCCTGTCCTGCCTCTGGCTCCCTCAAAGGATGCCACACGCAGACTCTCACATGGAGCTCGGATCCCAGTCTTTGGCCCCAGACACTCTCTCCTCGCGTAGCGATCCAGAGTGTCTCCGTGTGCGTGATATTCAGATCCTGCAGACCACGGAGCTGACCTTTCCAAGAGCACAAATTAATGCATCTATCCTGCTCCCATGCATATGTATGGGTACCGCTGACCTGGAGCAGGGTTTGCCAGGCCGGCTTACTGGCGTAGTCTGCAGCATCACTGTCGACAAGCTGGGGAAAGGGGAGTAGAAAAAACCTGATACCAGTGGTGCAGAGGCAGGCTATACCTGGAGGGGACTGGCTTTCTCCCCAGAGGGGTGTTCAGGTCATTGCCCGTAAACATCATAGCATCATGGATCAGTGCCCCCCCTGGATTACCTCAGACGAACCTGTCCTCCTCTGGACTGGAAATTCCCCCATTTAATCTGTTCATATTTTGGATCTAATGGAAGTCTGATTCAATGTTTTGTCCTTTAAAAGGTTTTTTCACTCCACACGTAACGTGAAAGCACAAAACCCATATTAACCTGACGGATTTCCCAAAAACCAGTACGCGTCCCACTGGGCCAAACGCAAACTGGCAGAAGAGCCTAAAAATTAACTCATTTCTGTGTTCATTTTTTTAGATGGTTGAACATCTTGATATTATGCACGAAAGATGAAACATCTTATTTGTTTATGCAAATTTTTAAGTCAGGTGATAATTATGCATGCATGTTAATTTCATTGTTTTACATGTTTTGACTTGCTGATGCGTGTGTCTATTGGGGGGTTGATCAGTGCATTCTTTAACTCACCTCTGCCTAATTATTACCAGTCGTGTAAGACTAGCTTCTGTGTGTCTGTCTCCAGGCCACACATCCTGAACTGGATGCCCCAGTCCATTACCCAGAAGCTAGTCTGCTTCCGGCCGCTGTTGTTTTCCTTGTCCACTGCTGTTTTCAAACCCATCTCCACTCTCGGACCAAAATATCCCCCCATCACATGATTCTGATAGCGAAGTAAATCATACAGACAATTATACCAACTCAGCAATGAACCGAAAATGAACCAAAATATGATGACTATTATGATTTCCCTTAGAAACACAAAACCAGTTAATGGTCAGACTCATGAAGTGAATGATTTCACTGATGAAAATGATTCCAGGTCAGCAGGATGCAACAGTGCACTGAGCGGGGAGGTGCTGCTTGGAAATGTTTGCTTACAAATTATTTTTAATAATATGAACAACATGTCTGGGAAAATAAGCATCTCTAACAAACTCAGTAAATGTCTCTGCAGCATTCCTGCGTTCAGAATATCGCCAGATGTTTATTTTAATTATTCAGTTAGCTACCCTGACACATTTTCTGTACCTGAAAACGCGCCTCGCATGTTAAGTGATCCAGGTTCCGCTCATGTGTCTCTATGCAGATTTGGCCTGGTTACAGTTCACTTACAATGATGGATACTGCATTCCGACACACTGTCTGTCATCCATATATTTCCTTATTACTGATCTCGAGACAAGGCTGGGTACACCCTGAAGAGGATGCCAGTCCATCGCAGGGCACAAGGCTGGGTATACCCTGGACAGGATGCCAGGCCATCGCAGGGTACTAGGGACCAGTTAATTGAATTTAAATGCCAGTTAGCCTACCAGTATGTCTCAGGACTGTGGGTAGAACACGCCAGATGGGGCAGATAGACACAGTGCAACATGGTTCTGGGTCCTGGACCTGAAGGTGGCATCTCCTCAGTACGTATCTCCTTCCCTCTGGGAGTATTACTGCAGTGCAGCGTCATGGTGAAACAAAGGACTGGCATAACGGTGCTGATTCCAATCATTTAAGGTCACACAGGCCACAGAACAAGGGCTGATGAGCTCCATGAATGTTCATGCACACCCTCTGCTACTTTTACCGACGTCACGGCACTATTGACCAGTCCCCAGAGTGCAGTTTAATTGACAAAGAAAACCATAATGAAATGCAGGGCTGCCCAGTCAATAGGGCCTAGTCTGAGCTCAACACGGACTGAGCACCAGCGGGGAGCAGATGAGCGTAATCACCTTACGACTATTGTGGATCGATGATGGGCCCCCTCTGTTGAGCCCTTGTGCATGATCCCGTGTGTCCTGCTGCTGTTTCATCTGTGTGTAGGTGTGGGGAGCAAGACAGGGTCCAGTTACACTGCGACTAACCTCTCGTGCCTCAGATCTGTTACTCACGGCTGGGCTGAAGAGCTGCAGCTCCACACTTTACATAACAGAGAGTTGTATGAATTATAATATTTCAGAATATTTTAGACTTTAGAATCCACAGGTGATGTTTCAATTGTGCTCGACACATGTGGAGCGATTTCAAGCATCACCTCCAGTCAATGGGTGATCTGGCCGGAGGATGCGGCCACTCGGCAGCCTTGGAGTCGCTGCCTTTGTGCCGCTCTCATGCCTTCCTGGACCAATTAAGCATTGTGAAGCAGTAATGAGATGCTGCAGCTGGAGATCTTCCTGCGGCAGGCTGATCTCGGCGGTGGGACGTCACACCGCTCCCCCGTCAGGTAATGCCGAGCCTCAGTAGTGTTTCCATACCCTCCCCCCACCATCCCCCATCCCCCGGAGGGCTGCCTGAAGAGACACAAAGTGAGGAGAATACCACTGCAGCAGTTAAAGATCGCTACATAGGTTAAACATTACTGCACAGGTTTAATATTACTGTGCAGATTAAATGTTACTACATGGCTTATTACTTTACAGTAGAAATATTGCTACACAGTATAAATAGTACTAAGCAAGTTCAAGCTCGCGATGCGATGCATAATTCCCAGGCCCAGGCCAAAAATACTTCAGCCAGGCCCACCAAGAGATGCAAGTGGTCCCACCAGGGCCCTTTTCCTGCCCGCCTCCAGTTCCCTATTCGACCATTACTTTACAATTTAAATATTCCTACACAGGGTATAGTTTAATTACTATTATATGGGTTATTACTTTACAAATATGTAGTAATATTTACCCTGCATAGTAATATTTACCCTGCAGGGTAAACAATATGCAGCGCCACCCCTGGCCCCCAGCTGCCCACAGCGTCACCCCTGGCCCCCAGCTGCCCACAGCGTCACCCCTGGCCCCCAGCTGCCCACAGCGCCACCCCTGGCCCCCAGCTGCCTACGGCACCACATTCTCATTTAAATCAGCAGTAAAAAAATGGTCCTAATTTAATCTGTAAATGACATCTGCATACACTTATCATTTAAACATGTAACAGGTGTTCATTGCTGTCACAACAATAAGGCAATACAACACATCTATATTGCACACCTCCAATTCTGTACAAGGTGGTCATGGCCGGATCTGCATGTGTCCCCTAATCATACATCAGCAGAGAGCAAAAAAAGAACAAAAAACAAAAGAAAAAAACAAAATTAAGTTGCAATAGGAAGCAAGAAAAAGCCTTTCAAAGGTGACGCATGGAAGCTGCTAGTCAGAGCATTTAGATGATGGAATCGCAAATGACTAATAAGTATGTAGTCTGAAACAGACAGTTTTGCTTGCTGCAGCATTTAGATGAGTACACTGTGAGCTTCTTGCGTACCGCAGCCACACGCTTATAGCTCATTATACAAAACAATCTGAAAAGCTGAATATTTTAAGAATTACAGAACAATCGGCATGTCAGAAGCACATAGTTCACCGGCAGTCCTTTACTGTTCACAGAGGGAGGGACTGAACTAGTGGCATGGCGCTTCTCCGGAGTGCCCCTCCCAGCAGGGGCCCGGCTCCGGAACGTGCCCTTGAGGATGGCATCCGGCGCGGGATAGATGGCAGCCGTCCCGCACATAAATTCACAGCTTTCCCAAACATCTCATTCGTCATGCAGACCGTCTTCCCCAAAAACAACCCCCCCTACCCACACACACACACACACACACACACACACACATACACACAGTTACCTTACACAAATGCACATCACGTACGTGGAGTGACTGGGCAGTGTAACAGCAGGCACACATGAATCTGTTACAGCCTTTAAAGTCACTGGATGAAAGTATGACACACACACACACCCCCTGCCAGTCTGCGATTTCTAAATCATCTGTAGAGAAAGAAAGAAAAAAAAAATTAAAAATACAACGCTGTACACAAAAGGTGGAGTTTATGTGCTGATGCTTTAGGGTCCCTGTAGCCAGGCATGGCAAAGAGCCCCGGACAGCTACAAAATGACTGCACTACACCTGTAGCACTGTAATTTTGCATTTTTATTACATTGTGCATTGTATAACAATAAAGCTTTAGTTGATTTTACACCTGTTTCGTGCAGCGAAGTCAGTCACCCTTAACGCATTAAAGCTGCAGTAGCTGTGATTTACCTCTGGGGGTAGATGGAAAAGCTCTGAACGGACACACTGTTTTACTAACCCCTGTCTCAGTCAGCCAGGCCGTTCCACCTTAACATGGATCCGAAGCCGTAATTTACCTCTGAGTTAAAAGTACTGCTAACACCTGTCTCAGACAGCTAGGATGTGCTATAAACACACTTTCTGCTATAACTATTCAGCTGCTAATATCTCCAAATAAGTATTTTCCTTCCAAAAGATGCCAATCGATTAAAAAAAAACACACACAAACACAATGAAGAATTAGATTAGTGGCTGATTGTTATTTAAATTTTAATGCTAATTAGTGTTTACACTTATTTGAGAGACAGAAAAAAACAGCCCACAATTTCTGACAATGGCCTTTGGAGCTTGTGGAGATGCTGCCCCCTGGTGCTTACGTAGTGCGTTGCAGAGAGATCCAGTTTTTTTTTTTGAAGGCATGTGGACACATATTCATGACTAAAAGTAGTATTCTTATTTTTACATCCAAGTTACAAATGAATGTTATGGTTTATTTCACTTCTTTTTTATCAAGTTACATTTAGCATTTGCCTGGAGCATGCTGTATCGAGCCTGCTGTGTAGTCTGACACAGGGCTGGTATCACTTTTCACGCATGGTGTCAACTTTTGATGAATATCACAAGAATTTCTGGTTAAATTTCAAACAAGAGAAGGTGAAGAGTGATTTAGGAAGCTCAATTTCACCTCAAGTTGGTGTGATTCTGGCCTTACAGTGCAGTTTCTGGCTGGTCATATATCCGGGCCGAGACACACATGCCCAGACTCCGGCACCCACAGCCGCCCACCTCCTTGACTCACGTAAGCCTTGCAGGATATCTCCCCATATAGCCTGATGAATCATCCCCATGACATTACATATGCTATAATTACATTCAGCAGATTAAAACTTTATTACTGAAGAACCCATTTAGCAGATCTGGATCCCTTTTACAATAAGTCACACTGACATTTTCTTGAACAAATTCTAAATAATGCAGCCATTTTAAAACTTTAACGCGGTCATTAAAAAACTTTCATATGATTGATAGATGTTACATCATCCTTTGATGCTATGACTCTAACTGATCCCCTTATTGGACGTGATCATGTCATAGACATTTCAACATTGCACTGAAAAAAAGACAATTTCAAACAAAAATCTTTAACACATGGCAGACGACATATTAGTGCCTGTAAGTAAAAGGAGAGTAACACAAAAGAGCTTTTTGCAGGATTTGGGTCAAGCAGGTTAAACAAAGCCATCTATTATTATGTGTCCCTGGGATTATTTTAAGGCTACTTGTGTTACGTCCATATAAATACAGTGTATTTTTTTAAAAAATGTAATCTAATTTAAGGGTGTGTTAATATATCCCAAAGGATTTCATATAAATAAATAAAAATGAACTACATGAGCTATTAGTTAAGTTCTCCCCAAGTGAGCTTGATGGGCCGAATGGCCTCCTCTCGTTTGTATAGTTATGTTCTTATGTTCTTATGTACATTCTATGTTGATTGGATTGTCCAAATGGAGGACATTGAATTTAAAATGATCAAATTTTAAATTGAGCTTCATTTAAATTTTGATCATTTTAAATTAAGCTCTGCCATAGCATAAGATTATGATAGTACATAAATAACATCCAGCAGCCCTGGAGAAGTCCATCCATCCACGGCCCCCTTCTCTTTTTGACCTCAGCTATGCAGCTGCCTGGCTGACACCTAAAAAGACAAGCTGGAAGAGCATGTCCCTATTTTGGTTCTCTGAAGACCATCCCGGATTTCCCAACCACAATACAGGCTAACCTTTTAACCAATCAGCTAGGGGCAAGAGGGGTGGCAGCAAAACTCCAATCGGCAGCCTGGTCACCTCCAGCCCGAGCCAATGAGAGAACAGTCAGCAGGCACGCACTCTGCCCACCTCCGGCCCCAGCCAGTGGATGACCACGTGTCCAGGAGGAACGCACACTTGCCACCCCCAGCCCCAGCCAATGGGAGAGCAGCCAGCAGGCACGCATGCTGATCTCCTCTGGCCCCAGCCAATGGCATAGCAGCCACCAGGCATACACGCTGGATTCCTCCGGCCCCAGCCAATGGGACAGCAGCCAGCAGGCATACATGCTGGCCACATCTGGCCCTAGCCAATGGGAGGGCAGCCAGTGTTCTAGGCAGCAGGGGCCACACTCACAAGCTAATGACTGTGTTACAGAGACTAAAGGCTGCTTTTAATGGCACATGCACAAATCTGGAGCTCCCAGACAGGACTGAATTAGCTGTTAACAGTTCTACCCAACTGTTAAACCGTTAAACTATTTTGAGTAATTTTGGTGAGTTTGTTTAGTTGACACTCTCATTCCAAGTGAATCCCTTTTTCTGTGGGTGAGGGTGGGGCTGAAGGGGGTACCATCATTATCCAAGCAAGTAAGGAATTATCTATGTATAGATCTGACAGTCCTTAAATTTAAAATTATATTAAATTGTTTGTTTCAAGTTCATATTCATAGAATGTTTTTATATTTTACCATAAAACAATTCACACATTTAATATATATTGGATTAGACATTTCACTGAATTCGGATTTCTTTGTAAATGTCTGGCTTTGTGGAGCATTTTAACTGACATATCCAGTGAGCAGAAGAGATTCATACAAACCTGTTAGCATCATGCAGCATGGATGCACTGTAGATCTGTGCAGTTCACAAACACTTCAGCTGTCTTTAAAGAGAGAAAGGAGGCAACCATCAGAGAAGGAACGGAAGCTTCTGGTACTTCATCAGGGATTAGAGCCTCCAGCAGAAGCAGGTCAAATGTCAACTAATCTGCGTGTAAATGTTAGCTGTGCAACCTGTCAAAAAGCAGATTTTTGGACATGAATTGGCCAGTTTTAATGTCTGTAAATCTGCACCATATAGATATATTGTTATTATTATACATGTTTTGGGGTTGGAATAGCAGGATAATAGTTAATATAGCTCTTAGAGGCAGACTCATAGATGGAAGGTACCATGTTTATGACCTAGTAGGGGGTATCTGAGGCTGGAGTAAATATGCAGCAACATAAATAGAGATGAGTCACTTTAGATAAAAGCACCAGGCAAGCACCCAAATGTACACACGGATATAGACAGGCAGAGATAATCTACTAGATGTACGAAAGATTTTATGAAATAAAAGCCCTTCGTAGTATTGTAAAAACAGTCACTAAAGTGTTTAAGTAGGGTGAGCATGCAAGCGCATGAACTTCCATCTGAATACATCTGTTTACTTAGCCAGACCACAAGAGACACAGCAAGGATCAGTTACCAGAGACCTACCTCTGTACTGCTAACAGCAGGAAAGAGAATGACGGCTCGAATGCTTACAGGCAGTGGCCCCAACTGTTAAAAAAACAGTGTCTGAATCATGTCAGCTATCAGAAGACCACCTATCCCATACTAATATCAGCGGAATACAGAGTCACCACTGTAAGGCTTACGAACAGTGCCACCTGCTGTTAGAAAACAGTACTCAACACACTCCACTGTATCAACCATGATTCGGCCACCTCTCAAAAGCAAATATCAGCTTACAACAGAATCGCCACTATAAGGTAGACAAGCATCGCCCCCTGCTGTTAGAAAACAGTTAGCAACTCAGCCCATTGACCTTGTGCATTTTTGCATCATGATTTTCTTAGAAGATAGACCCATCCAGAATGATTTAGCATTTTTCATATATAAATCCCATTTACAGAAGGGGACATTACTGGCATAATTCAGCTGAGCGTCTTACTCGGGAGTCCAATAAAATCCAAAAACATTCAGTCTGGAATTGAAGCATCGCCCTTGGCAACCAATGGGACAAACTTCAACTGAGCATCAACATGAGTGAAGGTTCATAAAAATGGCCTCATTAGAATAATAACGACTCAGCTCAAGGCCAGCTGCTTGTTCATTTTCACGTCTGACAGAGGAACACCATGCCGCTCTAACGGGCTCATTAAAGCAAACAGAAAGATCATCTCTCCTGCCCACGGTGCTGTTGCTGCAGTGAGGCCCCATCCATCCTCTGCATCCCATGTGTGTCACTCCTTAGTGCCGACCGGGCTGGGGTGTGTTTCTCACTGGGAAATGTGACAATCAAAGCTCCTGAGTGCCTCCTGCAGACACTCATACAACGGCAAACATCCTGTGGCCGCTTTTAAGAAGTTTATGTCAGTAGGACATGGAACTAAAGCCGAAGCAGCAGTAATATATTCAAAAATGTTCAAGCAAGCTGCTTTACAGAGACATGATGGCACCTTCCGGGAGGTACATTTTTTATTTTATTTTTATACTTCGAAAAGGAAATCTTTTCCTCAAGGTTCTTTTGTCGTGCAAGCCTACATTGATTTGAAATAAAAATTTTAAAATATATTTTGTGCACAAACACCACATATAACAACATTTCCCATAATCCCAGCAGTACTTCGGAAGGAGTAGCGTGCAGTCAGGAGATAAGAGCTTCAGAGGAAGCCAATCTGCATGCGCAGGAAACAGGAAATAAGCACGTACACTTCCTGTTGTGCAGGGTGATGCGCTGATCGTGCGCTGGTGCAGGAGACACCATGCACCCCAGTGAGTGTGAATCCTTCGAACAGAAAAAAGGGGGTTAAGCCATTAGAGAACCACAAATCCTGGCACTCTCACCACCATTTTACCACTAATTTAATTCATCCCCAAGGGAACTGGTGTCCCAACCAGGACGCACTTCAGCTGCGTGCCCAGTGCTGCCTGGAAAAAAAAGAGTACGAGGTCCCGGCAGCTCTGGGCAGGATAAGCAGCTGGAAGCGGAATATGTGGATGGATGGCTTAATTAATTTAATTCAGGCTGCAGAAATAATTGTGCAGTTTCAAGGAGCTGCCTGTCCAGCATATCAAATCAGTCTCTGTTCTTCACGTCCGTCTCCAGGGATGGTGCCAGCAGGTGGAATTTCAGCAATTAACACCTTGCAAACAGAACCCGCAGGCAGGCTGTTTCTGAACAAGGGCAGGAGCGTGAAGAAGAGAACGCCAGCAGGGGGAAGACAGCAAGCAGGAGGAAAACAACGGCGGCGTTTGGGCTTCCGGTTTCCTGGCCGGGGTACGGAGACGCAGAGTTCCCATGAATCCCAGGTGGCTGTCAGCAGGCCTGCACACGAAGAGCACAGCTCCAGGCAGAAAAACAGATTCAAGATTTCTCACATCTTAACTGTTGGGAATAAATTAGCAAGTGGCCTGATTAAATGTTCAGCAGGATTTATAAGAATTATTCAGAACCCCGTATATTCGAATCATATTCTCATTACCTTATGTATTTTGCATATCTTAAATATAAATGTATATTCTTAATCTTCTCATTACAGGCACATTCAACAGTACAAATGGACACAAGCTTTTCATTTGAATATTGTTCAAAATACAGCACTTTCTCCACTGGAAATTAAATACATATATCTCTAGGTATCCATCCAGTCACCCCTCTTCCAAACACATCCCTCTTCCATGGAGCCCATCCCCGACAGCACAGGGCACGAGGCCAGGCTGCGTCCAGTGGCAGGGCACGCACATGCTTGCACTAATAATCAGACACCAGAGGTAGGGATTCAATTTCCAAGCAACATGAGGGAACTCACTGCTGTAGTCACATATAGTGACCCCAAGTAGTCATACTTTTTACAATAAACCTAATGGACCTACAATATCAAGGAACGTTAATTAGTTGAACTGAAGGAAAATGACAGACCGGGAAAGAGACAAAAACAGGAATCAATACAGCCAGTGGAACTGGATTTTTTTGCATGTGTGTTTTAATAATTTAGAAGAAAAAGCCAAGAATTTTCCCTCCAGTGTGTTTCCTTCGAGCCTCTTCATGGTCCATGATGCCAGCCGAGGTTGTTAACACGATGTACCTGTAGGGGAGAGAAAGACAGGTACGTGGGTGACATACACATACACACACACCATGCGTTTTCATCAGGTTTATATTTATAGGGTAGTAAATCCACTCAGCTGGTAAAATTTGCCAGACTGGAAAAGTCATAAAAAACCGAAATGATGCATTTAAAAAGCCGCTCACTATGGGATGCCCCTGATAGGGATCTTTATAGGGTGATACCAGGCTGTGGACACATTTATTCCAAAAGTTACTACAGGCCCCCCGCATATGCAACCCTCTCTTGCATCCTGTTATCTACATGGGAACATCCACTGGCGTTAAGGATAATGGGATGTTTACTGGCTTCCATCCCCATCCGCCTTCCTGGTTTAACTGGTTCAGTAAATCACACTGTATATTTCTGAATGTTACATTTGTACAATGCTTTTCAAAACACCCAAACCAGTATAAAAAAACAATGGGGAGTCATTTCCACCATCACCACTGCGTAGCACCCGCCTGGATGATGCGACAGCAGCCGTTCTGCGCCAGTACGCTCAGCACGCGGCAGCCGTTCTGCGCCAGTACGCTCAGCAGCCGTTCTGCGCCAG
>JABFDZ020000097.1:27112767-27134139 GCA_019775955.2 Pollimyrus isidori
GCAGCCGTTCTGCGCCAGTACGCTCAGCACGCGGCAGCCGTTCTGCGCCAGTACGCTCAGCAGCCGTTCTGCGCCAGTACGCTCAGCACGCGGCAGCTGTGGTGGTGAAGGGGCAGAGAAGGAGGGATTTCACTAATTATGGCGCTTTTCCACTGCCACCAAGAACCGAGCAACACCACAGACTGAGGGCTTCCCGTCGTGAACCATCCAGGCTGCACCTGAGCTGCACCCACACTGACAGCCGCCTGCATGCACACCAGGGGTGAAAGTGTGACCAAACCCAGCCTGTTGTGTCACCACCACCCGACTGGTTGACATGTAGGGAAATATTCTACACATTATTCCCATTACCTGACGTACCACACACTGCAATATACTGATGCATTCCCGATAACGCGGAATCTCAACATCTCCAACCACCTACATAAAAATTATTAGAGAACAGCTGAATGAAATGGATTCATAATTCAAATTTACACAAGCGAATGCTAATTCTCATAGAATCAGCACATAGTAACTCAGCACAAAGTAAATCATGATGTTCACTCTCTGAACAGTAAGAAGTCTCTTCGGTTTTAGGTGACTGTCCCTCTCCAAACCCGGCCACCCCTTTACCGAGCTGACCCCCCTGCAGTGGAAAGATGGAACTGTGCTGTAACTATTCTCTTTTTGCGGCACAACTTGGGTACGACTGGGTTCCTGTATACCAGTGGTAAAGTGCCATTAGATGCAGGGGATGATTAGTAGGCAAGATCTGAAAGGACCACAATGGGCAGTTTTAGCCATGACATCAGGATACCTACCCTATTATTTTGAAAGATGCTCATAATTTATGACCTCAGAGTCAGGACCTTGGTTTTATGTCTCATCTATCATCCAAAGGAATGCGCCATTTTTACAGCACAGTGTCCCTGTCACTGCACTGGGATCCACACAGATCACAGGATGGGCTCCCCCTGCTGGCCACACCAACACCTGTACCTTGCCTCCCATTTTCAAACAGAGGTGAACTCTGTATCTGCATGCCAACATGCTCCCCTGTTCCTCTCCTGGGGCTCTATGACCAGTAGCTAGTTGTTGCTCATGGCTGTTAAGCATGTGAGGGCTATTAGTTGAGTCCCACATAATCACCTTTCATGGATTCTCCAATTCAGACCTAGGACTCGCTGCTCTGATCAATAAACATATTATCAGTACCAGTAACTATCACACAAACATGTCCGCATTCATTACTCAGTGACAGGAAAGCCCATAACTTCAAATTACTGGGGTAAATCACCTTCAGGGATTAAATAAATTTGATTCATTTAGTTACTGCCCTCCATTTACACGTCTGATTTTCATGATTAATCATTCAGATTTACAGAGGAATGTTTGATCCGAAAGAGTTACTGAGACACTCGGTGACCTGCTACTGGGGTAATATTACATGGAGTAGCCGGCTAATAGTCCGATCTTTAGAAAACAACCATCTTTTTGTTAATGGTTACAGGTTAAGTTGCGGAAGTGACAACAAAAAAATGAGCATTGCAGAGCTCGTCTGTGGAGTCACAGGACAGGGTGAGATGCAGTGGTATTGCAATATTTATCCACACGCAGCTAGTTAAGTGAATACAAACCATATCCCCCAGAATGCACCTCCAGCACACCTACTGGCGAGGTGACTGTCTGTTTATGGTGCTTTCATTTTATGGCAGACTGACTGTTCAGTTATTTGTAGTTTGTATTTTGTAAATTTTATTGTGTTCTATTTATCAGTTACTATGGCCATAGAAGCAAAAATTCCATTATACTATGTAAACATGACTGCAAAATATCTTTAAGTAGTGAACAAATGTACAATACACACAGTGGTAATGTAATCTGTTCCGGACTCCGGATCGAATCCTAAAAAGTTTGAGTTCTTATCGCATTTTTCCCATAAGAAAAAAATTACATCTAAATATGTTTTTTTAAGCATTTAGACGCAAAATGGACAAGTTAAAACAAGAATTTTTTTCATAATGGCTTCCAAAATGATAAAGATCTTATCCCAACATTACCCCTGTCCTGCCTCGATCGTCCGCTCCTTCCGTGTGCCACTCCCCCTCGTTTACCTCGAGTGGGATCCCCATGTGATCACCTGTTTCTGGTTGTTGTCATTAGTCCTCTGTATTAAATCCGCGTTTCAGTTTGTTTCCCCAGTCTGGTCATTGGGTGCCTTCGACTTACTTACAGCTCTGGCTTAAAGCAATGCATGCTGATCCTGACGCAATGCATTACGGCTCGATGCATTGCAACCTCTCACCCGGCTGCACAAACTGGAACCGCCTCCATGACGACACACCTTTGCCCTTATTGGCTGAAGAGTTAAGTTACACGCATGACGTTTGTATCCCAGGCAGTTCCAATGCGTAATCTGCTATTTCTCCCTATATTGCTTAAATATCACGTAAAGTGGTGAGAACTGGTTCAGTTCATTCACATAGTAAAATAAGGTTTAAATAAATTACATAAATGCTCTAATAGTGCACATAAGTTAGTGGTTTATTTATTGTTATTTACTGTAATGTTCCGCTGCTTTATTTGGTTAAAGATTCAAGTAAGAATCGCATTGTAGTACGGCTCATTTCCCGGCACGTACAATTTATTTTAAGTCAGCGTTCTCGGTTCAACTTCTGATATTCAGATCGGGTTCTAGGTCAAACTGGTTTGTTCGACTTTCAAGAAATTTGAGTTCTAGTGATACCACTGATACCACAGGTACCACTGTGTGTGTGTGTGTGTGTGTGTGTGTGTGTGTGTGTATATGCATGCACACAGACTTCCAAAACAGGTAAAGTATCCAATCAGCATTTGAAGGCACCCACTGACTCTACTGTTCAGTCATCTAGTGGAAGTTCAATCCACCTCATATGTGTCAAAACAGAGAAGAGTTTTGATGCATGTCTTACTCAGCATTGAGATGTGAAACATAAAATTGTGTCGCTGCCCTCAAACTATTATTCAAACTTCCAGAAATCGGTTCCTTATGCAAAACATTAAATGGCCACTCTAATGCCCATTTAGAACATTCAATCACTTCCTGAAGAAACCAGTGTTTCCTAGGTGCCCAATGAGATTTGATGTGGAACCTTCTGGTCCATTTAACTTAAGTACTCCGTATGACCAACACCTACATCAATAAGCGCAGCCTGACTCTGCCAAGGAGATGTGAGTTTATGTTTGGGAGTTTATTGCATCAGCTACAGCAGGATCACCAGACTTGACCAAACCCAGGTGATGTTACTGAGCGATCAGGAGGACATCTGGGCAACTGACATCGAAATGGAAAGACCATCACTCACCCAAATTGCCGGGAAGGCAAGAGATTGTTCTGCCACTTCTCTAAGTCCTTCAGTTGCAGGTCGAACCGGGGGCTGATAACACCACACTGCCAGACGGGGGGGGAAGTCAGTGGGAAAGGCAGCTTACACAAAAACCAAGGAACAGATCGAAAACTCACCTTGTTCAATCTGCCAGTGAGATTAACAACTATCTTTCCAGCCCTGTGGTCATCAATAATCTCAAACTCGCCAATGTAGCCTGCAGAGGAGATGAGAACAGGATGATGAGGACACCTCAAAGCAAGACAGCAACAAAACACAGTCCCTAGCCTCCCCCCCGAAAAATGCCTCCATCACTGCAAAGTACATGATCCTGTAACGACAGCCGCCCTGTTCCATCAGCCCCTGCTCACTCTGCATGGCTCTGTAACTAAATGTGACCATCTGTACCCTGACTGGCTGCTGGTGGGATGTAGCACTGCCCACCACCTTTGATTGTAACACATGTAACAACCTCAGCGCGGCTGGGAAGGTCCATCAGTCACACTTCCAGGGGTGACAGAGGGGGCCCGACTCACCATGCTTCATCATGACCGTGAGGAAGCGCACGATGACCTTGGAGCAGGGCCGGATCAGAACCTGTCGCTTGCCCCGTTTCTCTGCATTGTTGATGCTCTTCAGGGCATCTGCAAGGACATTCATGCGTACCATGGTGCCCGGAGGCTCGACAGAGAAAAGCAAACTGACATTCAGTGCACTGGAGCTTCCATTTCATATTTAAGCCACATATATACACATCCAACCATCAAACTACTATCGAGAGACGTGGACAGGGTTGCCAACCTTAGCCAGCTGGCTGGTGTGAGATTTTCAATTTGAGACAAATCTGCACATACATGCACACGCCATTTCACATATGTAACAGATATATTAGGGTCTGCAAACTACCCCACTGAATTTGATGTAGGTAATTTAGGTAACAGTCTGAAAGTGTGAGTGTCACACCAGATGCAGCAGAGTTGGCAACCCTGCATGGAGCCCAATATCCTGCCATAAGACACTGGTTTAAGAACCACAGAAGCATAAACAGGTCATTAAATGTAAGTGCACCGCCTACCTCTTGAATAATCTGTAAAGACAATGTTTTTAATAACACCTGATTGACAAATAAACTGTTTCTTATGGGAAACATGGCAAATATTTGCAACTCGCTAAACACACCGCGTTTAATCACTTATTCATGTTAGTATGCTCTACAGATGTTCTCAGTCAGTAAAAACACATGACCGAAATACAGATTAATATCTGATTCGGCCACAACCAGCGCGAAAACCTTGGATATTAACCGACTGCTTTTTAAGATGAGTGCATTCGCTATGATGACTGGAATTGTTACTTTGAATAGATACGACATACTAAAGCAGGGAGTGACCTCCAAGCTGATTAAAACAAATGAAATATTCATCGGGGTTCTGTTAAACAACGACTGTCAAAATAATGTGCTTGTTCGCTTTTGACTTTCCCAACAGACTGTTTGATAAAGGCAAAGATGGCTTCGATATTAAGTAGATTATCATAAAATACACTTAACCGCCTTACCAGCAACGCAGTATGGCGGAAGGAAAAGAGAAAAGCGTTCGCGGTGAAACTACATGGGAAGAACGTGATGTCGCGAGAACAGGTCCGCGCGGAGCATAGGGGCGTGGTCGGGGTGTGCCGCTTGGGTTCGCGCAGCTGGAAGATGGTTCTATGCTGCTGTAAAATGTGATCGTTATTTATTATGTTGATTACTGCAAAAACAGTTAGATAACAGTAATCACTTTACAATTTGTACATATTAAAACCAATTACCAAAGCATAATTGAGTCGCAACAAATTGCGTTGTTAATGCTGCAAATTTACGTACTACTGCGTACAACGATTCAGAAACCAGCTCTCAGTAACAATTGCAAATATTAAATCAATTAATAAATTTTTGTCTAGTAAAACAAACACCAACCAAGTATGCATTAATTACTTTAAACTACCACTGTTTCAGAAAGGGCGGGACATGTCAGGATCAGCGCCCGGTTTACCCGGCCTTTTGTGTCTCCTCCCACTTGGGCCAGCAGGTGTTGCTGGCCATCCTGTCCTCTTCTGTTTCTTGGCCCTCAGCTCCAGTGTACCTAGTCCCCTAGTGTGTTGTCCCTGTTCCTCAGCCCGCTACATTGGTCAGTGGACCAATGTGCAGCTCAGATACTGTTCCTTCATATTATGGGCTTGAGGCTGGCTCGAGACCAGTCTCGCCTATTTTTTCTCCATTTTTGTTCTCTAGTGTTTAATTTATGTTTTCTTATTCTTGCGTTTCCCCTGGTTTATCGTAATTATTTCTGTGTGTTCTTGCTTCTGGTGTTTTCTAGTGGTGTTCCCCCTAGTGCTTTCTGTAGATCCTTAGTCTTTAGTGTTTGTTTGTTCTTTTAGTTTTGTGTGTTCTTAGGGTTATTGTGTCTACCCATCTCTCTTTGCTGCTGTGTCTCCCTTGACTGGTTCATTGATTAAGTGACACCTGTTCTTTGTTTTTCCCTGCATGTCTGGGTATTTAAGTTCATTTCCTCGCACTGTGCTTAAGTCTGCCATTGTAATGTCTTGGTGTAATGTTGCCATTCTCAGAGTAATTAATTCCATCTGCAATATTGTTTTAGGGGAAAGGACACTAGTGAGTATTCTAAATGAAGCCCATCACACTGAGGCTTTGTTCGGTGAGATGTCCACATCAGATATTACCCAATATCAAATAAAGCTCTAGAGTTTAGACAATGAAGCCACCTTTTCTTCTACAATTCAGAAGAGGGTGCAGTTTTGTGTTTCTCATTTAGATGGATAGAGTTTCTGTTAAGTATAAGTGATCCTTGACTATGGCCATCTCAAAAGACTGAGATAAATAGATATTATGAAAGGGAATAATACAGTTTAAAGACACTATCTACTGGATTATTTTAAATCACCACGGAGTTCCTGTAGATAGCAACTTAGCCGATGGCAGTGGCCTCACATAGCTGTTTGTAGGTTTGTATTCTGTATGTGTATGTGTGTGTGTGTGTGTGTGTGCGTGCGTGGTTTGCATGTCTTCCAGATGGTCACATGCTTTCTCCCACAGTTCAGAAATATGGGCTGGTTTCTCTAAACTGCATATGTTTACATGTGTCCTATCATGAGCCAGCATATACATTCATAGCCAAAGGTTTTGGCAGGGACACAAATTTTGTGTTCCGCAAACTAGATTTTTTTTTTAATGGGTGGGTTTCTATGGTATACCGAAGGACAATTACTCATATAAACATTTCATAAGCTTCAAAGGCATTTATTGGCAAATACATCAATTTGATGCAATCAATATCCACAGTGTTGACCCTACTTCATAACTTCTGCAGTTCACTCTGGCATTCTGGATATCAGCTTTTGGGCCCAATTCCTGACTGACGGTGATCCATTCCTGCCTTTTCAGAGATCGGGGTTGATACAATTTGTGAGCTTCGGCTTGTCCACCTGCTTTTTGAGGAGTGACCACAGCTTCCCAATGGGATTAATATCCGGGGGGTTTCTTGGGCACGGATCCAAAATGTCAATGTTATCTCTGTGCAACTTGATTATCACTTTTGCCACGTGACATGGTGCTCCATCATACTGGGAAATACACAGACCAACACCAAATTGTACCTGGATCGTTCGGAGAAGTCGCTCTTGGGAAACATCTCGAAACCATCCTTTATTCATGGCAATGTTTTTGGGCAGAACTGTGAGTGAGCCCACTCCCTTGGATGTGTCTCAAGATGCTTCACTGTTGGCACGACAGAGGACTCAAAATTGATGTATTTGTCAATAAAAGCCTTTGAAACATATAAAATGCTTATAATTGTTCTTCAGTATACCATAGAAATGTAAAAAAAATATCGAAAAATGCTGAAGCAGCAAAGTTTAAGAAACAAGATTTGTGTCACTGCCAAAACTTTTGGCCATGACAGTACTTCTTGCCTTGCGCGTCACCCCCACTGCGGATGTATGGATCCATGGAAGGCTTTTGAGATAAGGCCTCTTGAAACATCATTCTTCAACAAAAATACGTGTAACTTTCTATGCATTTTATAAAAACTCTAAAGTCGTTTAATTCAGTTGAGCTCAGATTTCAAGCACAAACACAAATGTAATGTGTATCTTTATTACCATTGAGAAAAAAGATGAAAATGAATAAATGAAGGTTTTAAATGATAAACATCAAATAAAGGCCAAAATAAAAAGCGGAGGTCAAATATTTACATAAGTCACTGAAGCCCACTGGTAAAATCAATCAGCCAGGGTTTCTGATTCAGTAGGCCAGATATTCAAAAAAAAATCCAGTGTTCTTTCAGTACAGCAGATTTCAGCACAGTCTGGCACACAGTTTCCTCAAGGAGCTTCTTCTGAATCCCACTTCTCATAAAGGCTTATCAAAAAGTGGTACACTTTAAGCCATAAGCTTACATATGCATTACATGTTCAGCTATGATCCTAATAGTACAGAGTATACTGACCACAACGTCTCAGAATATAATTATCCAGTTTTGTGTCACAAATAATTCATCTGTATGTTTCACTAATTGACATTCAGTGACACATACTGCCTATTTTATAGTATAACCTCAGCATAGCATTGAAAATGAACAAGATTAAAAATGCTCTTAGCTGTAAACTGGCTTGGCCTTCTGACCCAAACTTCAGTATTTTAGCTAGTCACTAGTGAAAGCAAATAGGCCAGATATTGGAGTCTGAAAAAGCAGATGTTTAAGGTGGGACTCATGAAGTGTGTGTGGTGAACAACTACTTATGGTTATCTTCCAGATTAGAGCACATATCAGGTAACATTTGCTTCGCTCTATCAATTTTGCCTACAGAATTCCTACAGGAACTGTGAGTATTCTAGGAGCGTACTGTAGGATCGGGGTAAGGTGGGGGATGGCATGGATCTCAAGTCCCAGTGCCAATCAAATAAACGTCTCCTGCGTGCGTTTCACTCGTTTTTCTTCTCCTTATGCTTGAGCAGCTTGTTGATCTCCCTCTTGGCCATGCCGGTGTACTTGGCTAGGATGCCATGTTGGTTGAGGCCGGGGAGAAGGAGCAGCACAGTCACTGTGAACCAGAGGAACACTTGAGGTCAAAAAGCAACTCCAGCTTGGAAACCGTCCCAGGTTTTAGCTCCTCTCGGTGAGGTAAGGTGATTAAGCACCAGGAGCTGAAGATAAGTGAAACACTGGCCTCCTTGGTTGTCCTAGATCTGATGGCCTATTTTCACACTAGCAGGGGAGGTGTGTTCAATGACTGTCATACTTGCCCAAATCCATGAGTAAGCAAAGCTGGAACACAACTGTAAAAATGAACTTTACATTCCTTATTACTACTCTTAGTTGCTTTGTTAGCAAAGACTTCAGACGTCGTCAAATTAATAACAAACCTTGTTGCATCACATGGACAACTGCATGAATTAGTAGGTCTATCGTTGTCCTTACCGATCAGGTATGTCAGGAATAGGTTGTGGACCTGCTGCCCAATCCAGGCCATCACTACCAGACAGGAGATCACAGACAGGAAGTACTGCAGAGGAAACAGGAAAACTCATCTTCAAAGTTGGATAAGATTTGGATTAAGCCCTTCTTTCAGTTCCCTACATAGCCATGTAGGGTTAAGGTTAACTGAACAAGAGCTAAATGTAACCTTTAGCAGAGTTCCATACAAAATCTTCAACAGTGATACATTTTCTAAAAACGAAGTTGAGTTAGTACCAGTAGAAGCACAATGCTAAATGACTTAATCGTAGCACAACTTTAATAAATTGAAAGTGATTAATTGTCGACACACCACAGCACAAAACAACAAAATATGTCCCCTCTGATACCATGACAAAGTACCTTGCTGGTTAGAGATTCAGACACCAACATTTTGGTCACTACCACACTTCTCTACCCATTAGGCTACCACCTGTCCCAAAGCAGTGAAATGGCACGTAAAGCAGAAATGAACAATTTAAGCTTTTTAAAGACTAGTCTGAAGTCTTCAGAGCATATCTCAGCAGCTGCCTCTGTGCGGCTGCATTTGGCTGTATGGTCGAGGCATTTACAGATAATAATAATTATGGTTCACAAAGCAATGCACCAGCATCACCATCACAGCATGTGGCTCTCCCATGTTCATTCCCCGTTCACCATTTTTGGTTTCTCCTCCTTAAGGGCAAACATGCGCCTCCACCAGCCCAACAGACGCCTCTGGACCTTCACCAGGTTCCCACAGATCTCATGGAAGCGCTGCTGTTGTTCGGTGGTCCTGTAGAAAAGGCCGCAAGGGAGAGACACCCAAATTCAGAGCGACTGATGTCACGATTTCAAATTAACACAAAAAGAGCAATAAATGCAACAGACCGCTGCACCGTTGGCCTCATTATTTATTAAACAATTAAAGAGCAACGTTCTTTTCATCCTTTGGAAAAATATAACACGAATGTAAGAGGTGAACCCTGACACAAAGGCCTTAATTACACTGCATTTTACAAATGGTTGGATGAACATTTTCTTGATGGTGTCATGTTGTGACACCAACAGCAGTGAACAAAATAATTACAGTCCTCTGTATAGCATCACAATGGCTCTCAAAAGTCAATTAAATTTAATTCACATGAAGAGGCTCTGAACTTAAAGCTTTAAGAACAACGAAGAAACCCCCTGTGGTCCACAATTAATCACCTTCAATCTCCGTGTGTAATAAGCCATGGATTCATACATGTAACCTGTAAATAATGAACGGGGATGACAGAAGATGAATGACTCCCAGTTAAAGAGGGGGTCTATAACATAAATGGTCTCAAGACTCTGAACCAGTCTACTGAGATCAGTTCAGATTATAGGCTCCAAGTAGGCCAGCAATCATTAACCAGGACGTTGTAATAGGTCAAGGCTATGCTAATAAGTAAAATGTCTATATTTAACAGTAACATGAATAATCTCACATCAGCAACAACCACCAATAATGCCAAGAGCACCAATGAGTCACTTCCCTGGAAGTGCATCCAAGACCCACAGCAGGATATGCTGTACCTAACGACGTGGTTTAGACAAAACAGCTTAAAGTGTAGCTTAAGTCATTTTGTGTTAAAATCAGACTGCATTAGCTATGCTTACCATGTGTGAACAGCCAATTTTTGATGCACAGTATCCTCAGCGGAACTTACCATTTGCTGGAGCCAAAGATCTTTGGGGCCAGGGCTGGAACAAGGTAATCAGCCAGACACAGGAGCATCACACTACAGGACACTCCGGTCAAGACTGAAGGGTCCAGGTAATAGATCAGCCTGCCAGAGGAGAGATGTGGTCAGCAAGGACTGGGCACTGTCTAAAGGGAAGCTAGGGGAGCAGTGCAGGGAGTAATGACACCATTCTACAGCTCAGATTTGATCAAATTAACATCTATCAAGTAACCATAGCCAACTTCAAACACCTGAATCTGATATTCACTTTGTATCTGTGAGACATACAAAGAGGATGCCAGCATTCTCATACCTTTCCTATCAGCAAACAGTTATATTGAGGCCAAAACCTCTGCAGAAACCACCCACGAGAATTTCACTATCAGACCACCTCTGTGAATAACAAAGTAGGCTACAGACCAGAGAAGGTAGGACACTTACATTTCACAAAACAAGAAGTTGGCTTGACATAACAGCAGGTATATCTAAGAATGAAAATGCTACACATCTAAAACCTTCGGAAGACACGACAATAAATGTTATAATGTATGGCATAGAATTCAACGCACCCGCTTTTTAAAGGGACAGGTATCTACATAGCAAAGTTCCTCCTACAGAAACCTGCAGGGTCTGATGGCCCTTACGCAGAGTGAGGGAGACACTAGCAAGCCAATTGCACGAGACGGACATGGGTCCGAGGGCAATCCCCTGTACACACATGAACAGCACAGTGGTGACTCCAATAAGGGCGCCGGGAAACCAGGGTTTCTGCCAGCGCAGAACGTGGTCAGCAGCCAGGATCACCTCACCCCACCCCTGAAGCTGCTCCTCCAGTTGGGAAATCTCCTGCGCCTTGGGTCAGATAAATGTGATGTGTATCAGCATAGGGTTATTTAAACTTATTTAAACTTCATACCTGTACCATTACATACAAACACACTGCACTCCCATGACTGTATCCAATAGCAAATGTTATAAATTATTTGTTAGCTTGAAACATAAAACGAACTAACTACCCCCCCAAGGCCAGATCTGGATTTCAGATAAGACAAATAGGTTAAAGCTGAAAGGCTAGTATTAAAGGCACGAAAAGAGAAACCACTGCTGTCTAATTTTAATAATTCTGGAGTTTAGATTAAAGCTTTGTCCTATCATACGTGATAAAATATACCACTAGTCCTAGTTCGAAGCGTTTAGGGAGCTAGAAGGTCAAACTTGGCTGTTTATCAAGAACGCCAGTCTCCTGTCTCCCAGCGAGCAGATGCTGCAATGACGGCGTGAGGTTTAGAATTTGTCTCCATCGACCATGTACTAAACCAAACACTAAATGGTGATTTGGGCGTATTGCGGCCAACGTTAAACAGCGCAAGAGACACCATCATGAACCGATCCACTCAGTTCCATCCCGGCCGTACTTTGGCCTCAGCTATTACATAATCTACATAGATTTTAACATAATTTATTGAATATGGATGTAAGTGTGAAATAAGACACCTGCCTTGCAGCTAACGGGCTATGTTAAAATGTTGACAGGCTCCTCGCGATTTTCCGTATTTGTATCTAATAGTAAAATCAACAGACCAAAAGTGCTAGGCGTCGGCACCATGCTAGCGGGACACATACCAGGAGATTTATGCTCTTGTTGTCGCCGTCTGCCATGGTGCGATGTCTCCGGCTATCTGACCTCAGCTTCGGCAGTGCGGATTCCGGCGCACCGCAGGCAGTTTACTTCGTGTTATCCGCTAGTTGGCCAGTCCGCTCCGAGGTATTATGGGACTTGTAGTTGTATTTACAATTTAAACATTACGAACGTTCAATTTGTACTGAGCGAATATTCCCTAAAGTAACAGATTATTTTTTTAAAATAGTATAATCAATCAACTGCTTAATAGTTTCAATAATTAACTGTAGGATGCCTTGGGATAATATTTCAATCAAATGTCAAGGTTTTCCTAAATATGCTGTAATTTCCATTAAAGCCTCTGCAATCACACACTGGTGAAGTAACAATGAAAATGAAACACATTTGAAACCTTCGGAGAACTAAATCATAAGAAATAAATGTAGCACACACACACCCCACCACACACACATGTCTATATTCATGTCTTTGTCGGGACCATCAAACCCCTAATCCTAGGTATGACAACTTTAACCCCTGCCCGTGTACGGACTAGAAAGCACGTCCCACAAGGTTTATCTAGGGCCAGATTTAGCCCAGAGTCCAGGAAGTGTGCGATAACATGGCTGCTTACTGTTAATGGTTTTTCACTTAATTATGATGGACACATAATGCTTTTTTGAGTCCCCTGTCTCATGCCTTAATTGTGCTTCCTATAATAGGCTGCAAGCTCACCACGACCCTGCATTGGAAATTAAGACACGGGGTTTTATAAATTGATAACAAAGAGAGGAGGTATATTTTATTGGTGAAATTCAAGTGGCTCTAAAAGTGAAGTGTTATGCCAACAAATAAGGAATCAAGCCCTGGCAAAGTAACATTACGAAACGGCAGAAATTATGTGGCTAATTAGTTGTATGCTTCAGATGTTTATTAAAGTATTCTCAGAGCTGCCCTGAAAAGAGTGACTCATCTGGGCTGTAAAGACCATATGGTAACGCTTAAGCGTAGTACAGCAAAGATCGAGATGCTTTAGAAACTTCAGTATTGGATTCCAGGAAGCAATTGCCTTAGCAACTGAAGCGAAAATGTGACAACCAAAATCACAAAACATAGCGGAAATGGCGTTTGGTGGGATGGTACAAAGGGACACTGCCTGTCACATACATAGCATGTTATATCACAAATTTGTTCCATTTTCACACAAAGATGTGGTGCACTCTGGATCGTACAATCTCGATCAGGGGAAAACTAATTTAGAGATGCCGAATAGCTTTAATGTATGTCTCTGGACCCCTGGAGGGGACGCAACTCCACACATAGAGCGCTGAGTTGGGATTCGACCCCCAGGGTGACCACAGTAGCCTACTAATTACCGTGCCACCGTGGAAGTTACATTTAGACCAATAAAAATGTGCGCCTACACAGTGTATCAAAGTATTTACAACAACTTTTGCAGTTCTATTATGCTACCAGCAGATGGCATTAATGCACAAGCAGAGAAAAGCGAAGTCCCTAGAGAGAGTGTAATTACAACTGCCATGTGCACGCTGCTCTAGTGTGTGTGTGTGTGTGTGTGTGTGTGTGTGTGTGTCCTTCACTATTCTATTGGGACCTTAATTTTCCTTCTTCACTCATGTAACAGAAAAATAGAAATGTCTTTCCTTTGTCACGGGAGAAATTCATATTAACTATGAATAGTAAGCTATTTTCTTAAGTCTATATTTTATTGGTTAGATCTTTGTCTATGCACTTAGTCATCATGTTCAATTCAAATGAAAATCAATATATTATCAACTGGAGGCAGGGGATGTAAGCTTCTATTCGGACGTGATGTTTCCCCAGTGAACTGTAATTACATAGTATGTCCCAAGGCATTTTAAATACTTATTGAAAGACAAATACAAAACACTGGCTCTCCACAGCATTGATCGCAGACCTAATTAAACAGTGCAATTGCATTAGTACATATTTAAATATAATGCATGAATCATGTTTCTCGTGGATTAAGGTGAAAAATTAGCTAATTCATTTTATTCTTTCAAGAATTTTTCAAATTGTGTCTTTGTTTAACCTAGTGGTGAACAGTCTGTGCCTTTGAGAGCCAAAGTCCTTCCAGAATGTAACTGAACTGAGTTTTATAAGGAGAACACGTTAGGGTTAGAAACTAAGCACTCAGTAATTTCTTTACTAGCTGGACACAGAGTCCATCCATCCTTCCATTGTTCAACCCGCTTATCCTACTGGGTCGCGGGGGGTCCGGAGCCTATCCCGGAAGCAACAGGCACGAGGCAGAGAACAACCCTGGACAGGGGGCCTGGACACAGAATATCACAGTATATTTGTCTGATGTTTTTACTTCATTTGGGTGCCAGCCTCAATGGGATTTGATTTATTGGTGGCTGCAAAGCACATGTGTGTGTCCAACCCCAAAAGCAGATGTAACACAGCAAATTTGGCTGCAAAAGTGATAACAGTAACTGTTAACAAAAGCAAACACCTTCCAAAAATATTTATTACACACGGTGACATATATAGGTGCAGTGGATGTGACCTACGTCTCTGTTAAAGAAAAAGCAGCCAGCTGTGATATGTTCTGCTGCTGTCTGCTTGCCTGCCTGCTTCATTTCTTTTCCCCCAGAGTACACTAGTGGTACAGTGACATCACCCAGTTACCAAGCAACGGCTACCTCCATTAATCAATGGTGCAGTGAAGAGGGCCGCTCACGATGACTAAGGGAGCTGATGTGACAGGTGACAGCTGATGACCAGGAGGGATGGATCATCATCCTTTGGAGAGTTAACCCTTCGTTGGAAGCATAATTGGTATAATTTTATTATGTGTGTGTCTTGTAGACGGCTCAGTGTGACACCGAGTTGTACTGAGCAGCTACAGCTTCCCATAGGCCCGAGACATCAGCCATCGGAAGCAAGGCCTACATACAAAGTGAGTTTTCAGTGGCCAGTGTGAATGTGGCATTCAGCACCCGTGCAGGTCGGATGGACGACAAGCATGAGAGTATAATTACCGCCATGAATTTCAAATAAATGCACATACTCCATTACAGGCCAGGCCAGTCATTCCCCTCTGACTCACTGTCTTCACCACCCCCGCGGGGCCTTGCACCACACCAGGCTCAGACTGCTGCCGCCAGGCTCAGACCGCTGCCCGGCACTCCCTTCACATCAGTGCTCCTCATACTGTAAACGTGAGCGGAGTAGCGTCTCTTCGTCAGCTGCACTTTCCACCTTGGCAAAGTCGTTTTCATTACTCTCGTAAAATGTTTAGTCAGAGAGCGCATTCAGATCTTGGTAGTGCACACTGACATATACACCAGGGTCTTCGTCCAATGACAGCATTTGCCTTTTAATACTAGTTAAAAGCATAACAATATTTTTATGGCTGTTTGCGATCACGAAACTGTAATTTTATGACTGTAAATTCTTCATTTCTAATTCATCTACATTCCAGTTAATGCAATATAAGGTAAACATGTAGCTCTTAAAATCTTTGGATGATATAATGCTAGTATGGCAATTAAATAAGTGTTTTTTTTGCTGATGGAGAGATCATTTTGTGTATTAAGTTTTTCATCTTCATAGCAAGCTGTTATGAGGGGTTGGGGAGTTTGAGGTGCTGTGTGTGAGTCTGGAACTGACCATCTGTGACGTGGGCTGGCTTCTCGGCTGTAGTTTGAAACAGAGATGCAAATGCTGGACAGCAGTGCCATTATGTCAGGCAGCCAAGAGATCGTAGAGGTGAAAGCACTCTACAGCAAGTCCAAAGGGAGGGAAAGCGATATGGTGATATGGCTCGCATTTCTCCTGTAGATTTAATATCAGATTTGTGTAGTCAGGAAATCATGTATGAAAATTACACAGGAGGCTTTATGTATGAATTGGTATCTTGGAGTTTTTCTTTTTACTAAAGAATGAAAAGCCAAATGGAAAAGTATACATGAAAGGCTTGACGAAACTGTGTTTTAAATCCGGAATTCAAACAAAGCTTATTCAGAGATCGATGGAAAATAAAATGCAGGTGACCGAGACTGGCCTCTAATTCCGAACAAACAGGAAAGTGAGAGCAGCTTCTAATCCTGAATAAACATGAAAGTGAGAGCTGCTTCTAATCCCGAACAAACAAGAAAGTGAGAGCAGCTTCTAATCCCGAATGAATGGGAAAGTGAGAGCCACTTCTAATCCCGAACAAACAGGAAAGTGAGAGCCACTTCTAATCCTGAACAAACAGGAAAGTGAGAGCCACTTCGAATCCCTAACAAACAGGAAAGTGAGAGCCACTTCGAATCCCTAACAAACAGGAAAGTGAGAGCCACTTCGAATCCCGGACAAACAAAAAAGTGAGAGCAGCTTCTAATCCTGAGAGCAGCAAATCCATCTGGCCTGGGCTCTCCCTTGGGATGCACGGCCCTCCTCTGTTAGCTGATTAAGCAGCTGCTAGCAGTTCAAGCTGCTTCTCCTGGATACTTACCTTGTCGCTAATAAAGGAACACAAAGGTCATTTCAGCCTGGGTGATGCTTTGACGTAGCTGCATGCCATTTTTCCTGGCAACACTTGCTTTTCATTATATTGGCAAAAGGCATGTGAAAGCAGCAGGAATTCTTAGAGCACAGTTGATTTAATCTGCAGGATTATGGGCTTGTTTCAATACATACATTGTTTATTCTCAATAAATAAAAGAAACACGTGATCATGGCACATTAAGGATCACGACAGATCACTTTACTCAGGTCACTTTACCCAGAGAGTAGTGATGATGACAGGAAGCATGATAAGGATCATACTGATGTTAGCAGACTAATAACTCAGCATTTAATACTCCGAAGGGTCACATGACACACCTTAATCCAATAAGAATCACTGAATATCAGTGCCTTTTTGTACATAGACTATTGATAAAGACTGTTTACTTTTTAAATATTGTTATTGTTATAACAATAAGGCACCCACCTTAAAGATAGCCCAAGACATAATACATTGCTAAGTTAAATTTGGTGATATACTGGCACACCTTATAATACAGTAACCAACAGTATTCCCATCAGAGCATTAAAATGCTTTATTGTGTTACCATGGCAGCGGCTACAATGAGGATACTAACAAGTCACCAAAATTATTGTTTTTTTTAGTATTATTATGTTACATAATGTCAATTATGCAATCACTGTGAATAAAATACCGATATTAATAATGACCATTACTCAGGATGTTTTTTTTTTCTGCTAGGTGTCTGTCAAGACTCCTGTGAGAAACTGTACAATGTAGGTATACAGCATACGGCGAATGAGAGAGACATTGACCGTTTATTGCCAAGGACACTAATATGAAGGTACACTGAATGAGAAGTCCTTCAGGGTCACATTGAGAGACACAAAACATGTACATACAAACAGAAATACCACTGCAACAGTAACAACCATAATGATGTCACAATACAGCGTAGAGTTTGCTTGGTCAAATACATACATGATATTCATCATGGAATTTCTGAAAAAGGATGGACCATTTAAAAGCAGTCAATGCCATCTTCAGCCAGCCTGTGAGCTTTCCCTTCATAAAGATCCTGCTGCTAAATCCTTCTATCCCTCCCATGAATACTTACATTCCTGCATGATGGTTCTCAAGGCCTATTGCCTCTTTAAATCCCCACAACTGCTTTTAGTCAATGACAAACCGCTGTAGGTTTGAGATATCAGGGAATCTTCAGGCCCATAAACAGTTTCACTAAAAATAAGCACATTTTTTTCCTTCTATACAGAATGTTAGTATATATTTGTTCAATATTTTCAATGGACAAGTAAGAAATCTACACGCATGATGTTTGATAATCTATCCCTTGTTTAGGTATATCTTATGAGATGGTATTCATATAGTTGTCAGCTACTACTACCAGAACAACCAAATGATTGCAAGAGTAATGGCATTGAGTGCCGCTACTTTTGCACACTCATATACTGTCCTCCATCACACTGTGATAAGATGTTTTTAATTAATAAATAGTGCATGTGGGTATTACTGCTTAGTTTCTCAGATACACTGTATAAAGCCTGCTTACTCTGAAAATTAAAGTGATGTTGTACATTTATTGCTACTGTATCCTTATAACCAATAATTACCTTTTTCCTAGGTAATGCTTGTGCATAGAAAAAAAGGTCATTTTTGGTAGTAATAAACATTTATGGATATGTGTAGCTTACTGTAATTGCATCTATTTTGACTGCTTGGTCGCTATCACCTTTTGTACAGATTTGCTAAGTAGCATGACTTTCCAGTAGATGAACTGTTCAAACAAACATATTTTTGCATGTTATGTTGTATGCATTCTTTTTTCCAGTTTGGATATACGTTTGATTTGTGTGGTTCAGCTTTACAGACCCACTGTACATCACTGAAATGTATAGCGTGAATTGTGGATAACAAACAGCTGTAGCTAATTCTGGCTGCTTCACCCACTGTAAACATATATATATATATATATATATATTTATATTTATTTATTTATTATTTTGTTATATTTATATACACATTTTAACATTTTAGGCTAAAGGAAACACAGCTCCGCACTGTCAGCACCTATACACACATCAGATTTGCACACAGTACAATTATGTAGATTTTCTCTGACAATTAGCGCACGATATTCTCAACAGACAGTGTTTAACAGGAATCGATGGTACGAGACATGGTTTGCAATTAAGGAACCAAAGGTCAGCTATAAAAAGACTATGTCTGGATTTAAGCACAGGACTGTATATGTTGTACAAACACAGGCAAGGGCTCTGAAAAGACCACCTCTGAAAGAGAAAGGTGTCAGGTTTCACGTTGACTGTCAAATTTGCGTGTGAACAGCACACGCGATTAAACCATAGTCATCAGTAAAGACCTCACACTGAGTGAGTTACGTACACAGATAGATGTGGTTAAGAAACATGAATGAAAGTAGTACAGAAATCAGCAGCATTTTAGGTTCAATTATAAATAGCTGTCGCAATAACTGATAATGTATATGAAGGCTTTGGCTTGATGGACATATGTGGCTTTCCCAGGAAATGAGAGGACAATGGAAGAACTAAACAGGGATGTATGGTTATACTGATGGACATGTCCTTGAGTCTGTAAGAAACAAACAGCAACATGGCTATTGCTAGCCTGTAGATCACGCTAGGTGAGCATTCTCCTCAAGGGATTTATAATGCTGAAGATGAGGGTAAAGGCACCCATCATTTTCAAATGGACAGGGAAGATAAGAAGAAATGAATTCTGGGGAAGTGGGCATGAATGCAACTCTTAACTCTTGTCTGCCCAGACCCCTCACTCCGTGTCTTCTTGCATCTTGTGGTCGCCGTCATGCCACCGCTTCCCCCTCTGGACTTAGAGGCTGTCACGTCACTCCGAGCGAGGCGAGCGAGACCCGGTCACAATCGGCACGAGACCTCAGGCTGTGCCACTGCTCCACAGGGGTGCGCTGTGACCCGAGTAGCCGCAGCCAGTGGTTGGCCTCAGGGGGGCCCGTGGGAAACTGGCCAATCACGATGCGGCCCACAAAGTCATTGCTGCTCTTCATGTTGTGGCCATAGACTGCAAAAGAGGAAAAAGGACACCCAGGTGGTCTTATTGGGTTCCTGCTAAGTTGGAAGATGCTGTGTAGCTTTCGATCCAACTCTGTCTGTTGTCCCTGGCCATTCATTGGAATCTCAGCCTAGCTGTACTTATGCCTTGTCAATTTCTTGACAGCATGTATGGTTTTAAAGATGAGATTCTAGTTTCTCTATATACAGTGGTACCTCGGTTCTCGAACTTAATCCGTTCCAGGAACGAATCCTAAAAAGTTTGCCCCGATCGTCCGCTCCTTCCGTGTGCCACTCCCCCTCATTAACCTCGTGTGGGATACACATGTGATCAGCTGTTTCTGGTTGTTGTCATTAGTCCTCTGTATTGTGTTTCAGTTTGTTTTCCCAGTCTGGTTATTGGATGCGTTTGACTTGCTTACAGCTCTGGCTTAAAGCAACCAATTCTGATCCTGATGCAATGCATTACGGCTAGATGCATTGCAACCTCTCACCTGGCCGCAAAAACTGGACCCGCTTCTGTGACGACACACCTTTGTCCTTACTGGCTGGAGAGTTTAGTTACATGCATGACGTTTGTATCCCAGGCAGTTCCGATGCGTAATCTGTAGTATTCTGATGCATAATATACAGTAATGGCAGAAATTTTGATGATGGTCATGGGAGTACTGTGTCGTGATACACAGGCATTGAACGCTGTTGCGTATTAGACTGCGTAACCAAAAACCAGTAAGAGTGCCCTTTCTTACCCTTCCTACCGTCAAACATGCCTGCAATGGGCACATGAGCATCAGAACTGGACCTTAGAGCAATATAAGAAGGTTACCTGGACCTATGAATCACATTTCTGCTTTACTATGTGGATGGTTGAATATGTGTTGAGCATGTTTGGGCGCGATGCACTGTGTCGTGGCACAGAACTCCCGTAATTGTCATTAAAATGATCTGATGTTTATTCCACATCGGCTCTTCTGTTGGTTTGTACCAGACAGAATAGCCTTCATTCTCATCTCACATGGAATCTTGGTCCCCAACACCCAGTCAGCGGTCCATGGGTTTTTCCTCCTTGGACCAGTCTCAGTAGGTACTCACCACAGCTGACCATGAGATCCCCACAAGGCTTACCAACAGATGCTCTGACACAGTCGTCTGATGATAATGAATTAGCTCTTGTCAAAGTCACTCAGATCTTAACCCCAGTCCATATCTTCTGCATTCAACATGTCGACTACAAGTTCTGAATATTCGCTTACTGTCTAATATATCTCAGACCCTGAAAAGCACCATTTACATGAGATAGTCATTCGCATCAGTGGTGTAAAGCAACTCAGCATGTACATTGAAATAGATCCCTTTCCCAGACAATCTTTCTGGCTGCTGTCTGTTTTTTTTTCTTGGCTCTCATCTGCTATAATAAATATGTGTCAAACCGAACCATCAATTATAAAAAAAATGGAGCAGTGACTTATTACTGGGGTGCTGCCTACAAAAAGTTTATGAAATACACTTGTGAATTAGTAGTGAATTATTCAGTCCTGCAAAGGTGAAGTAAAGCATCCTTCAGAGAGGAGCCTCTCTCATTTTGGTGATCCTAACCTCTTCACTAATCGTTA
>JABFDZ020000097.1:27148130-27167362 GCA_019775955.2 Pollimyrus isidori
TGAGTGCCTGCAGCACCTCCCACCTTCCCCCAGGTGAGTGCCTGCAGCACCTCCCACCTTCCCCCAGGTGAGTGCCTTATTTATTTTTCTCTATTTCCAGTTTTAAACCTCTCTTCCCTATCATTGCCCTCCACAGACAGGGATCACCGTACTGTGGCTCACAGTCCCCCCATGGGCCTATATAGAGTCACAGTGTCCTCTCAAACACATGCTCTTATCCACTGGTCATCCAGTTCTCTTCTGTCTTTTCTCCACACCATTAGGCTGTTTCTCATGCACCTTTTGGTGTGGGTTTTTAACCGTGGTATCCATGGCATTCTGTTAGTAGCTGGATCCAGAGAGGGCTGCTTCAAACCAGTGAATTTGGTTTTTTAAAATGTGCATTTCATGAAGAAAATGAGTGTGTGATTGCCACACAGCAGCATACAGGTCTTGCAGGTTGATGCCAAGTGGAATAGGTGGTAACCAAGGTTCATAGGGAGTCTCACAACTTTTCTACTGTTGTTCGTGGGCGATATCTCGAAAAGTATGAGTGGAGAAACACACCAAAAATTTGGCTGAACAAGAAGGTTAAAAGCGATGGGTAACAATAGTGTGTTTAATTAAATTAATTAATGATACATCTTAAATAATAACTGACGTAAATGAATATGAAGCTTTATTGCAGAGGTAGTAAACAAATATGTTCCATGGTGGAAGGACATTCAACAGGACAAAGAACAGTTTTTCCTTGAAATTTGCCATGGTTTCTCCTAAAAACACCTGGCTACCAGGATCCTCTGAATCTACAAAGTAACTCATCTCATGAGTCAATTAGCAAGAAGAATTAGTATTTTACATATATAATGCAATGATAAAACTATATAAATAAATTTTTGCACTGCACTGCATCAACTGTTACCACTGTTCCATAATAAATACCACAATATTTGTATAACAATTAAATTCAGTTTATTCATGTTAAGTGGGTTTAAAGAACTTTAATGTGTGAATCTTAGTATGTAAAATGCAACATTAACGTCAGTAAGACCATCCTATTGATCTCTCTCTTCCTTTGAATAATTTATTCTTAATAGTGACATTTATCTTCATTCCACTAAAATAGTCTTGTTCCTACTGTCATGTTCCTATTTGCCTCTAACATATTATTATTCTGATGATATACCTCTTCCATACATCTCCCTTTCCTCTGTCCAGCCTGCAGTGGTTTGTACCCCCCTGCACACAGATAATCTCTCCTTGACCATAATATGGAAAATAGAACATTTCATTTTCTCATTATTTCCAAAAAAGATTGCATGTGTTATGTTCGTCGTCGAGAAGGGGGGTCGGGAGGCGAGCCGGGAATCAGGCAAGCAGAGCCGTTATGGAGGAGAAACAGGGTTTATTCTTGGCAACACAGGACTGACAGGGACCAAACGACATGTAACGTCAATGCCAAGTCTCCAGGAACTTACACAGATGCAGACTAAATACAAAAGACAGGCAGGCAGTAACACGAGACAGGTGAGAAGAATCGGGTAGAAACACGGGGTAACGAGGTGGGCGTGGCACACACGAGGATCGGACAAAGCTGGACGTAACAGAATGTGTCTACTTTAGAAAAAGGAACAAATATTTTTAAGGATCTGTTTGGTAGCCAAAGATTAATTGAATGCTATTCTAACTACAGTATTCCACACTGTTTTTTATGTTTCTCCCTATATTCAGCATTTTGTTGTCCCATTAGAGGTACGGGGACCTGGAGCCAATCTTTGGAATAGTACAGTGAGCACCCAAAGGGGGTACATCACAACTGCAAACTATTTCTTGATGTAAGCCAGGTCCCATGTGTACCACTACCACCATAGACAAGGACCACATGAGACCATATTGTGTCACATGAAACTTGCACAAATATTTAGTGGCACTTGCAGTTCATGAAAAATGTCCCTGTCCTTGAGATGGAAATATCCCTGCCCTGTTCCAGCCGTGGCTGGTCTCTGCTGAATACTTGCACATTCTCATGACCTCCAGACAGGAAATGCGACTTTCTCACAAGCCTGCCTCCTGCTAGTCCCAATCGTGCGGCATAAGCCGCTTCATTGTCACAAAAACAACAAGGCTTCTCCCGAACTAAAGGTGTTAAATGTCACCCATTCAGGGTACGAAATTGCACCTGTGGCCCTTCAAGGCTGTGATAATGAAAAGCTCTATGAATCCTGACCAGTGAGACAGAACACCTGGATCATCTTCTGCTTTATTGCTAGTGGATGATAGTTCAGTATTTTGAGCTGTATATAAGACTTATCCGTAAGTGGCATAGGGCAGGATGTTCTGTCACATGATACTTTGAACTCACTAGGTTAAATGGTCCCAACAGGCCAGTCACAAGGTTCTACACAAACACAAGCTCTACCCTGAAGCTCCATCTGTATCCCACATCTATACACCTGTGTCTAGAGTGCTTGAAATCCTGAGTCAAACACAAACTAGCACCGTATCACAGTCTACAGGAGAACGAGTGGCCAAATCTTAACTATATTTTCGTTGCTGCGAGTTTGATTTTACTTGTATTAATACACTATATGCACCACACCACGCAGGCGTATATGCAATACACTGCAGCTCTACAGCAGTTTTGCAAAAGATATTTAATCTGTATTTTGTATTATTACTTAAGAGGAGCAGCAAATAATTTTGCTTTGCAAATAATACATATAATGTGAATTTGTGACTTCCAACTTTCAACACTGTCACAATTTAATTGCAGTTTAACAGCACATGACAGACCAGTATTTCATGTGACAGCTCTGAGAAGGTTTTTCCCAACTCCCCTTCAGTACCGGGTCTCCTGATGGAAACACAGAAGGCTGCTCCTGCGGTTTCTGAAAACAAGCACAAGAGCTTCCAGACACGATGTCCCTGCAGTGCTACCAGCATCCCATGACAGCTGCTCAAGCAGTAACCTTGCTGTAGCGAATGAGTTCTGCTGTGAAAGTGCCAGCACTGACCTTAATCGGTGTAAAAAAAACAAGCCTAAGCCATATTTCAGTAAGGGCATTGTCACTGAGCAGCTCTGTAATAGGTTTGCACACTCTTTTTTTGCAGAGTTTTTCTACGAACACAGCATAAGCATTATGAGACCATTTTTACTCGGCACTTAGTGTGAAATCCATTTATTATCCACATCATTCCCACAAGTTCCACTATAAACCCAGAATCAATGAATAAATATTGAAAATGCTTTCCTTGGATTAGAACATCAGCTAAACGAGCCAGAGAGGCTGGTGGGTTCTCAACAGTAAACTCGAGCACATGGTCGGGATTCAACGGTATTTTGGCCCTGTTGTGGACCGGACTCCAGCACTTGGTGGGCACTGGCCTAGACGAATAAACCAAGGCAGGTGTGCCCAGAAATAGGAAAGACGGTCACAAACCAAGTCGAGGGACGTGGGGTGGAAGCCCACTAAGAGGTTGGATGGAGCAGTGTCCCTGAACACCTTAGGTACGGTGAGGAAGCTGGGCAGCAGCTCTGTGTCACCCCCAAGGAACATGTGTCTCAGTTCCCGCTGACGTAGGCTCTCCTTCAGGTTCTGCAGGAGGTCCTCAAGTCTGTCCAGAAAGCAGTGGTCCCTCCAAGCCTCCGGGGGCACTGTGAGCAAAAGGCGCAGCCATGCCGTCTTGAGCGAGTATGACGACAGGACCTCCCTCCACTCTCCCCAACCGTGGCTGTCCAGAGCCTGCCCCCCAAGGTCCCTCAGAGCCTTTATCATCTGCAGACACTTCAGGTGGCAGGATCTGGCTGGCAGCCGGCTCCTCAGCCAGCTCAGCAGCCTCTGCTCTTGACGGGGAAAGTATGGCGTCCAGAGCTCTCCCTGCTGGGGGCCGCACACAGAGCCGACCAGGTAGGAGCCATCTGCCAGCGGCACTGCGGGGATGAGGCGCACACCCATGCAGATGTGGCAGCACACGTAGTCAGAGAGTGGTGTGAGGCGTAGCATGACACGGGAGTTACACAGCGACAGGCCCAGGGAATAGCGCCACTCGAAGGGCTGGCACACAGCGGCAAGGCAGCGCTGAATTGCCAGGTAGAACCAGCGGAGGACAGCACCTGGGGATAGCCTGTATGCTCTGCCTGTCCCACTCAAACTCAGGAAGCTCCCAGTGAAGGCCCAGTGTTCACGCAACCAGGCAGAAGTTCGGGGCATCTCCAAACTACAGAGAGGCAGCATCCTACCTTCTCCACATGAAAGGGTCACTGGTGCCACCTTCAGCCCACGAGGTAGGTGGAGAGGGACCAGGATGTCAAAGCAGTCCGGACGGCTCACCTTGTGTTCCTCATAACAGCTGCCGATCTGCACAAAGTCTCCCCTGAAGGCAAAGGATGCTTCGGGCGGCTTCTCGGTACGGCCAGCCCTCACCAGCTTGCTGACCAGCTTGGCCACATGCGCCTTGCTGTGTCCAAGGACGTGCGGGGACAAGCGCACGTGACGCTCATAGTAACTCTCCAGCAGTTCCTTCCTGGAGGGGGCCACTCGACAAGTCACCTCGGGAAGTTCACGGAAAACCCTCTTGTTCCTCCTTAGCCGAGAAAAGCAGTATTTGAAGAAGTAGCGGAGAATGAAACCCAGTGCGAATATGGTGAGTAAGAGAGGCCCTAAGTCTTTCTCTAGGCTGTGTGCGGGGGCAGAGTCTGGGCCCCTCTGTAGAGATCTGTGTAGCAGCAACAGAAGGCCAGTGAGGAGGAAGGTAACCAGGGACCAGAAGACCCTGAGATTCAGCGTGTATACAGTCATGCTGGATGCCGAAATTACGCACAAGTGTGCACTAACCCATGATGTCGCTCTGGGGACTCACTCTGCCTGGGACTCCTCTTTCACAACCTGAAGACCATCCAGAATTTAAAACGGCTCTCTTCTGACGGCAGAGAGTACCCAATGTGGGCCTTCTGTCTGCGTACCAAGAGGAAATACCAAACTCATAACAGAAAAATCTCAGCTGAAGAGTCAGGCGCTGAACCTACAGCCAAGGCATAGAGTTCCCGCCCCTCACTCCTCTTAAAGAGACAGGGTTAGATAAATTGCTTTAAAGAACAAGAAAGATGACACAGATAAAGAAAAATTTTCATGAGAAAAAAAAGTTGGTTAAGTTTTCAAAAAGTTTTGCAGAGCAATTATTTTATGTTGCTCATGCAAAACAAAGTAATGTGAACAAATTTTAAAACAAAGCCTTTAAAGAGATTAAAATAGATTCTGATTATCCAGATTTCACATTCTGTAACATTAAAGCATGTATGTAGGAAGCAATGATCTGTGAAATAACCTGTAACCTCTATGAAGTGCATGCAATCAGCATAGCTGTTTTTACTAGTCCAGCTACAGGGCAGCAAGCGCGCTCAACTTGAATTCAGCTGGATCTTTGGGTGCAATTTAAATAAACACTAAAAGAGACTTTTATTTAAATAATAAAGGAAGAAAAGAACTCACAAGGGTATGCTCTCTTACTGATTTATTGCAGCAAAATTAATACAGCACGTCTATTAAAACCAAATAGCATAAAAGAATTAATCCTTAATGTAGGACATAATATTCAGGCAATGTAGGAATCAGTGAGTGGCTGTAAATATAAATCTGTTTATTTTATCTCATCTACTTCTTATTCACCTCATGTGAATTCAATATCAGTCGACATGCTTGAATATCCGTCATTCATGGCTGTTGAATCACAGCTTGTCCGGGAGTTGGATAATGACAACTTAGAAAGTGGATGGTTTAGGTACAAAACTACTGTGGTATTATTTAAATTAAGTTCAACTCTTAAAAATGTGTATACTGTGCTGTATATGGCATGTATACGATGAAACAGACCTAAGATGGCAGGAATTCAACATGTAAAAATAATTAATATAATTTTAAAGTAAGTAACTGGTAGTTGCGGGTTGCCCTATATTATCATGCCACCAAACTTTGCAAAAAGTACAAAACATATAATAAAAAACACACGTTTTAAAGGCCTCCGCAAAAAAAATCAGTCTGAGTGTTCATTAGAATCAATATGGTTGGATATTCTGCACGACAGCGACAACATATAAGCTTATATAAGGAAATTCAGTGGATAAAGTAATATTATCCTATACGCGTAATTACTATAAATAAATACAGTCGCCCCTTCTGCATAAGAAATTAAACGGGATTTTTGGGTGAGTATAAACTCAAAAATGCGTATATCTGTGTACTGGAGGACGCTACGGCAGCCTCTCGCGTAATATCTCGCGGTGAACTCCCCCCTCCCCCAAACCCGCTGGGCGCCCTCTTCACCCGCTAAAACCAGAACATTTATGCGGTCTTTCCAGATGGCGTGGGGGCTGTGCCGCGATGTGTAAGACTGGACTCTACTTTGAATGTGATCAACTGATAACTAGTTAACATGCACAGATGCGGCAGGCGAAAGACAGGCGGGAGTTCTGGGGTATCCTTCTCCTTTCTCTACCTGCCAGAAGTTTAAGTCATGCTACCTATAATAAAATAGACATTTGAACTACTATATAAAATGGACACTTTTAAGTTAGAATCGAATTTCAAAGTGAAACAATTCTAATCGAAAGAAACGATAGTTCAGTATCGATCTGCATATCCTTACAAACGGCATTTTGCAATGGACGGCAAACTGGAAGGAATGGATAAAGGTGATCCTGAGAAAGCAGGGATAAACCGAAAAAATGATGCACAGACATGTACAGAACCTTCAGCAAAAGTTGTAGACCGTTAACATGACGCTGCCTTGGGTCACGTCTTCAGTAGCAGAAGGTGAGAGCGAAACAGCTAGTTAGCAAGTACATATGTCGGTGCTGCAAAATGTGTTATAGCGTACACGCACTGGGATTGTCGTGTTATTAACATGTTGTTCCTAAATGAAAAGATAAAGTTGACTTAGTGCTACACAGGTGAGTGAAGCCAAATGAAATATTGGAAAATGCATGTCCCCAATTCCCCCTGGCTCTTTCGCCATTGTTTTTACGTCTTTGGACATTGATGGGGTCTTTAACAGTTTGCTACCAATAGGAATCTTTGGTTTGATGTAGTATTTAGCCTTTTTCAGAAACTAGAAAAGTCACTGGTAATGGATGGATATGTTTAATTATCATTGAGAACGACTGAAAGCTTAATTGATAATAAGGCCCAGTAAAAAAAAATATATATATCATCCCCGCCCGCGTGGCGAATTGCCCGCATCGATTTTTTTAAAGTGTATTTTCCTGTGTAAATTCCACTGCCGGCGTTCACAAATTTTGAATAAAACATTTAAAAAATATATTTTCTTTTCATATTCATTTTGCAGATCAGCCCATATGTCATACATGTGTTGCTGTTCCTTTTGTTTACTGTTGATGTTGAAGACTTATCTTCCGTCATCTTTTTTCTAAGAATGTTTTTTTAAGAAATCGCCCTCCCTCATCACTTGTTTCTGATTGAAAGGATGATAAACTAATAATTATTTTTACTGGGCCTAATTGATATCCGAGGTTCCCATGCTGTTTTGGGGGATGGGAAATGTTTTGTAACACTAGTAAGTAATGCATCTGTCCTACCTAGTGTTACAGACTGACTTTTATTTGTGCTAGTGTTCACATTACCTGTGACCTTCAGCTCCAGAAGGTCTCTAAATCACACCTAAAACATTCTATAAATATCGGTGGTGACGTTCATTTAATATAATGCTGGACAGAACTACTACTGGTCCCTGCAGCCCTATCATGCGTGGATCTTGTGGATGGATGGATGCAATTACTGCTGGTTATTTTAGTTTCACAAAAATAGTCTCTAATGGACTTTTCTCTACACCAAGCGGCAAACACAATCTAAGCCAAAACCTATTAAAGTGCGCCCTCTAGTGAGAACAGAAATTCCAAGGAGGAGAGGAGAATGCTTACGACATTACGCATGATGGCATTGTGGAGTTTCATTTTTACTTTGTTTTTGTACTTAATAAATTCAATAATATTTAATAATACAATAAACAACAATTTTGCTAAAAGCAGGAAATCAAGTTACTGAATAACAATAAATACTTGACCTTAATAACAGATATATAGGTTATATAAAATGGCACAATAAGAATTTTAGATGATTTAGATAAAATTGATAATTTCACATCAAATAAAAACACGGATGTGTCCTTGAATCATTTGTCGTATTGTTAATGAGTACTATTTTGTTTTAAAACCATTTTCTTAAAAACTCATTCAGAAATGTGTTACATTCAGAGCTGAGAAATTGACTGCTAAAACAGCAACACAAAGAAGGAAACTGTTACTGTGCACACTTTAAAATACTTTAAGCATTTAAAAAAATAAAATACACATGATTATCACCATCACCCTTTGCTGATACTCTATAATGTAACCTATAATTTCTCTATCTGGGAAATAAAATCAAATTACCTCGGTAACACTATTAATCTGATTTTGTAGCCCCTATTATGAGTATACATAGCAATAACAGCTGAACCATTTGAAGCCACATTTTGTGTGTGTGTATGTGTGCATGAATTTGCCACATTATAGGGTTTATTTGTCTTTGTCTTTCATGGAGAGCAAGGTGGGACATGCAAAAACTACCCAATTTACACACAGCAATGCAAGAAGTATTACTATTACACTAACAAATAATGGCAGATTACAGTTTCAATGTAGGGTGGTCAAAAGGCTGTAGATTCATTTACAGGATTGCAGCTGACTGCTGTGAGAGCTTCAGCCAGCCAGGTATCAGGTAACTTTGCCAGCTTTCATCCTAGAACTAGGCTAGCCAGAAGTGCCTCATCAGTAGGGCTCCAAACTGGCAACCTCCTAAAAGTGACCCATGGAAACTTATGAAAACTGAAAGGTTTCACTGAAAAACCCTAAAAACTAAAATTACTAAGCCATCTCTCCAAACCGAATACTGTGCAGCATAAAAGAGCAAATCTATCTGAATGTCTGAGAACTAATTACAGGCACGCAGGTGTTGGAGAGAGACAGCTAGCCCTTTAAGCAGATGGAAAGCCCGGGAAAACTGAGCCCAGGATCCCAGAGGAATTCTAACGGGTCCGAACACCAGTTTTCAGTGGAGCAATGGAATGCTTGGTGGTACAACTGAGTACCAGACAGAGATCTCCATCATGTTTACATCATTACTCATTCCTTCACAATGCCATGGAGCTAATGCACCCCCTAGCCTCCATTACTGACCATGCCGGTCAGGTGGCTACCCTCCTGCTTCAGATTTAGGCCCAGCTTCTGCAGGTCCAGACCCATGGAGGCCAACACCTGGAGCAGGGTGAGCTCCTGGTTGGTGGCCTGGTCTATTAGGGCAGGGCATGTGGGATTGCACTGTGGCCACTGGCAACTGTCGATCAGGTTAAAGGGGCAGCCCTTGATGGTGGTCTTGCTGTTACGGTTGGACTCCTGCAGACTCTTATCCCAGCACTGCAGAGCTCTTGTAAGTGAGGTCCCTTTAACTAGAAAGTCCATCCAGTTACTGTGTAGAGACAGCAGAGGACAATAATTCAGCCCCACTGTTCAGGCTTCAATGAAATTTGTTTTTATTCTCTCAAAGTCCACTTGTGAATCAGCCCTGCATGCAACCTCGCACTTCTGCACTGCATGACAAAACTGCCTACCTTAAACTTTTCCTGACCTCACAGCAAGCTCTACACCAGATCACCTTTGACCTCACTTAACCATATACCCCCAGTCCTTGATTCTGGCCCCCGTGCCAGCCCTACCCCCAACCCTTCTAGGCAGGAGGGAGTCAGGCTTAGTCCCAAATGGGGAGAGTGAAAGTGTGACATGGCACCCAATGACAGGTAGAATGTGGGGTGATGAATGAGCCTCCATAAACAGGAGCATGAGTTCATCCTGCAGAGATGGAGCAGCATATGTTAGTACAGTCCTCAGGCCGTTTCAGATGTCCTTACCTTTTAGTGATCAACGTGTGGGCCAGGCAGGAGGGAGCAAACACCGCCCTAGAGATGTACATCACACAATGAGCAGGGAACATACTGTAAAGGCACACTAACCCTAAACTAACCCTGACCCTAATTACCCAGCCACCATGGTCAGTCACACTATACATCCATAAATCCATTCTCCAACCATTTATCTTGGTCAGAGTTTGGGTGGCTGGGGGTGGGGGGGTGGTCGTTACTTGAGGCAGGGGTACATCCTGGACATTGAGATTTTAGTTATGTTTCACTAAGGGCGTTAACACGAGCATATGGTTTTTTGCAAAAGTGAAGAGCATCACACTCACGAAACATCCTTGAACGAGTTTTTGAGCTCCTTTCCCAGGTTCTGCATGTAGGTCCACTGCTGCTCAGACAAGGACTGCCCACCCAGGTAGATGTTCTCCAGCCGCAGCTGCTCCTCATCAAATAACCATTGCACCACAAATAGAGGTGCTGAGAAAAGGTTTGAGAGGGTGTCTTTACCCAATAGTACTCTAAGCAGACATGCAGGAAAAGGTACTGTAAATGGTGAGCTATACATACAGGACAGGGAAGAGTAGAGCTTGGGGCCAAAGAAGCAGTGCCATTCCTCTCCTTTGCGATATTGCTGGCGGCACTTCTCTGGGATCATCCCGTTCCACAGTCTGCAGGTGCAGTAAAATATTCCCATAACATGGAAAGAACTCAATCTTTTCACCGTCATCATTCATGGGAACATATTCAAAACATTGGGGACTGATTTGAGTTTTGTTTTTTACCTTGGAACATAAACAAACAGACTAAACAGACCTGTGAAGTGAGAGCTCGTCCTCACTTGACATCTTCTTACCGGAGGCCTTTCTTGATGGCATCTGCTGGTGTGCAGGACACGCTGTCGGGACACTCAGGCGCCTTCTGCTGCTTACTCTCCAAAAACCAGCCAGAGTCTACCAGGCCGCGGACCTGTGCCTCTGCACCCAGCTGCTCCAGCTGCGCAGACACCTTCTCGATGTTCAGCAGCACACCTGTACCCCCCGCACTGTCATGACAATGATGGCACTCCTCTGTAATTTGTACATTAGCCTGCTTGCTTCGTACATTTGACTACTCGATTCTTCATAAATTTGTCTGCCTGCAAGACTACATTTGTCTGCTTGTTATTACTCAGTATTATAGTCAACCTGCAGGCATTGAGTGATAAACCACTAAAATCACTTTAAGATTACATATTTTCAGTGACATTTCCATAAAAGCCAATATGTATGTGGATAAATCAGGTAAGGAGACCTACCTTGTACCAGCCAACATGATGACCTTTGCTTGTTTGATGCCCTTGAGAGTGAGATCTTTGATCACCTCCCGGATAATAAGGGAGCCCATGAAGGCGTATTCAACTGTGAGACACAAGAATGTCACAACACTAAATCTCCACATAAATGACACACTTGTCTGTGGTGACAACCATACCCGTATCTTTTCCCTGTCGAGCTTTTGCGGGCGGTCCAGTTCCACTCCACACATCGCTGGAGCAGTATGGAACAAATCTGGAATGATACACTTGTCTCAGAACACATTATGAGGTCTGCATGAGTCACTGTTTTTCAATGAAGGACACAGACACATGAATTTGAACCTTATGATGAACTTGAACCTGATCTTGGCTATTTGATCAAATCATTTTTTTCAAGAACTTACGCAATATTGGCATTCCACCAGTGAGGATTTTCTTCAGGTTGTGCTGAGAGGATTCCAGTACCTGTAAAGTGTTTCAAGCAAAACACCACTTAGACATATTTAGCAAAACAATCATCAGGAGAGGGAAAGCTTGACTGCAACACCGGATACAGTCATCTACTGTGAAACAAGTATCACTGGCCAAAACAGTATGAGAGCGTATCAGCCAACCTTTTCGTGTCTGAGGCCACTCCGATGAGCTCATGAGCCGAGGGATATTTTTGTATCTGGAGTCGCAGGTCTCTTTGTTGTAGCAGCACCAGCCACCTAAAAATATGATGCTAATATTATCTTAAGCAGACTACAAGCAGGAGATCCCATTCAGCCCTCCAGCTAACCCCCTCAGGTCTGGCCAAGGAATGCACCTGCTCAATTCACCTGCCTAGAACTACTCATGCTTAGAGGATGGGCCGAAATTGAACTGTAGCCATAGGGGACACTGTGATTGATTACCTTCAAGTAACTAGTTCACTTCTAGACTAGGATAACACTAGGATAAATTTTTGAAAATTCATATTTTCACTGAACAAGGCTAACTGTTAACAACAGGACTAACATACAAATTAAAATATTTCAAGAGTGCTTTTGAACAAATAAGCAGTAAATAAGCAATACCAACCTTCTAAAAATATGAGCCACCGTTTGCTTCCTCTGAATTCCTTCAAGTAAAACCTACAGAACACCAACGGGGATATGTTGAGATATAAACCACTGGAATATACTATAAATCCATGTTGGAACTAGTACTTTCAATTAAACTACAAGTAAAGCAGAACATTTTATAAATTTCTTTTAAAATAACTGAAATGGGATTTGGGTTTAAGGTTAGCTTTTGAGGACTGTTCAGTCCTCCAGTAGGTGGAGGGGTATCTCACCCAGCTGCTGTCCCGTCGTTGCAGGTGACCTGTGTGTTCTTGAGGAAGTGCAATTTCATGTCATCGCTGGCCTTATTTCCAGAGCCTCCCCGGCCTCCAGGGCCCGCTGTCACGGGGTGGGACTCATCCTCAGAGGCTGCCTCACCCCCCTGCTGGCCCCCAGTCTTCCTGGGTGATTTGCTACCAGCTTTGGTATTGCGGTTACTTTGGCAGTTCAGCCCTCCAAATAGGAGCAGCAATGCCACATGGTACAGCACTTTCATAGCAAATCCCCCAGACCTCTTCAAGAAAGAGAGAAAGACCCGGGGAAACACTTTAATAAGAGTGCTTCCCTTGACAAAAAGAACATGCATGTTCACAAAAGGCACACTTATTACACTTATGCATGCAACAGTTGCTGACTTAGTCAGCAGTGTGTTTTATAAACTGATTAGTCGTTAGTATCACGCATTATTGATCCAGTAAAGTGAGAGCTGGACATGTGATGATCACCCGTCTGACAGCAAAATACCTTTTCAGTATCCACTTGGGGAAAACGTCAGGTGTGCCAGGGGACCCCTAGGTCAGTCCAGACGGTGCTGTAGCTGCGAAGAGTGGAGACCAAGCGGAAGATGGTGAGCGTGGGCTCGGTAGCTTCTGGTCAAGCCTCACATGTGGGTCGGGCTTTATAGTGCCACCATATGGATCACATTTCCCAGCATTCTCTTTGAGCTGCCGCCAAAACTGGCCGGACAACGCACAGGGTTGGATGGTACACGCCGAGGAGAAAAGATAACACACGCTCTCCGGAACGCATTTGAAAGGCCCCCACCCACCTTGGGCTAGAAGCACCCAGCCCACACCTTTAGTCTGAGGATTAAATCAAACAGCTCAATGTCTGGTCTGACGTGATGCAAATTTCAGGCAGATTGTTACCTCCAGTCACACATCTTGGGGTCAATGCTGAAAATCAGGCAGGTCAACACATTTGAATGAAGAGGGCCACTTGACAGAGATCCAGGCTGATCTGGCAGGACTCTCATACCATTCATTAAAAACCCTTTCCTCAACTCAACATGTGCACCGAACACCTAAGCAACAGTCTACTTCAAATGTTATCTAAAAATTAACCTGTTTTTTATTATTGATCAATGCAATGCTATTTGCACATGTATTATAATGGAGAGACACTAGGATTATAAGTGCACTATGAATGCATGAGTCAGTAACGGGAATTCATGGCCTAATAGAATATATTATGATGAAGAACAAAAGGCGTCTTTCACAGTGGCACAGTTCCAGCTTTAGACAAACCCTCAGAATAGGGTGTTTGCTAAGTGCAGCAGCACTTTTTTTCTCACTCCAATATTTTGTTTTATATTAAATACTCCTATCACGCTTCATTAATATATTCAATGTAATATTCTCATTTTAAAAGAAGTGGTAAATAACATTAGAATGTAGGCATGCCTGGTGTTATCTTCCAAAGAATAAACAGATTGTGATTTCAGTATGAGCAAGGTCACAAACAGGCACAACTGCATCAGTCTGCTCTGTTGCAAATAAAAAAAAAACACACCAGCTCAGAAATGAAAATAATGTAAAATGAGGCAAACAGACATCACTCAGACAATAAAGGCATAGGGCAAAATTTGTCAAAAAGTGAATGCAGTCTGTGGTTTATTATCCACAGCACGTCCTAATGCAACTTGAAAAAGTGATGACTTTAAATAAGTAACGTTTTGTGTCGTTTACCTTCAGCCACGTCTTCAGCAGAGTCAGGTGTGAGTCAGTGCCCCTGGGCCAGGAGTTTGACTCCGGGGCTGAAAAGGCAGGGTATTTCAAACTGATCTCACGTATCCCCAGGATAGCTACAGGGTGACGTGTTGATCAGCAAAGGAGATCACAAGCCTGGCCTCTGAAATGCTCATCAATGAAATGCACACCATCCCATCATGTCAATCAAACCATTAACGAGCCTCGGAGAGAGACGGGGTTCGTACACCCGGCAGAGGGGACTGTGCCCTCACATGCCTAGGCTCCCCTTGCAGCGCCTGCACCTTCAGCTCTGGGTTACGTTCATACTCCAGCTTAGAATTGCCCCATACAACCTGCCACAGTTTATCCAGTTCATGGTCACTTTCAATTAATCATCATGCAATGGCTCTTCTTCCCATCTAATGGTGAAATCACTCGCACAAACTTTGTATGGTTACTTACACAGGGCACTTGTACATAAGCATGTTCTTTGGTCTGTTCAAACCACTGGCATACAAGAAGTACTTACAGAATAACAATCAGATTATCATCCTGCCAGTTGCTTAAAGCAGGCAAGACACTCACCATGTTTTTCATCTACCATCAGCACAAACAAATTGCTGCATTTTTCATACTCAAGTTTAGTTCGACATCTTTGGCTTGTTAACACCTATTTGCTGTTGTGACACCTTTTAAGTGATGCCAGCAAAACACTAAGATATGTGAAAATATCTTTTGTTGTACAATTTATTTTTCTTTCAAAAGAAAGTCAATGACATACTGAATTTGATCTACCGAGCTGAAAACGTTTCATTCCTTGACCATACAGAAGAACCATCTGTCTTATCATAAAATCTATTCAACAATCTGTTAAGCAGATACTTGAAATAGCTGAAAAATGAACCAATTGCTGTAAATCTATCACCTTTTTAGCCAGAAAGTTTTGAGCAAAGCACATAGATGCCATTGTTGGCATTTTGCTGCTTTGATATTGGCTTCGACAGATGATATTTTTTGCAGGAGTCTGGGTAGACGAGCCATATTTGCACGTATACCAATGAAGAAAGCAGACTGATAGTCCTGGTTCCCTTGGCATTACTCACATTAAGGAGCTTGTCTGTGTTCTGATGGAACCTTGAAAAAGTGTCACATGAGAGACCTCATCTATGAACAAGCAGCTGAGAACTTGTTTACAAAAGAGTTTTCTCTCATACCCCCCAGCGATGGGCAGGCCGTTGGCAAAGAAGTGTAAAGTGAAGGACAGAGCAGAACAACGCTGACAGGACATTGCATTGGAAAACATGCGAAGTGGGACCCGACTTCATGCTATCCTCCGTTGTTTGGAATCCAGGTTTAAAATGGATCCACTCGGCAGGCCTGACTGGCCCAAGTACATCGTCTGTCATGCATGTGTGTCATCGCTGCTGCAAGGTCTAAGGGCAAGCAGGAGCATTTATCAGCTGACAGTCCCGATGCAAACCATGCGATGAATAGTGCTGCAAGTTTAATGTAGGGGACACTGGCCATGTGATTGTCCTTTATAGTACACACATATACAAATTCTTATGGTGCACACCTTGAAATAGACACTATGATGTACAACCTCAGAAATAAGCCCAAGCACACACAGAGCTACAACAGTGAAGGCGTTTCTTCAACATATATAAAACTAAACACATACATTATGTGCATGTATTGTGTAAAACTAATAGGCAGCCAATGAGTCAAAACTCAAAAATTCTCCTAGGCAGCCAATGAGTCAAAACTCAAAACTTCTCCTAAAATCACCCCAGTGTGATAACCATTTAATACACCCATGTTTTGTTTTTTTTTTTGACTTGACAGCACACCTTGTCCAGCTAATCAATATCTCATGGTAGGTCAGTGAGCTGGTGGTGAAATTTAAGAAATACATGAAATATCTGAGGTGCATCTGAAAATCTAGCCATGCAACTTTTTGGAGAACAAGTACTGTGCTCAGTACTCTGTGTGTGTGTGTGTAAATATATATCTATATATATGTGTGTGTGTGTGTGTGTGTGTGTGTGCGCGTGTGTGTATATATAGATATATATATACACACACTATACACTATATAGATTTAAATCCTGCTTGTCAGTGGTGGGCCCACGACACTGACATGTGGCTAATAAAGGCTAGCGTATTTATGAGCACACACCACCGGCGCATTCACAGAAACCACAGTGAGGCCCAACACACTCGGGGGCAAGTAGCCGGTGGGTGCTGGATTTCACCTCAGGCTGACAGCATGGCTTTTTGAAGCTAATGAGAAGAGTAAGATCCCTTCTAAAGAGGGCTGCCGGGGAGGGGGGCATACGATAGAGGTCAGGTGTTCAGGGGCCTGCGTAGCCCGCAGTAACCTTCAGAAGCCATCCTAACACTGCCACCAGCCAAGGCATCTGTAAACACCTCGGGTGATGAGTTAGCCAGACATCCACAGCAAGATGGACCCGAGAGTGATGTAAGCACTCCCCAAAAAAGAGCGGAATGACTTAAGCCGGCAGGCATTGCCGTGAGGGCAAAATACTGGGACACCTGCGACCACAGGACCCTGCGTTCCCCACGGGTCTTTGTAGTGACATGCCTCTATAGTTTGGAATAGGTCCCATCCCTTCCATCACGCCCTATCCCAGACCACCACACAAGCGATGCCGACCATGGGAATCTAGCTAGGAGATGCAAGAAAGACCCGGGACTATTTGACCATTACACATACTGTACTTATGAATAAATACCTATGGTCTATTTTGAGCTGTATTTGACACACAATCATCCATCATGCATCTGCTTATCCAGTATAGGGTGATGGGGAGCCCAGAGCCTGTCCAGGGTTTGACTTATTAACAAAAAACAGACTTGCTGTGATGTTAAATATGCCCTCCATGCAACGCTGGTTTCACATGCATAGTGAGACATCTTCAAAGAGCTAAAGCATCCGCTAACCAAGGAATTGATAACATCCAAGTAATTGCACATGCATTTTAACAATGTCAAAAACAACTAAGCAAAAAAGAAAGACAAGAAAAATCACACAAAGCTAGCAGCGACAACATGAATGCAACTAAATGCAGAACTGGGGACTGCAATATATTTAGATGCTTTTTTCCTGTAGAGTTGCCCTTACACATTAGTGAATTTGATGTTCATGGTTTCTGTTATTTCTGAGCTGGCTGTGAACAATTAAATGGGGATATTTTTGGGGTTTGCCAAAATATTGCAGAAACTTGCAGATGACGCTTAAGCCAAAAACATATAAACAGTACTGAAAATGATTTGGATCACATAAAATGATATATAAATGTTACTGTTATTTAAGGTTTGTTAGATTAAGTGCATACTATATGTTTAATATTAAAAGTTATGTTTGGTATTATGTCGGGTACTTGGTATGCCACATTTTTGTCTCGGTAACCTGTCTGTTAGCTGTCTTTGTCTCTGTGGAATATCACATTCCTCACACTAACTTTGAAACTTTTTTGACCCATTTCGGGTTGCGGTTGTTTGTGTATGTGGGGGGGGGGGTGGTCCACGTATCTGCAAATTTTCACATCAATCGATCAGACTTTACTTATATAACTCTTTTCCTACAAACACAATGCAACACAAAGTGCTTTACATGAAAAAGGGACGTTGCTTCACTAATCCTTGTGAATATTCTGAATATGTTTTTTTAAATGCATAAGATTGTTATCCCTATGAATTACTACAATTAACTTATATTTATTCGCTTAATAGCTATTATTATCACAATATTTTAAGTAATCCATTAGTTTTACTAGTAGTTTTTGTGAACAACTGATTTTTGAAGAAGACAAGTCTACAGTTGACACGTTTGGAAACAATTCAACACATGAAGAGAAGGATCTCTATTTAAAAGCTCAGAAGAACAGCATGTAACCATAGTGTAGATGTCTTCCAGTGATGCAGACGGATAACATATTGTTTAGTGGATGATATACTCGATCAGGTCGTCCACCAAGTGGCCCATAGTGCCTCTTTAAAATATTGAACCTTTAAAAGACAGTGGGGCCCAGGAGAGTGTTCGGCAGCAACGTGGCCTCAAAATTATGCCGGAGAGACCACCCCTCTGTCTCCCTGCTGGTTGATTTATATGGCCAAGGAGGGGTGGGGGTTACGCTGTACCCAGCCCAACAGTGGGTCAGTCATATGAGGTGCCCCATGGGCCCTAAAAGTGCAGAGAAGGGGCCTATGGGATAAGCAGAATCCAAGCTAAGCTACAGTCCCTCAGCTGGACCAAGGAACACCTGAGGAAGAGCTTACATGCCCAGCAATGATAGACAGATTTACTCCTGCAGGAACTCAGACAATAACTGCTGAAGGTTGTAAAAGCAAGAAATGACAGAAAGCTTAAATACCCACCAGGAGTCATTGCTGATTTATATTTTATGTCAGATTTGGTAGATACTGCACTGTATAAGGGAGACAACATGCATTAGCACTGCTGTTGAATGGTAATTGCATCATCACAATAAAGCGGCATAGTCTACAGTTAGACCTGTAACTGATTTGTGAATGTTAATAACAGGAAGGAGATCAAATCAAAATACCGTTCACCTGCTTAGGGAGCCCACCTTCATTGGTTATCTTAAAAAATTAGGGGGCGGTGTTGGCATGATGAGAGAGGAATAAATCAGCGATGAGGAATAATGAGGTAATGTCAGAAACTTGCATCACATGACCAAGAGAACATAGATATAGAGCAGAAATGTTCTTAGTGTGAATGATTCCATTGATGTATAAACAAAACTGACAGCAGTACAGTAAGACAGATTTCCAGTGAGATCTAGCACAGCTGAACCATGGGTGTAAATTATGGAAGGGGGGGGGGGGGGGGGGGGTAAAAAAAAACAACCAAAAAAACAACCCATTAATAAAAACAAAAATAAAACATTTATTATA